>VXAB01005826.1:0-57927 GCA_013399175.1 Odontophorus gujanensis | reverse complement strand
AAAAAAAAAAAAACAAACAGGTTTGCATGGATCTGCTCTCAGACCCTTTGCCTGACACTGTCCTGTTCCATAAACCAGTTATCCTCATCCCCAGGTTGGATGGTTCTTCTGTCTCAGTAGCTGTCAAGGCATTTTGAGCAAAGTAGATAAATGTGAAGAGACAGAGGTCTTTTGTTCAGGACTTGCTTTGCCCCCATGGTTAGGACATGTATGCGACGAGCACATAGGGGTGGTCCAATGCTGTGTCTGACTGAAAGGATTACCAGTGGTGTTTCTAATCTCTTTGTCTGGTCTTCAGCAACATAATTTTCTTCAGAACAAAAGAACCTCTATGCTGGCATGAGACTATTCTGTATTACACCACACTGAAATAGCTCTTAGCTGCACTACACCAGCCAAAAATAATTTTGATCAATTCTCCATTATTTGATGGAAAGAAGCAAATGTTTTCCCAATAGTAGAAAAACATGGATGATGCAAGTATTGGGAGAAATCATGGAATCATTTCTCACAGGACTGGCCAGACCTGGGAGCATCCTTACACTGCAGCCTCCCAACACTACAAACTGAAGGAGGACTTACTCATTCAGACACAGTGCCCGACCTGAACTGGCTCTCTGAATGCACCACATTGCAACAGACAGAGCTAGTAAGCTTTCTAGGAACCCAGCATGCTCTGCAGCACAGTAGAAGCCAGATCACACTTGACAGGGCATGAACACAAGCATGTTAAATCTGTTGGCCTCCTGCTGGCAAAGAAGAGACTATTGGACTCACCTTCAGAAGATTCTGCAGTTCTGGTTCAGCATGTATAGTGTGGACACAAGCCTGGCTCTCCATTGAGATAATCCTAGTTCAAATCCAGGATATAATCTCTGCAAAAACTGCCACGCCAGTTCTGAATTCTTCCCCGGGGTGATATCTCAAGAAGCCAGGATAGGTTCTTGCAGAGCCAGCTGCACTGTCTCTTCTCTGTCTTTTGATTAACCAGCTATACAAGTCCAAAATTCACAAACAACCATATGAAGAATGTATGGGACGTATTCTGCTCATGCCATTTGGTTTTCTGACACTTGCTGGCTCGCCACCTTCAAGACAGATGTGGGATTCAAACTACTGTAGTGCCCATGAAACTTTGATAAAATATTTTTGTTCTTATTACCTTTCCAAACCACCTCAAGTATCTTAAAGGCAAAGCTGCAAGAGTCTGCTGCTGGCTACTCCTGCTCAAAGAGAGCTCAAAGAGAGCTGAGACAATGATGGGAGATGGTAAGAAGTTTAAAAAAAAGAAAAAGAGACATGAAGGGAAGATGAAGATAATCTATCTTGAGTGTATAGCACAAGGTGCCAAAATTCTGCCCTTCCTTAAGCAGTCAAATAACTTCCCAGTTTTATTTATAAATTTATAAGTTTTCATGATGGTACTGATGCCCATCCAATAAGGACTCAAGACTTATTCTCACATCTAAAAAAACAGTTACATTGAAAATGTGAGTCATAACCATTTTACAGTTGGCAGCTATGTCTAATAAGGTGTTTGTTAACACTTTTGCTCCTTGTACTGCAAGCAACTTCAAAATGAAGTAATAGTAATGAGTTACAATGAGGTTTGTGTTACGTTGTAAGTTCCTTTAATTAAATAGTTAAATAAAATAATGAAGTATTTGCCATAAAAATAATAAAATCAGGGAAGTATGGCTTGCAAACCTTTCAGCTGAATTTCTCAGTGATGTGGAATAAACCTTTCTGAATTACTTGACAATGTAACATTCTTTTACAACAATCTCGCATACCCTCTTTAATCTGTACTGATGGCATCATGCCTTAAAATCACAGGGCACTGTGAACAGCTAAAATAAAGTAGCTGAGTAAACAATTCATATTCATGGTTCTCAGAAGGAAACAGGACTGAACACAGTCTTTCATTTTTCCTGAATCAATGTCATATAAGTAAATGTTTAATTTCAAGGTAGTATCTTCTTTCTTTTCCAGTGCAGGAACCAAAAATTCCGCTGCTCTAATGGCTCATGAAAGTTTCTATTTAACACCAGTAATATCTTAAAAAATACTATTCATATACAAACAGAAGCATGGCATGGACATCTACTGCAGAATTAAGGATGAGAAAGACTACAACAGGATAAATAACATACAAGTGTGGTGTCCATACATTCTAGATACTACTACAGATTTGTGCAGTCCAGGAAAAAAAAAAGCAAAGTTAACCAACAAAATACCCAAACTCTCTGTAAAATGACATTAAATACTGCTCTAAACCCTTTATTTTTTGTTATTCCTATCACCATTTGTATCTCCCTCCTGCAGGTCTTGGCAAAACCTAAACTTAAAATATTTGGAAAAACAGTGTTTTTTTCCCACCTCATCCATGCTTTTCTTAACCCTCAAAATCATTAAGCACTGTGGTGCTGGCTGAAATCCTGTTTACTAATATTGCCTCATTACATGGGTATTTCCATGTTTTTAAAGGAACTTTTTGTTCCTGTGGAGCGAAGTCTCCCAGTGTCATGCTACAGCCAATTTAGCCAAGGTGCTGATAGCCTCCTGCAGTGAGGGAGCAGGAGGAGAGAGGAAAACAGAGAAACAGAGCAGTCTTCTCAACTGTCAATATTTATTTAAACGTAATCATGAAATTGGCTGTTCCTTGAGTCATGTGGTGTCTGCCCATTATGCAGGGTGGGGCTGGAATTACTGCTGGCATGAATTTGTCTAGCTTCTTATTTTCGTAACCCTTCAGAGCCACAAAAGGGGAAAACAAGAGGCCACATGAGTACACTCAAGGGCTGAATGTCTGTCTGGCATGCTTGCATCATACAGGACTTGGAAGGGGTGAGGAAATCCTCTGAGCTTAGGGAATGTGAGCTGCCTAGCCTAACATGCAGACAAAGAGCTAAGACAAATGTTGGAAGGAAAAGTGCATATGCAAGGTAGTGAGAGGGGATAAACTTCACAGAGAGAATGGGTAGAAGATTAACCTGATCATCCTCCATTCTTATGACTTTAGATCTACTCCTAGCAAGAAGATTATTAGGTCTTTCCCTTCTTCAGGAAAGGAACTCTTTGATTTTCAGAAGCCTTTTGTGGACACTTTTATTCCCTTGCAGACCTTCTTGTTTCTTTTGTAATATCTCCTCGGTCCCCACCTTCTCAGTGACATTCCGCTATTGCCCTCAACTCATCTCTTTGGAGCTTCCCTCCTGCTGTTCAGCCAAGTCTGTCTCTTTCCCTAATTCTCCTCTTTGGGCTGTAACAAAGAAGAAGATGCTGCAGAAAAGGATGTATAATAGTTGAGAAGTTGTGTGCCTTGGTGATACCTAGAGAGGCCAGCAGAAACCTAGGAGATGACTGTGGGGACCCTGAGGAGACAACTGTAGATATCCTGAAATCAAAGAGGCTGAGAAACTCAGAAACTGTGAATCTGATCCTACAGAGGGAAAGCTGTTATTGAATAACTACCCAGCCAAAAGAAACAAACAAGAATGGGGTGCAAAAACATATGAGAAAGAGCTTGGGAGAAAGTAGCAGAAATGCTCAAGAACTTGGAAAGGTTTTTTGTGTGGGTGAATTAGGAATTCAACAGACTATTTCCAGTTACAGATTACTCACATACATAGTAAATGGATATGTGTCTGCACAAAAATGGGCATCTAGAAGCACATAGTATCCCTGACAAAGGTGGGTGGTTAGTATAGATGTTGGGAAACAGTGAATGTCCGACTGAAATAGAGGAACCTGAGAAAGGAGAGTGAAGTTATGGAAGTGTTCGTGACAGAATACACTCAACCAATACACCTGGCCAGTGAAGACAAAAGAGAAAGCACAGTGAAAAGTGGTGAGTGGGAAAGCAGTAGGTAAAAAGAAAAAAGATAGTTGGCATTGGATTTACCACGGGAGAGGAAAAAGGCATTAGAAAAAACAAGAGTTTGAAGGATATAAAGAGTATAAATGAAAAACTATATAGAAAAAGTGTGGGACAAGATAAGATCCCAACATGGAAAAGAAAAGAGGGGGCAGACAGAAGAAATACAGGGTGATGGATGTGACGGTGGTGGAAACATCAGTCTCAATTCATGCATAGAGGCTGCTGGTTTTACAAAGTGTCTGCCCTCTACTTCTCAGACTAAGACTTTGTTTTGTCTCTTCAAGAATATGCTTCATTGTTCTCAGGAAGGCCCTTAGCAGATGTTTTACCTATTTCCTCTGATTCGTTGCGTATTACAGGCCTTCAAGTGTTTTCAGATTGATTTAAAGACTTCACAGCTTGGTCAAGTACAGAGAGATTTTCAGATCCCATATCTAAGTGCAACTCTTGACATTTCATCTGAAATGAAATTGAGAATACTGCTTAAATGTGATTTTTAAGGAAGCATTGAAAATCAGTCCTTCTAGTTGACAATATTTGTGGCTTATTCAATTTCCAGTGCAAGTAATTGATGGAAAAAGGTGAAGTATGTGGAATCACTTGTAGCTGTTCTACTATTCTGGGTAGGACACTGAATAAACTGTAAATGCGAGGCTGCTATTTAAAAAAATCTTTAATTTGTAACTGAAAATAGTAGAGGATTTAAGTCACTGAGGCGTAAGTCCCTGAGAGGGCCACTTAGGAAGAATTACATGACTCATAGAATTTAGAGCCAGAAGGATCAACAGATTGTTAGTTTGACCTACTGTGGAGCATGGGCCATAGTATTTCATCCAGCTACTTTTGCAGCAAGCCTAAAGCTTGTCTTTTCCAAAATCAGGTAAATTTGATCTGAAGATTTGAGGCAATGAAAAATTAAATGTATCATTTTACAGTTTGTCTTCTGGTAGCATATTCCTTACTGCTTTTAATCTATTGGCTTTACATTTATCTCAAGTTTATATGGCTTCCATCTCTTTCTTTTGTTTTGTTTCGCTGCACATTACCTAGTGAGCTCCTGAAGTGACAGATGCTTGAGAGGTAAAGGACTTGTGCTAGATATTACAGATGTGCAAAAAGAAGGACAACGTCTGTCGAAGTTGCAGTAATGTAAGTAACTGAAAGGGTGAACATCTGTTCTCAAGCAAATTGCCTCATTCTCAAATATGCTGCATGTAGCTGGGCCCTCCTGTTCCAGTTTGCCTCTGTGTCATCATGCTAGCAGGCAAGGGGCACAGGCTCATACATAGCTCTATTCTTGTTTTCTCACCACAGCAGTAGTAAGACAGTGAGGTAGAGCAGCCTGCCCTGGACACAAGGTTATTCCAGCTCTTTGTACAGCCTTTGGCTGCCTATGTGGGATATACTGAGAAAAGACAGACTGCATGAGTCTGCAGTAAGGCATGAGTCAGCCACTCCAAGGGAACTGGAAGAAATATATAGGCTATATAGAGGAGCACTGAGCTGCCCTGAGCTGGAGGCTGAGAAGTTCTGGTTTCTGCAGTCCAATTCATCTGATGTTCTTGGCAGCCTGGGGAGGAAACTCACAGCAGAGAGCTCTGGTGTGTGAGGAGTGATGACTTGGGATGCCTTCTGCAAAGGCAGGCCAAGAGACGTGGTTACCATGTACTGTAACAGCAGCCCTGGAGGGGGAGTATAAACCAAGAGGAGTATCTGGGGCAAACTGCAGAAAATTGCCTCCTCTGTGGCGAAGTGATCAGCATATAACTTAAGGCTAAAGGTTAAAGTAGTGGACACTTATTGCCAGGAAACAGCTATGTGTAGATGTCCCTCATAACTAATGATTTTTGCTCTTCCTGTCAGGAGAGAGAAATTTAATGACTTAACTAAAATTCTTCTTCATGCAAGTTTTTTCCTAGGAAGTTCATCATCTCATGGGCTTCATACAGTGTTCTTCTGTTTCTTCTTCTAAATAATGGGTCTATTCTTTTTCTTGCCAAACTCTAGAATCATTTCCACACCCTTATTTCTTTTCATAGTTTCAAAATTCAATCTCAGAACTTCTCATTCACTTGCTAATTGTGTTAATTCAGATGATCTGACATTTCTCCTACCAAATTCTGTTACTGAGAAACGATTTAATGACAGTTTACAGAGATATCAGAGGTGTTGTAGTAGCATAATAGTGAGGTAATGTTGTTTTTAGGGAAAAATGTTGTAGGTGTTTTCAGGTGGTTGCCCAGTGAAGTGTCATTAATGCTGTGTAATTTGCTCAGAGTTGTCCAGCATTGGAATGTGTGGCAGTGTTTCACTGCATGAAAAATTATTGTTGCTTCAGCTGTGACCATATCCATCTCACTGGGAAGAATTCCAGCTTCAAAGGGAAATCTGGTTGTAGATGTTTGGACGATGTTTTTAACTGCAACATAACCTTTTCTGTCTTTTGGCTGTCCATTTGAAATGGTAATGAAAACATGGCACACGGTTCCCTCAGCCTCAGCGTAACCTTTCCCTTTCTCAGGAAAGAAAAGTTCCTTGACCCAGAGGGTAATTCTGTTCTGACATCCTTTTAAATGCTTCTAAGTCATGGTTTGTTGGTGTGTCTGTGAGCTAATTTCTGAAGCAAAGGAAAAGGATGGTACTTACAAAGGCAGTGACAAAAAATATATATGTATCAGACTTCTAATTAATACCTTCTCAACAAGTGAGTTATATTAAATGCAGATTGATTTCTGAGGCTGAATAGACAGGTTTTTAAATCTTCAGTTATCATAACATGTTGTAACAATAAAGTGTTCAGTGAGTCAGTTACTGTTTTGCAGCATAACAAAGAAGAAACATTGGTAATGGGAAAGCCATATAGCAAGCCTTTCTAAACTTTCAGAAAAGTGAATTTAAAAAAATGAAAAATGAATAATGAAATAGAATTCCCTCATTTGCCATTTCTCTATGACAAAAAGTGAGGTATAATAAACAGATGAGGAAGCCTAGAAATAGACAGTTCTTCCCTTCACCCCATCCAAGATGCTTTATAAGGCACATCTCATACTTTTAATTTGTTTATTGTTCTTCTGTTTTTTCCAAGCTGACATTCAGTTAGGATTCCACTCAGAGTTTTGCAAGAAGCAAAATAGGGCAACAGAAGTAGAACAGTTATTAGCTGGAATGGTGATTATAAAACTATGTGCAAAGTAATTATATTAGGGCTGTATGCATTGCTTATATTTCTCTGACCCTTTGGGAAATTCTCAGATACGTCAATATCCTATGATAAACTTCTGTATTATTTCTTATATTTTCTCATGTCTTCTCTGTGACCCTTCGTGTTGTTCCAGGATACACTCTCTGGAAGGTATTAAGGACACTGTCATTATTATGGATTAGGAAATATGGAAAAAAATAATAACTAGATGACATTATTCTCCATTAAAATTATCACTAATTGTATATGTACATGAAATTTAAAATATTTCTTATAATCAAACATGTTTTTGGGAGTGTTTTGTCCCTTATTTGATTTGTTCTAGCTCAAGGTAGACACTAGAAATCAGTTTTCTACTAGAAATCAATTTACTACAGCTATTTTTATTCCTAGAGTGAAATTAATTTCAGTGTGGGTTTTTTGTTGTTGTTGTTGTGTTGTTCTTTGGTTTTTATCTGGTCAGCAAAGATTAATGATGATGTGTTGAAATGAAAAAAAAACAAAAAAAAAAACAAAAACAAAAAAACAAAGATTAAAGCCAGACACAGTGACAGGCTATATCATGCCCATGGCAATCAGGCTAATATACAGAAGGAACATAGCCAGACTTCTGCAGCTCTGATTTGTGCAGCTTTAATGTTTCAATATCGTATGTATGATAAACAGTAAGACAGAAAACATTTTCCAAGCTTGTCCATTTTTTGTTTTTAAAATAGCTAAATATTTACAAGAATACATGCATAGATACGTACCACGCCAGATGGAAATTCATCTGAAATACAGTCACCAATTTTTATAAGCTGTTAGAGAGAATGCATTTATATAAAAATCTACCATGTTTTAAAGCCATAGTAACTAATTCAAAGATCAGTCTAGTCTGCTATTTATTTTTGCAATCTAAAATAAGATCATATTTATGATAATTTATATATACACAGGCCACTCTGAAAGTAATGCTTCACATTTCATTATGTTGGCCCTCAATGTCAAAGGCAGATGTAGGTGATATGGCAGTATAGGCTGAACTTTCCAACCAGTATTCAGTTACATGTTGTTGCATTGTGGCAGAAGGCAGCAGAGGGGCTGTCTGACAGAATGGCATCTCACATGGAAGTGCATATGAAGCCAAGGCATGGAACTGAACTCCTCCATGGGGAAAAAAATGCACCCACTGATATTCACTGACATTTACTGAATGTTTAGTGAGACCAAACAGTGGATGTCATCTCAGTGAGAGCAGTGGTGACAGCAATGGTACATATTTGTACAGGCATAGTATGCAGGCTCTTGCTCATTGCTAGTGAAAATGCACAGAAAATGGTGGTGACTATGATAAAAAATAGTTTTTTGTCATGGAGATTTTGCTGTATCAAACGGTGTTATTGTGCTCTTTGTATCTGCTGTAGTTTCCATGGAAATCAATAAGAGTCATTACTTTCAGAGCAAACTAAATATATATATATGTAATTTTTACGGGATTTTATATTCAAATACCAATGATGTTGATCCTCGTTCCTAATAATCTGAAAATAATTTTGCTTGTTTGAAAGAAAAAAAAAATCTAATAATGTTTTCCTAGTAATTTTGTACCATAAATAACTCCCTTGCTGTTTCCAGATATTCCAAGGGCAGGTCCTGTCTGAACAACCTAGTGGCCTTTTGTGATGGTGTAGCTGCATCAGTGGACAAGAGAAGAGCCACTGATGTCATCTGTCTGAAGTTCAGTAAGACCTTTGACACAGCCCCCCATAACACCCTCCTCTCCAAATTAGAAAGATATAGATTTGATGGGTGGACTGTTGGATGGGCCAGGAACCAGTTATCAGACCTCCAAGGGTCGCTTCCAACTCAAGACTTGGGTTACAGAATCAGTGTTACAAGTGAAACAGTTTTTTTCACTTATTTTTCCTGGCATCAAAGAGTCTTGCAAAAAAAGGTAAAAAACCATTCTCTGACATCATTGAACTGTATCATCCCATAAAATCCTTTTGCAATATATAGAATAGGGCTGAATTAATTGTTCAGGGTGCTGATATTACAGTGTTGGAAGGCATGGCCTGTTATCACCTTTCTCCTACTGTTTTGCAGTGTAACTTGTTGGAACAATAGAATCGTGGAATCATAGAATCATAGAAAGGGAACTTAAAGCCCATCCAGTTCCAACCCACGGCCATGGGCTGGTTACCACCCAGCATTCAGGCTGCCTGGGTCCCCATCTAATCAGGCCTTGAATGCCTCCAGGAATGGGGCATCCACAGTTTCTGTGAGCAGCAGTGCCAGGGACTCTTCCTCCTCTGGGTTAAACATTTCTTCCTAATATCTAGGCCTTTTAGTTAAAAGATATTCACCCTTGCTAATATCGTGAGTAAAAATTCAGTTCCCCTTCAGTTTATAAGCTGTAAAGACATAAATGAAATCTCTCCAGAACCTTTTCCAGGTTGTTAAAGGCCAGCTCTCTCAGCCTGTCCTCACAGGAGAGGTGCTCCCACTTTCTGAGCCTCTGGAACCCTACAGCCTTGAGCTCCACATCCTCCTTATGCTGGGGGCCCCAGGCATGGTTGCAATACCCCACAAGGGCAGAGCACCAGGGGACAGTCCCCTCTCTGCCCTGCTGCCACCCCTCTGTTAGTGCAGCCCAGGATACAGCTGGCCATCTAAACTACGAGCACACACTGCTGGCTCATGCCCAGCTTTCTGCCCACCAGGAGCCCAGTCCTTCTCTGCATGGCTGCTCTTAAGGAGTTCTCTCAGTCTGTAGACATATCTGTAATTGTCTTGAGCCAAGCGCAGCACCTTGCACTTGCCCTTGTTGAACTTCATTAGGTTATCATGGTCCCACTTTTCAAACCTATCCAAGTGTCTCTGGATGGCATCCCTTCTTCTTCTGTATTGACTGCATCACGCAGTTTGGTGTCATCAGCAAACTTGCTGAGAGTGCTCCTGATGCCATGGTATATGTTGATAAAGAAGTTGAAGAACACTCATCCCAAGACAGATCCCTGGGGGACACCGCTCACCACTGGCCTCAACTGGACATAGAGGCTTTGATCACAACACTCTGGATGTAGATTTCTGACCAATTCTTTATCTACTGAATAGTCCAGCCTTCAAATCCGTCTCTCCAATTTAGAGATAAGGATGTGATGTGGGACCATGTCAAAGGGCTCGCACAAGTCCTGATAGCTATCAGTTGCTCCTCCTTTGTGTATAAATGCCATCACTCCATCATAGAAGGCAAACAGATTGGTCAGGCACAATATGCTCTTAGTAAAGCTATGCTGGCTGTCTTTGATCACCTCCTCATCTTGCACATGTCTTGCAGACAACCTGGTTTTAGTTCTCTGAAAGTCTTTTGTCATTTTACTTTTGCATGGTTATCTTGGGATTTAATATAATTCAGAGGATTTGGTAAAACTACCAAGGAAGCTGGTCAAATAAACTGGCATTTTAAAAACCCATTTGACTGGTTTGCCTTTTTAACAGCAAACATTTCAACCCAGCAGTTTCTCTGTGAAACCTGTTCAAGAATGTGTTTGCAATAGATCCCTGTTTCTTAGCAATATACAAGACACTGCTTTTGCCAGCACTCTAACGAATGTCTTCTTCTTTCAAGTCTCGCCTGGACACCTACCTGTGCAACCAGGTCTGGGAGTTGCTTTGGCAGGGGGGTTGGACTCAATGATCTCTAGAGGCTTCTTCGAACTCCTACAATTCTGTGATTCTGTGAAACCATGCCTCTTGTGCATTGTCAAGTTTTCAGCAACTGACAGCTGAAGGTTTTTGTGCAGAAAAGGGCTAGAATGGAGGAAGCACTTGCACTGCCAGCAGTATACATTTGAGCATGGAGTGTGACTTTGTCACAATTATTTATTGCTTCTGTCAAATGAATTTTCATTGACAATTTGAAGTTTACAAAAGTTAGATCTGAAAAAATGTGGAAACAATTTGACCAAAACTGAATTTTTGAAAGATAACAGTGCTTGTGTATGAGTTGGAGCTCCTAATACTTTTTTTCTTCTTCATTCCCTAGGCTGTGAAATCAGGTGCTTTGTTCCCTTCCCCGCAGTGACAGGTTTTGAGAGATATGTCGCTGGTGAGGGATGCAGGGCCAAGGAACAACTTATAAAGCTGAGCAAAAGGACTTATTTTTTTTCTTCACCACTTCCACTGCTTGTCTGGCGGAAAAAGGCACATTTTGTCTCAAAATCTAATCAGTCAAAGTTTCCCCAGGAAAGAACGGGGAAGTGAAAGCCAGTGCTGGGGCAGCAGCCTCACCCCACTGCTTAGGCCCATCCTTGCTGATCTAGCCTGCAGATGGGTTTCTCTCTCCTTCCTGTGGCAAAAGAATGGCCAACATGTACCTGGGGAGCCTGGGGAGATCAGTATGTGTTCAGTTGTGGTCATGGCACTTGAAGGCAATGGGTACCATCACATGGCTCTGTCCCCAGTATGACTCCCAAGAGGAGTTGCTGAAAAAGTAAAATGGGGGAAGAAAGCTAAAAGTACAGAAAGGAAGGGGTGATGTTCTCATTTTACGTTCAACTAACTTTGCTGTTCCAACTGTTCTTTTCCATAAAGAGGTCAACTGAACCAAAAGGCAACATCAAAGAAGTTCAGTTGTTGAGAATGCAGGGATTTTTGAGCATTCCTTGGAGGAAAGTAATGCAGAGGAAAATGCTGTTTATGTGCTGGGTTTCCAAGCACTGGATCAGATTGCAAACCTCATGTGGGTGGGCAGATAGAAGGGCAGCCAGGTTTGGAAATGTTGTGCTTGAGGCTGAGTGGCTTTGTCCTGCATCCTCTCTTCTCCCCATGTGATGCTCAGTACCAGGCAGCCAGGCTCCTTAGATCTCAGAGACCTGGTGTAAGTAAGTAGGAGTGGTGAGCAAAGATGTGAGCAGCATTCTCCCTTGAGGCCAGAGAAGTGTCTTTCCTGCTATGATATCTTTAAATTTCTAGTGTCAGGGTCTCAGCACTTGTCATCCCTCTGAGTTCCTGTGACTTGTGCCAGGTTGTACAAGGTAAAATGCCCAGCTGCTGTTTTTGGATCAAGTAAATTTATACCCTACTTTGCATTTATCAGTCTTTTCCCCACTGTAAGGTCAGCCTTCTTTCCTGAAATTCTCTCTCAGACTTCCTACTCTGCAGGCATATTCTCCATCAAAACCAATACAAGTCAGCCACAGTCTGCACACAACAGTCCCTGAAACAAAGCTGTTGAACAGTTCAAGACACAATCTAGGAGGTGCACATAGCTCATTTCAAATGGTATAAGTTTACTTACTTCTGTGTCTGCTGAATCTCACAATTCTGTGTTGTGGGAAGGGTAAATGTGTGTGTTATTCATTATTTTATGGATATCTGAAATATTTTCAACAGGTTGCATGGTGCTTAATGCCTCAGGTCTATTGCAACAATTGTCTTTCACTGAGACAGTGATACTTGGCATCTCCACAAATCGCAGAACTGAGGGATTGGAAGGGATCATCTAGTCCAACCCCCTGCCAAAGCAGCTCCCTAGCCCAGGTTGCACAGGTAGGCGTCCAGGTGGGTCTTGAACGTCTACACAGAAGGAGACTCCACCACCTCTCTGTGCAGCCTGTGCCAGTGCTCCGTCACTGCACTGTGAAGGTGTTCCCATGCACATTTGTGCAGAACTTCCTATGCCTCAGTTTGTGGCCATTTCCCCTCATCCTGTCACCATGCACTTCTGAAAAGAGTTTGGCCTTGTCCCTTTGCCTCCCGCACCTTGGATATTTATAGACACTGTTCAGATCCTCTCTGAGTCTTTTTTTCTCAAGGCAGAACAGACTCAGTGTCACCCAGGCTGGGAATATGCCTATGTTGTTAAAGTTCTAGCCTCTCATTTATGAATAGGAGTAAACATATAGGTAGGGTAATATTAATTTAAAAAGTGAGCTGAGTGTGTTAATAATTGTACTTGAGTAAAACTAAGGTAATCTTCACTCTGAACAACTACAACACAACATTACAACTCACTGGCCAACACTTTCAGTAGCTATTTATGTCAGTCAAATTGAAGCTTCAAGGTTATACCTTTCCTTCACATTCTAATGAAGCTCTGCAACGTATACACACACACACATCCTAATTTCTGTTTTATTTTCTGGAAACTTATACAGGTATACTTTTTTTTAACTTTATTTTCTCAAAGTGCTTTTAACTATGGGAGAATTTTTTTCTTTTTTTTTTTTTTCCAGTTAGTTCTAGCCTGTTTGTGTGCATCTGGAAACAGGGTTGGTTTGTTGTTGTTGTTGTTGGTTTTGTTTGTTTATTTGTTTTGTTTTTTGTTTTAATCTGGTAACTTTTCATACTGGGCATTCCTGCTTTGTCTTTCCACCAAATGCAATCATGTTCAGTGAAGATGTCAACACCAGCCTTTGCTAGTACTGGGGGAAGGGTACAGCTATACATGCAGCTGATCCTCTGATAGAACAATCTTCATAGTTGGATATTTCTGACTGTGATATTTCTGACTACTCATAAGGCATTTAAGTCAGGCTGCTGTGATGTTAGAATTTAAAGACTAGGAGTGTCTCAAAGCTGCCAGATGTAGAGGTACATTCCAAAAATTGTGTGTTCAAAGCTTTCAAATTATTTTCATGACAGAGGGATGCACAAAAATGGGCTGTGCTCTTCTATGACAAGAGAAAGCAACCTGTCATAGAAAACTAAGTATCGCCAAAATTTCAGTGGTCTTCTAAAGGCTTAGGAAAACAGCAGGATAGTTCTTTTATTAGGGTGATGGAAAATATTAGTCTCCTTCCAGCAAGATCTTGAACAAAATTCTTAGCAGAGCTGGAAAAAGGTGAAGGCTTTATGTGTGATTAATTTGCTAGGAAGATTGCTGAAAGTGTAAGGATGTTTTTTTCCTTTAATCTCTCAGTGAAGAACAGATCCAACAGAAAGACACTGCACTAATATTTTTGTCCAAGTTATGTTTGTCTATTGAAGAAAAAACAAGGAGAAATTGTCCTTATAAAATAGAATTTGTGAAGAATGAAAGGATAGACAAGATAAAGAAAAAGCTGAGAAGAAGAGTTTCAGTCACAAAGATCTGGTTAAACAAACCTATATTGCAGGTATATGGCAGGAGATGCTGGCTTAGCAACCTGTGAGTAAATCTTGTTTGCTGGCACAACAGAGTGATAGACTTTGCAGGATACAAAGATAGTTCTAATTGGTCAAAACAACAAATTCTGAACCCATGTTACAAAATATGTGTAAACTAAAGAAATGAAGGGAGGTACCTACTGTGGGGATGGCTGATAGGCAAATTGAGAAGAATGCAAACCCTGAGTATCTCAGGCAGTGTCAAAAAGGCTCACTAGTATCAGAGTACAGCAATAAAAGAAGGGCTATATCCTCCAATATTTTGAGAGGCTCCACAGGGTTATGCCTCAGTGTACTCTTCCTTTATTTGAATAAAGAAGGTTGAAAAATCCTCTGTCTCTTTTTCAGATAAAGATGATTGAGCAAGCCAAGTGGAGCAGAAGTTTTCCTAGCAAGAGTTTTAAAGAATTTCTAAAATGATTTATAATTGAACAGTACAAAACAACATCTAGCACAAAGGAAAACGCAGCTTAAGATGTTCATTTAATTCAATTTTATTTCCCTTAAAGAATAATGGGAAGCCTCACAGGAAGCATTTTACTTGGAAACAGGGCCTGAAGCAAGGATTTTTGTGCTTAACAAAAGATGTCAGTTTGGTCCTTTCTGATGCCTCTTATATGTATAAATATAATGAAAACCAAGTAAATAGGAGAAAAAGAAGAAAATTCTTATCTTGAATAATTAAAGCAAGGAAATCTGTCTTAGAAACCTTGTGGCCAGACCGATTTAGTGTTGAGGTACTTGAAAATCTATATTAATCTACACTTCGACTTTCTGTGTTATGTTAAGCAGACCACTTCATCTCTGTTCATCTCCATCTTTTGTCCTCTTAGCCTTGCTCTCCACTATCTTTTCATATAGTCTAGCCCAGAATGAGAAAGCAGGATCTCTGGGTACTATCATAGGGCAATGCTTTTTTTTTTTTTTTCTCACTTAAAGCCTTTTGTGATGCTCTTATCTTCTGAAGCAGTAAAGTCTGGTATTACAATTGAAAAAGTTTTTATCTTAGAGTAGTTGTAAATTAAATTATGTTTCTGTTAATCATCTTTATTAATTTATTAAATTTATGATTTATTTTTAACAACAAATGAGAAATTGCAAACAGAGTGTTTATGACACTAACACTGAGACAGGAACAGGCAGGGTGACTAGAAAAGATCAAGTGTAGTTTTGAAGGCAAACAAAGAGAAAATTACCCTAAAGTGAAATGGATTTTTGCATAACATTTTACACTTCCAGAAACCGTTGAATCCAGGGTCCTGGATTATCTAGTATAATTCGTTTGTTCTTCTATGGCACTAACAGGCTGACCCACAGCTGGACTTCCACTAGGCTATAATACTTGGATTCCACTATTTTGGAGCCATATGTTTCCCCCTTAATTTAACTCATCTCCATGACCTGTAACACACTTCCTCAGACAGAACAACCCACACAGATGTTCTCATAACCTTCACATAATTTCGTAAGTGCTCTGCAGTTACAAATGACCTCTCCAAAGAGAATCCTGGATGTGAGCCACTGCCACCTGAAGTAAATACATCCTATAAATCTTTTCATAACTATATGAATTACTGTTTTAAAAATAGTAAAGGAATCAGTTGTTTCCAGTACTTATATTGCTCGCTTATGGTCTTCCTGAAAACACGAAAACCTGAAAGGTTGGCTGTGCCTTTACAGGGAGTGAAGGATATCCAGGGGATTGTTTCTTTGAGATGTATGAACTTGAAAGCTCCAAGTCCTTTGTTTTTAGTTCTGTGTTTATCTGGTACAAGGCTTTATCTTGTCCATGTCTGTGCTGGTAGAGGGGAACAATGACAGTAAGCCAGCTATATGGTTAAAATGGATTTTACAGTCTGATACAGCTGCAAATGGAAAAGCCACATCGATCACATTCGTAAGCTGTAGATAAGCAGGTTCCTCCTGTTATCACACCTGTTTCTATATTTTGTCCATTGAATAAGCATAGTTGTGTTCTGACAGCAGGAGACTTCACACGATATGTTCTTGCACAAGGTAAACTCTACTTTTCATTTGGGAGGTCTTGGTGTGGAATTCTAGTTAAGTCAAAAGCAGTAGTGTTGAGGATTCATTGTAAACAGCCAATTTAATCCCCTAGCTAGCACAAGTATGTTTTGTTCAATTCAGTCAAGGAATCTGGGCTTATAGAATGACCTTATAATGGGTTTTGAGGAATTGTTTACATGGAAGAATCAAGAGAGATGAAAAACAGAGTGGGTTACTCTCAGGAACAGGCTTCATACAGGAAATAGGAAACGTATGTGTCAACTTTGTTTCCAAGTTCCAACACTGATGTGAAAGAAGACATAAAGAAGGCCATTTCAGGGAAGAAGTTTCCATTTGCCTATGTAAGCTGAATCACACATGACAGCTAAGAAAAGGCAGCACTGCAACAGACTGGATAATAGTGCTGTTGCTATGATTTCTGGTTAGGAGAAGCTTAAGAATAGGAAGCACAAGAAAAGAGATGTATTAAACTATTTGCACTCATCATTCTGAGTGAAGCTCTCAGCTTGATTTTGAACTAGCCGTTCCATTTCAGTTACTTTTAATTAAATTCAGCTCATCCCTTAGTTGAAAATACTTTGTCAGTTCAGTTCATGAGATATTTTGTTAAGTACTGTACTCAGTGGAACTACAGAGGAGACAAACATTTTCCAAATACTATGTCTAATGGTCACTGTGCCTTTCCACTTTCCTAAATAATGCTTTTTTTTCTTTGTTTCTTTTTAGAAAAAAAAAGTAACCCAGTTGCATGTTTTGAAAAGAAAATTTAAATCCAAGTCTTCTTTTACTTCCACATCTTCATTACTGAGTTTGAGAAAAGATCATTTGAGCTGCTTGCATGCCTACTCGTTTTTCATTCATTCACGCTGAATTTATAGGAACTTTAAAAATAATAACGGTCAACTTGGCAGGAATAAATGTAGACCAAATGGTGCAATCCCCACAAGGAAGCATAATTCTGTTATGAAGTATTTGCAACAGCAAGCTTGAAAATCCAACAATAGGTTATATTGTTAACAGGATCTTTATAGAATCTTTTATTAACCGATTCAATGGTAATAGATAAAGTTCTTCATATGGCAGTCAAACCAATGTCCACTGTTCCTTTAAGAATCCTCTCAGGTAGCAGAAAATAGAATTCTAAGATAAGCCAATAAATAGAACATGCAGTTTAGCATAAACTTACAAAGTTCTGAAGTTCCCAGGAATGTAGCTGAACTTTCTGATGCTGCATTCCTGTGACCCTCCAATAACCCTTATCTCCCCTGCCTCTGTGACCCATTAATATTTCCCTGCTTCTCCATTGCCTTCATTCTCCTAAACAGCTTGGCTAATTTCCAACTTGGATTCATCCAAAGGCCACCCTTATTGGAAACTCTCCCAGCCTTTGGAAGGCCTTTCATAGTGCGGTAGCCTCTGTTAGTTTGCAAATCTAAGCTTCGCACACCTGAACCGCTCACCTGGCTGAATAACACAAGCTACCTGGCTGCAAGTAGCAAACTCCTGCAGTGGTAATTTATGCTATGAATTGATTCTGTAAAGTTAAGAATGAAAAACTTAGAACTTCTGTATAGTGTATGCCCAAGCAAAGCCTATTGAAGAAGGGGAGAGGTTGTGCAAGGCTGGTGATCAAGACAGAGCGTAGGTCCAGTAGCCATCCTCTAGCACATAGCAAGAACTGCCCCTGGCCATGCAGGCTGCCTAAGGCCATATCTATGCCTCTGTCACTCCCCATGCCTTACCTAAGGTAACATGCAGTCTGGTACTCATGTCAGGGGCCTGAGCTATGACCAGAAATTGTCAAGGAAGTGTGGAAGTGGTGCCTTTGGAAAAACATGGAGGACATAAAACTGTGTGATGATTAACCTGGGAACAATTCCTCACATTTTTAGGAATTTTAAACAAGATCTTAAAGATCCAATGGAATTTTCTTTGTTTTTCTGCAAAGTTTCTCATATTCACATTTAAATCTTGGTTTTCATACCTTCCTACAGTTTTCCCGCCTTTCTTATCACAGCAAACTACGTGTAAAAGGAGTATAAAGTCAGAACACTGGAGGACAGCTTTCAGAGTTCCCCTGAGACCTCCAGCTTGCAAGCCCCCCTCCCTTGGACCCCATCCCGCAACAGACATGTTGACAGAACAGGTCATATCACCTTTCCTGACCTCATTTAGCTTTCCTGGAATTTGTATAACCTTACCCAACCTAATGTTCCCCTGCTTACTCTAATTTACTTCCCCCCTGCCCCAGAATTCTGATTAGTCATAGACTGATACTGTTTGCTTAAAATGCATGTAATTTTACATCATATGTGCCACAGCTTGCTCAGAGTGTATTTAATAACTTGTTGAGTGCACCTGATCTGTGTCAATGAAGTGTGCCATAGCTACAGTCTTCTCACTGGGTAGAACAAAACAAACAAACAAAAAAACAATCACAGAAAGGGGCGGGGCACATTCTGAAAGGAAAACAAGGAAAAAGCTTTGGGCTTAGTTGCATTTGTAAAAATTTTTCTACACAACTGGAAAGAAAGTTCGAAGTAAGTGAACATTAGCGCTAGGGAAAAAGTGTATTTTATTTTAAATGGGACAGCAACAGTTTGGATTCAGTTAGCTGAGTAGTGTTAAATTCTAGTATGCAAACTGCTTGTAACTTTTGTCTCACTGTTAGCTTTTAGCATGCTTTTCTGTTTACAGTTATAGACTGCTTAGGTATCCAACAACAACAACAACAAATTATACTTGACATAAAAATTTCAGTGCTGCAGT
Source organism: Odontophorus gujanensis (assembly GCA_013399175.1). Taxonomy (NCBI): domain Eukaryota; kingdom Metazoa; phylum Chordata; class Aves; order Galliformes; family Odontophoridae; genus Odontophorus; species Odontophorus gujanensis. The sequence goes on along the minus strand of VXAB01005826.1, from coordinate 38,914 downwards.
TTTGTGTCTTCTGACCTTATATGAATACCTGATTGCTTCAGACAGGAGAGGATGCTAATTCCACAGACTGCAGTTTCCTAATGAAGTGTAAGAGGAGGTCTTAACTCTGAGTGTTAGGTAAAATCTCTCTTGAGATTAGTAACAGCCATCTCCAGAACACTTTCATAGAGACCTGTTCCAGTACAAATCACATACTGATTCTGATGGTCTTCACATCTTCCAATTTGTGTACAAAACAATTTTGAGCTTCACAGATTTTTTTTTAAATGAAGAATTGTGACAAGTGTTTCTGGAGTATGGAACTTTGAATATTTAATCAAGCAATTTGGATGAATCAGTCTAAATATCTCTATGTGCCTGGGAAATCATGTGATCCTAGTGACTATCCTTTTTTCTCACTGTTGTCTTTAAGCTCGATACATCTCAGTGATGTAAGCAAACTTTACGTTTGTCATCTCAAAGGTAGTGACAAAACTGTCTTCATCCTTTAGTGTGGTAATATTCGGCTCCTGGGTGAAGACTGGGGACTGATAAAGATGAAAAGGTTGTTCACTGGGAGTAGCCTGCCATGATGGTACAACAGAGCAGCTCAAAGCAGATCTAGGTAGCTAAGTTACCTCAGGTGAGTCAGTAAGATTTCTGGGGAGGTAAGTTTGGGTCTTAAGAAACCCTGAAGACTTTAGAGTTGTTGAGTTTGCAAACAGAATATTCTGTAAAAGCAAGGGGATTCTTAAGTGAAAGTGAGAGATGCCATCCCAGACCATTATGCCTTGGCTCTATCCTTGGTGACAGAATATGCAACAATCAGCTGTTTCTTCTGTTATAGAAAGAATAGACAACGGTGACCTAGCTGTCCTTGGCAGTCACCAGTCCATGCAATCTCTTACTTGCTTGTGACTGAAATTAGTCTGGCAGTTATTTTGTATTCTTGCTAGAAGACAATAACCCCAATATAAACACACTGCATGTCTGAATTCTGTTTCCTGATCATAGAACCGCAGAATAATACAGTTAGACAATTGTAGAATGGCTTAGGTTGGAAGGGATCTTAAAGCCCACCCATTTCAAACCCCCATGCTGTGTGCTGGTTGATGCCACCAACTAGATCAGGCTGCTCAGGACCCCATCCAGCCTGGCCTTGAGCACCTCCAGGGATGGAGAATCCACCACTGCTCTAAACCCTTTTCTGTGTCTCACCACTCTCTGATCAGTGAAGGATCAGCCCCCCAAAATGATCTCTATGAGAAATGAACTTTTATATTACACAATACAGACTTGTCTGTATACTGTGACAGATAACAAATTAAAAACTAAAATAAGTTTAGCTGTTTTCTTGAGACTAAACAAACATCCAGCTTCCCCTCATATAACATATTCTTTACCTTGTGCATCTCTCATGTACACTTCATGGAAACAAATGTCAAGAAAAAAAAACTGAACAAAATTAGTAACACTCTGCCAAGTACTGAAGATGCCCTTGCTAGTGTCTACCAGCAGGTCCTTAAAGCAGGTTGTACTATATAATGTATCAGATCTTCCCTAGATTTTTCCAGAAGTAGTACATCTAGAAGCTGGACCCCAGGCACTGCAATAGTGCCATGACAGTCAGATTCTTCAAATATGTATCAAATGCCACTGAATCAACCCACCTTCCCACCAGTATGACTTTTTTTCAAGATATGCTATATCTGTGTCAGATTCTGGATCACAGTCTATTTCTATACGTGAACCCCAGTACCTAGAGAAGTGGTGTACTGCAAATAATCAGCTACCAAGACATCACAGAAGACCAGAGCCCAAGAGACCTGGGGTCCTTCTTGGTGGTTCCTTCAGTCTTGCAGCTGAAAATTAGGCAACTTTATCACAGTGCTCAAGCCCAGATTCAGCCCCATGAGAACAGTGGCTGGACTTCCCTCCCTTGCTTCATGCTGCACTGGAGGATCTGCAAGGGGATGTTAGTGGTGTGGGGTTGCCAGGTTCTAGCCTCAGTAAATCTGGTAAAGGTCCAAGCTTTGGGTGTGACTAAGTAAGAGGAGTTATATCCAAGACCAGCCAAAGAGAGGGGCTGCACCAGCTGTATTAAAAGAGGTAAACTGCTAAACACAAGCTGTCTGAAGGCGAGTGGGTGCATCCTGATGCTTCAGGAGAGATTTTATAGCCAGTTTCTTTCAGAGGAATTCCTTGTCTCTGTGCAAATGTTTCTCTGCTGAATAGCTGGTAACAAAAAGGAGAGTATTGTTTGAATTAAGAAAACTACTTATTTCTGTTTCTTCTTCTTTTTAGAGAATACTCCCTGCTCCTCTGGGAATTATGTTTCTGAAGGGGACCTTCATGTGCTGCAGCTTATTAGAAGACTCTGTTCAGCAGTTTAGGAAAGCTTTGAATGTTACATGCTTTAGCAGATATTAGGTCATTTTATATATTTAATGTGGAATACAATGCCTCATTATCCTGTAAGCACTACAATTGATTCATTTTTTAACATTATTCTTAACTTTGACTTGGAACATGGGTTTATGAGGACTGCATGTTCAAAGGCAGCAACTCAGAGTGTAAAAACAAAATAAAGAAGACCGCACATTTCTTTCCACTGAACTTGATTCCAGAATCCAAACTTTTGGAAAGTAGCTTATTTTTTTCTGCATTTGTTTCTGCACAAGCTGTCCTTTGTCCAGGAGTTTTTTAAAATGATAGATGTCTAAAGTTAGTCCTGGTGTCTAAAATAAATGTCTGGATGTTTTTTTTCTCAGTGGGGCCTGGACTCCAGATTGCCTGTATCACTTCTGAACATGGGATTTAGCTGCATCATATGCATGACGCATACATCATGTGCAATGATATGAAGAGTTCTACAATCATTTTGAAAGCTGAAGCATGAATTTTCATTATTTAGCATCTTATCCATTTATTTTTCATCTAGCTAAATAATTGAGATGATAGCAAGAATAAGCATAAAGAAAATGTGAGACTTTTTTATATTATGTTGTTTGAGGCTACTGATTGAAAGATAATAGTACATATGTCCACTCCTCATTCTTCTTATCAACTAATTTTATATAACCCACACCAAGTGCAATGTGCCGCACAGGTTCATCTGTAGCTGTAGGAAAAGAGATGTTTTCACTGTGTGACAATGTGTAGAACAGAACACTGAAGGACCATTCACCAAATACATGGTCCTAAAGGTGATTGTACAATGAAAGGTATGAGTGTGAAGCAGAGTTATGTCCATCAAAAGGAATTTTGCATGCTTAAAAAAGGGAGTAGAGATTGTATGAGGAAAGATGTCCATAGTTATAGTGGCATACAAAAACAAGTTTTAACGTGTGGTTTGGCATTGAAAATGACTCTGTAAAACATTGCCCTCTTGCACAATACATCTGCTCCCTGTGAGGATTCAGTCACATCTGCTGACTTGTTGAACAACAACATTATTACCACTCTTTACTTCTGTGAGTTCTGCAGAGCCAGAATTGTGTTCTGATCTGCTCTTGCTTGTGTGTGAACAGCAGACATTTCCTCATTTATTCTAATCAGTTTTTAAATTGCACTGTAACTAACTAGGCTGTACAGCCTGCAGTTTGTGACTGACTGAAGGAATTCACTTTTAGCAATGACTTTCAAGAAGAGAGATGGCATTTTATCTCTTTGTGATCCTTTATATTACTATTATTTTTTGAGCTGTCCTTATGTACAGAAGCACACTTTAAGAGCAGAGATGAGTATGNATGATGTGGAATATCAATAATATAACAAAAATGATAAAACCATGACATATGGAAAGAGTGAAAGATACCAGGTGGGAAGAAGACTTCTAAAAAGATGATCAAGAAAACCTCTTTTCCTTTGATTTAAGCTGTATGGGTGAGGGTGTCCAATTCCAGCTGAATTTTATGAGGTCAGTACATCAAAGAATGTCAAAAAGCACTGAGCTCATGGAAGGACTGAAGATGCACCGTGATCAGAAAGATCTGGGTCTCCTATACAGTCTTCATCATTTTCCAGCAAATGGTTTTATATTCCTCACATTACCAGCTATTTAGCTGCTTACTGATTCTGTTAAAGTATACTGCTAACACAACGAAGATGGCAGTCTACTGTGGTCCTGACTGGAACTGCATCGGTTACTCCTGGTTAATGGGTGTTTAAAGCTTCCAACCCTGTTTTCTGGATTTTAATTCTTGTGGTGTTTCTGGTCACACATGAGAGAAGGAGCCATAGGAAGTTTATAGAGAGACTGTGAAGGTTTTTTTGAGGAGAAAAACAAACATTTAGCGGAGTCCATTTTTCACTTAGGAGGCTCAGTCAATGAGACAGTGAATTATTTGAGCACCTATAAAAAGTCCTGATTCAATAAACATCAGAGGGAAGGAAAAATGAACAACAAAGAAACAAACAAAATACACCCAACATATATAAAAATATATAATAGCTTTAATGCTACTGTCTTATCTCTGTGATGAAATGTGACCTGATAATGAAAGCAGGATTTTCCTCCTTTTAAAAATGAAAGAGTAGAGTGATTTGGTGGTAGCACATGTGAGCAGTGTCTTTACTTTCCAGCTGCAGGCATTTTTGTCTCTGCAACATTACCCTGTAGCTCTCTTTCCCTTATCAAGTGCAGGATCAACCAAATCAACATGGTTACTGACAAACAAGTTCCTTTTTGTGTTGTCCACTCAGCAGCCTCCTTTAGCCTTCTCTACCACTAACTATCCTCTCAGTGAGAATGCATGAGCACACCTGAGTTAGTTATGTTTGACTGTGTAAAAAGAACAACAGCCCATGTCTAATAGATTCTCAAGAATCACATCAGCCCAGAATTCCCATTTCTTGCATAGAGTCTGGACTCTGCTATGATACCTTAGACAACTGAACTGATGTCTGGAACTACTGGAACTCAGACTTGTGGTAAAACAAAATGTGTTATGTGTTCTCTTATTCTTTCATAGACTAAAATGTTTGCTACTGCCAGTGTTAAGTGAGTATTAATGACTTGCTGTGGGTATATGTTTTCCAGTTTTTTAGACAACAGATGGTGATAATGTTGATCCTAAAATCCTAACAGATGTGTCACTCGCATCTGTTGCTGCCATCTGCTGTTTTCTTCTTATTGCATTGACTACCTAAAAATAAGCATCACTTCATATAAAGTTTTTTAACACACTAGTCTTGAAAACCTGTGTAACAACAGAATGTTCATTTCTTATCTTCTCCTAACATAAAGTAATCTAGTCACCTTGTTAAATGAAAAACCATTCATGTAATTCTAAGGAAGGTGGGATGGCAGTGATAGACTTTGTCTCAGCTGTGGCAATTTTAAACATCTTCTTAGGCAAATATATTGACAAACACAGAAAGCACATGAGGATGTCCAGTGAAAGAAATTTTGGATGAAACTCACTGCATATCACCATTGCCAGTGATCGCAGTTCCTGCCTTGCTGCTTTGACACCATGTTTAATTAATCACTGATTAATTTTCTAAAAGTGGCCTGTCAGGAGTGAAATGGGGTATTCCGGTGTTTCCAGTGGGGCAAAATATTTAATAACCTGCATCCTCAGGCAGAATTACCTTGTCATTCAGGGTAAATTTAAAACTTGGCATATGACCAATTCTGATGTTCGTCTGCAGTCATTGCAGAACGGAGTGCACTCCCAAGGGCTGTGAAACGCTCTGTTGGATGATCTGAAGAGCTGCTCCTCAGGTTGCCTCTGCCCCTGGTGCACAATGCCTCTTGCTTTTCAGAGAAAAATCTGTGGAAAAGGCTGCTTTCATACGGCTTGTTGCTGTTACTAAGTGTTTACGCCAATCTTTTTCCATGGATGGTTCAAACCTGTGATGAGGGCTTTGACTAGAATAGGAGGCCTCATGTTCTCTCATTGAAGTACATGGATAATTAAATAAGAAATGGGGGGTGGTTTATACTCCTGAATGACAAATATTTATGTAGACAAGCTTGGAAGCCAGTCTTATTGGGTGTGCTTAAGAAGAAATCAAAAGCTTTGTTCAGTAAGGGAGGGTTTGACCTCATATAGCACCATAAAGCAGGCTGGGGCTAACCTCAAGTAATGTCAGGTCTATAGAAAAAATGCAGCTTTGTAGAGCCCTGAGTTAAATGACTTCATTTGTGGTAACACAGACATATTTAGCAGTCATGGAACAGAAGGAAAGCATTGTGGCAGCAGAGGAAAGCCTAATTGCACTGTTAGGTGTTTGTAGGTATTTGTATGTATTTTTATAATACACATTTCCTCAGGAGCAGGCCTTCCCTAGTACCCATTCTAAAAGGGAAAAACTATGCAGGGAGCAAACAACCCAGCCGCTGGCCTGAGAGTAGTTTGGGTTGGAAAATTGTGGTGATTCTAAAAATAGCATTGTTTCAAACAGCAGGCCTCCAGATGTGACATTTGAGATAGGCACACTCTGAAGAGAAAAAGAAATGAAGGATAAATGCGATCAGCTGTAAAAGTTCCAAATAAAGCATATCATAGTTAGGATTCCACAGTCAAGCAATGAGTGTGCTATTACTACAAACTGCAAGGATGTCTATATCTGCATCAAAGGTTTCTATATGTAATTTAATATATGGTGATGCTTGAAAATCACAACATTTTCTGGAGGATGTGGAGCTATTGGAGCAGCCTCAGAGGAAGGCCACAAAGATAATTGGTGGGCTGAGCACCTCTCCTACAGAGAAAGGCTGAGGGAGCTGGGCTTGTTCAGTCTGGTGAAGGGAGGGGCCTGGGGAGACAAAATTGTGGCTTTCCAGTACTTGAGGAGATCTTGTAAGCAGGAGGGAAAACAATTTTTATGCAGTTTGACTGTGACAGAACAAGGGAAAATCAATTTAGACTAAAAGGGAAGAGAGTTAGGTTAGATATTAGGAGGAAATTTTTTACTCAGAGGGTAGTAAGGTGCTGGAAGAAGTTGCCCAGAGAAGTTATGAATGCTCCATCTCTAGAGGTATTTAGGATCAAGCTGGATTGGATCCTGGGCAGCCTGATCTAGTGGCTGACTATCCTGCTCATAGTGACATGATCGTTAAGATCCCCTCCAACCTAAGCAATTCTACAATTCTTTGAAGTCTTTAGTTCTTCTTGAAGCTATATACGTTTTTTATTATTATGCCTCATACAGTGGAAGTGACTCTGATAGTGCAAGCTAAGTGAGCTTGGTTTCCATTTTTGTACTAGGACTCCTTTTTACCACCCTGGAACTATAAAAATCATCTCTAGAAACTGAATGTAAATCAAAGATTTTTCCCAGTTTTCATCTAATAAATCATCTACTTCACCGAATAGCAGGAATGTAGCTAATGGAAACTAGAAAGGAAAATGTGTTCTTATACTTAGCATTTTTTAGAAAAATATATTTTTTAATGTTATAGGCATACTCATAACAAATACTCACACTGTAAAGAGCTTTCTTACCTCGAGAGTTTATTCCACAGTGTCCTCATCTAAAGATCTCAGGAGATCACAGCGAAGTATGCACTGTTTTCAGAAGACTTAATATGGACCAAGTCTTTTCTCCAAACAGGAGACCTGTTGGACCTAGCTGCAGTAGCAGTAGCAGTAGCAGCTAGGTGATATCTGATAATGAAAAGTGAAACGGCATTCTTTAAACAACAGTTGAATAGGAAGAGAAGGCAATGCGTTTATATTTAAATTATCTTCTTACCAAAGATGTCTAAGGAAATTGCATTTGAAAGTTGATAAGATGAAAATGTACTTAGAATGACAATCTTTGAATAAGTTAAATTTCAAACCTTGCAGACAAAATCTGTCTTTTCACAGCAGAAATACACTTTGTAGAGTAGTATTTCTTCATGTAATTGAGTTTACATGTGTGTCACAGGAAAGAAAGATGCAGATTATACTCTAATGAGATTTTCAGACTGTAGCATAAACACAAGAAGAGCTGCCCAGAATTTTTTGAATATGCCGATGTGCTGACTGAGGGAGTCATAAATACTGGAATAGGTTATGCTTTGTCTTACACAGCAGCAGAGGAAAAAATGAAATCCCCACCCCCCTTGTTTGAGTGAGAAAGGTCTTCTGTGCCTAGTCTGGCGAAATATCCCTCTGTTTAGGAGGACAGGGAGTAGGTTGTCTCTTACTGGCATTATGCATTCAAAAGTGAAGGAAACTGTGACAATGTCAGGAATCTTCACTATGCCTCAACATGCTGTCTTTCCAATTTGTTCCTACTTCTCACTGCTTCTTGAGCAGGGCTGGTGTTGACACCATGCCTAGAGCAGACTCTGCCTACAGACACAACTGACTCCATAATCTGCACTGCCACAGTAATTACATATTTTTCAAGCTTCCAATGTGTATTTGTAGTGTTAGGGTTGAGAGATTTTTTTTCTTATTGATATTTTTTTCCTAACAAACAAAAGCAGGTCTGCAGTGCAGATTCAGTGACTGGTTTGGAGTCCAGCTCTACTCTCTCTGAAAACACTGGCAAATTAGCACTTAGGTCTTCGGGATAAACAAGCAAGTGTTCCTTCTCCCAGTCCTGAAATATCCTGGATCAGTTTTAAACTTTCAAGGCCAAAAATGCCACCTGTTAACTGATTGGTGGTAGTAATTTGGCATTATAGAGTCCTGTGTGAGCAGATACTCATTCTGTCCAGGCTGGGCACAACGCATGCCCAGGACTTTCTGCAACAGGACACACATACCAGCAGTTCAGCTGAGCAACTTCCTGATAGTATTTACCATCTACTTGGTAGATTAAAAATAGGGTCTGGTGTTCAAAATGGTCACCGTGATGCAGCAACCTGATTGAGTAGAGGGACTGTTTCTCAAGGAGAAGTCTCAGCACTTCCATGACTGTGATGGTATGAAGTAAAAGAGCTAGACTTGGTGCAGCTAGGTATGAACTGGAGGACACACATAAATTTTCAGCCCAGTATTCTCAGAGGAAGCCTACCTGTCATGTATATGAATCAGTTTCTTAATCTGCATGCTTATTTTCATTTAGAATTGTTCTGTTTCAAAATTAATGCTGAAAACATTTTTCAATACAACAGATGTTTGCAGACATGAGTGGTAAGGCAGCCACCAACTGTGGTTTGTTACATGTATGGACATGAGTATGGAACAAAATCCCTTAGTATCCATGAGCCACAACGCTTGGAAAAAATGGTATCAAGAGAATGACATGCTACCCAAGCACCTGAAAAGGCCAGAGCCCAAAAAGCCTGAAATCAGTCCCATACAAGGTAAGGTACATACCAAACATGAGACAAGTGGAAGGAAGCAGGAGGAAACAAAAAAGAATTTTAAGCATTTTGTTATCAGTTTGCAAGAACTCCATTCCCACATCTAGTCTGAAGGTTTGGTATTCATCACAGCTTATTTTAATCCTTCTTTTAAGTATCCTATTCTTTCTTCTGTGCTGCACCCTGGCATGGTCCTCTTTATGTGTCAGTATGTTCCAAACCAGAATACAAGATTAGCCCACTGCTACATCATTATTTTTTAGTACATTAAACACTGAAGAAATACATATTTCAAAATGAGCAAAAGCATCTATGAATAGTGTGCATATTTGACATTAAAACAAAATACTCCTCATGCAGGATTGGGATTGATATTTCAGCAGTTTTACACCTATACTGTTAGTTCTAATACAGGCCCAGCACTGGCACTTACCCAGAGCTAGACAGTGACTGGCCTTGAAAACAGGAATTATATGGTGAAACAAGAAATGCAATACAAGATGAACAAGGACTGGAAGAAAATAAGGCATTTTTTACAGCAACCTGGAATATATGCTGTGTTTTTAGGGTTTTGTAAAAATACACGTACAAGTGAAAAAGTAGTGCTGTCTGCAATGAACATCCAGGGAATGTCTTTGGTCCTCTCTTATTTTCAAGTCTTAGGTGATTACTTTGTGGTATACTACAATATAAACATACTCGGAAAAATTATGTGCAATATGAAATGATTGTTCATTTTCTGCTGATTAATGTATATTTGAACTTTGAGTTTTGTTCTTTAAGTTGTCTAGATCCCACCTCTTCAAATAAATGCAACAGACAATCCCCAGCATCTAGTACAACTGGCTTCCACACATGTCCCTAAGTTGTGTGCTCATTGTGTAACGAAAAGGAAATCTTATTCATGCTTTGTCTGGAAGTTGCTCCCCAGATCTCTCTATTCCCACATACAGTTATTGCATTTCAGCTGGATGCTTTCCCTGGACATGCCAGCTGTTCTGAGATACTTTGTGCCAAAGTTTGGACCACTTGCTCACAGGCTGTAAATTTACCCACTTTTTTTTTTTTTTTTCTCCATAATTTCCCATAGTTTCCCTTAATGTCTGGAAAAACAGACAAATTCTCCAGTTCATTGGGAAAGAATCATACACTAGATCAGTTTACAGCAGCATGAAGAAATATGCCTCCAGAAGACATGTACAAAAGAGAGCGGGACCAGTGAGGACCCTAATCAGCTGTACAAAACAGCAGTAACTGGAGCTCACGTAGTATCATATCAAGGCTTGGTTAACATACGCCAAGCAGTAGAGTTAAATATGCAGTAAAAGATAGATTCAAGAGACATTTTGGTTGCATTTGCTCTTTTCGTTGTTAGGCTTTTTTTTTTTTTAATTATACACATTGTGTGGTTCAAAAATAAAAAAAAAAAAAAGAGAAAATGAGAATTCTGTCTCAAAGAGGAGGATGCAAAAAGACAGCTCAGGTTATTTTGAATATACTGTTCTTGTTTTGATGGAACAGAATCAGAAAGACAACGGCTCTTTGAGAGAACAATCCAGGAGAAGGCTCCCAGATATGAATCAGAAAATTGTCTCATTTATGCGATGAGTCATGTCAGGCGCCGCACATCTCCTGCGAGGTCCTGTGTGTCCACATTTCCCCAGGGGGCTCTGATCTGATTCCAGCATCTGTCCCTAAATGCCTGCTGATGCAAGTCTGATCTGTTCTGTAGTTTAAGCTAAAACTGTTCCCCCTGTGGTTGCCTCATGCTTCTGGCCTCGAGAAAGTAATCTGTGTTGCTCTTTTTCCGTAAGACTTACTCTCAATCATCTGGTAAATGCTATAACTGACCTTCAGACCACATACACGTACCGCATGTCTCGCAGCTTCTCAACTTAAGGAGGAGGAGTTACCCTTGTTGCTGAATGGAACAGGCAGTGTACAAAAAAAAAAGAAAATCTCAGAAATATTAACTGCTTACATAAAACTTTTTATAACTTACATAATTTTTTTTCTGAAAATTCAAGTGTCATGGGAAGGCAACCGCTGCCCTGATTACACAGTGTTTTGTTTGTGGAATGCCTAACACATGCCTGCAAGGAGAAAGTCATCTCTCTCTCTCTTTTTTTTTATATTCAATAAACTTTCCAAAGTACAGAAAATACACATTAATTTCCTGCAAGCACAGGGGATATTTGTCTCAGCCAAGAAAAGAAACACTACTTGGTTGCTCTTCTAACAAAAAGAACATTAGGAACAGGCATATTAAGAGATCTAAAGCTTATTGTGGTTATGTGAACCATTGGATATGAATTATATTAAAACTGTATGGGTCTGTAATGAAGAGCTCTATCATGTGCCAATGACAGAAACCATGAAATATTTTCAAATGCACATACCCTTTTCTTTTTAAAATGGCCTGCTGCTTACATGTCAAAGACAAAAGCAGTTTTTTCAGCCTTTTTCTATACTGTCCCACCTTTTGGAAAGGATGAAGAAAACACATCTTCAAGACAAGCAAGATTTTTTCTTTCCAAACTTAAAATGACAACAACTTGTAAGAACTAAATTTAAGCACTAAGTAACCTACCTGGCCTTTCTGGAAATGCATGTGAAACAGCATGTATGTGCAAAGCCATTTTCATGTGAAAGTAAACAAGGTATTTCTTATACTCAAATATGATCTTGAAAATACATCTGGTATGAGTGTTTAAAGAATACTCCTGAGCTTTCAGTGCAATCTCTCTTCCAGCACTGGAAAGTAACTGAGGAGAAAACTGGATTAGTGTCTAGATGACAATAGATACTTTACTGCAAAGAGCTTGTTGGAAGCTGTGGCTTTAAGGAGCTGTAGGTTTTGTCTGTAGAGTTTTAGGCTCACCCGAGCTTCATTCGAGTTATTGCCAAAACTTGCATGGACTTCACAGGAAGAAAATTGGACTTCTTGTCCAGAGCAGTACAAAGAGTGTATACTCAAGTACAATGTGCTCCCTCCCATTCCCATAGTCAGATAACATACACTTACTAAGCAGGACTTGAATAAAAGCCAAAAAGTGAAATTTGCTGATAACAGTACACATGGAAAGATGTTAATAATTAGTTGAGAATGCATATCATAACACACAGCATGATGTTTTCTCTGTAGTTTCATACAATACAGAATGATTTAGTTTGAAGTTAATTTAATTCAACCCCTGGGACAAAAACAGAGTCTTTTTTGTATTTTTTTTTACTCTCTTCTTTCTTTTCTTTCATTTCTTTCCTTTTCATTTGCAAAAGCAATATGGTTTGGTTAAACTGAAAGACTCAGTCAACAGGTATTTCCTGAAAATATTTTCCATAAAGAGTTGAATGTGGGTCTCCAGAATGAAAACTGATACTTTCTTTTTTTAATTTTCCAGCCAAAGGTTTCTATGATCTTGATTCTTTAAAATAGGCTGCCTGGATCAGTGCCCAGAACCAGCTAGTTCCATGTGATGTTTGTGGGTGTACTTTCCTTCCAGGCAGACTGATCATACACCCAAAGTCCTGTAAACTGAAACCTGCAGCATGAAGTTAATGTAGCATACTTGCATGCACACACACATGCTCACACACACGTACATGTGTGTGTGAATGAATACACATGCATGTACCTTTCATACAAGCAAAAAGAGAAATAAAATCCAGCTGGAAAGCCATGGGCATGAAAACTACAGTGCACTGTTAAATTACATGGTCCAGAAGTCTCCAGAGTAAAACCAGCAGCTGTTACTACAGAGTAAGTTCAAATATGGTGATATTTAACTCAGCGGTAGCAAATACCTTTCCTAATTTCAGACTTTCAGGTAGCACCACCATTGAAAACACAGTTTGAGAGGGATGACAAAAGAAAGCTTCAAAGTAATACTAATGATCATTTTCTCTCTTCTGATCCTGTACTTTGATGGGTTTGGAAGAACCCAAATGTAGGATTCTCCCAGTTTGTTTCTAATTTACTTTTCTGCTCTTATCTTCCTTGATCAAATGTACTGTGCCCTGCAGTTCTACTCCTGTCACAGCCTTTCAGATTTAGCTATCTGATTCTTTGAAAGAACTTGTGCCTTGTGTATGCTTTTCCTAACTTATGTGTCATGTTTTGGTATTCAGCAAAGGACAGAATGAAATGAGATTTTTCACTGAAGAGATTCTATCTCACAGGAATTCATCTTGTGGTCTTGCTTTTCAGCAGACCTGTGAGACTGGGAGAGATATTCAGTGTTTGAGCTTCCTCATCAGCAGGCATATGTGGCAATAGACCTCCTTTGAATCGAGTCACCTACTGTTTCAGAAACAGAGACTTCAAGACTTTTAGGAATGAGAGTTTTGATGAGAAGTCAAATCTCAGTTGCACCAAAGCCAAAGTGATGTTGCTCAGGAAAACCCTCTGAATAATGATTTCAAATTTTGCCTATCCTCCCATCAGTCTTTTCTGGCCAGAGTAAGGACCTGCATCTGAATTGGGCTAGTGAGAGCACCAAAGTAGCATCTTTGCTGTCTTCTGTGTTTTTGTTTTTTTTTATCAGGTTGTTTCCCCATCCCACCCCCAACCTGTCTATCACTGGATTCAAGATGGTTCACTGACTCCAAACAGAGCTTAAATCAACTCAACACCCCATGTTCATAGCCTTAGGGTACAGTCCAGCACTTCAAGCCATTGACTGTCACATACAGAAATTCCCTTATAAAGTGATCTATCTATGGGGAGGAAGTAGAGCCTGGCTGTTTTCAGAAAACACCACGAAATAACCTCTTCTTGGAGCACTTCTTGCCTAAGAATGATACCCAATGTGATTTATGCTTAGATTGATTAAGCAATCTGACAGAAATTATATGTTAGAAGAGCACATCTTTGTCACAAACCTGATAAAATGTATTCTTGTGTCGAGTCTACACAAGCACAGTGTGTCTGATAGATATTATCTGTCCTCTGTGACAAATGTGATCATAACAGAGTGTCAGTATGAGTGTTATAGAGGAAAGCACTAGCAGAGGTGTCTCAACGTGTGATTTTAAAAAATTCTATGTTACATAGCAGAATCAGCATCAAAACGCATCAGTGAACAGGTTAAACACATGACGGAAGAAAACTCTTAGCAAGGTACAACAGAGAGCACTTTTCATTATTTTTTGAGTTTGAAGGGTTTTATTAAGTACTCAGCACGATAATTCAAGAGATGACAAAATCCAGTACAAGCTTTTAACCAGCAGTAGGGGTTCTCTGTATTTTTGTGTGTTTTCACCTTTAGACATAAAATCTTGGAGATGCCTCTCATGCACTGCATGAATTTTCCCAGAGCATTTTGCACTTACTGTTGTGCTTACACAGAGCAGGTTAAGTTAATGTCTTCATGTACACAAAATTAAATATGTGTATCAGATCCTTTTCTTCTCTGAGATATCAAGCAATGTGATTTGTGTTGTAAGTGAAATGAGTAGTATCATTGTTTAGTTATTACATGAACACTCCTGAATCCATCTCTGGTAGACTATTAATTCAGACAGGGAGAGATTACAGCATTTTTTGGTGAAAATGATTTCCAAAACAACGTGCATCCTCAGCCCTTTCATTTTCAGAATGAGAATGGCATTGTTTGATGATAGACATCTTCAGAAGTTAAAATGTTCACCTTCTGCTTTACAGCACAATGCTGTGTAAACCCTGCAGATCTGTCCCAGTCACTGCCTCCAGTGTGAAAAGCGTCACCAGTGGAGGAAGAGTTGTACTGTACTTCCAATTTTAAGATGGCAGAATGTGTGTTAAGCACTGGAATAGGCTCCCCAGTGAGGTGGTTGAGTCACCATCCCTGGATGTGTTTAAAAATAATTTGGATATGGTGCTCACGGACACGATTTAGTGGAGGGCTGTTAAGAATTAGAGTAGTATGGTTAGGTCGTGGTTGGACTCGATGATCTTTAAGGTCTTTTCCAACCTGAGTGATTCTATGATTCTATGTGACCTAGGGGATTAACAGTGGTTTGTGACTGCCATATGGAGAGCTTTGTCAGGCAATATAAACTGCAAGAACCTGGATTCTGTTGTAACTCAGTAGGTAATGAATGGCTTGATAGTTGGAGGATCCTAAGTGTAATGCAGTCTCACTTTTGTGTCCCCTCTTTCTCATCTCAGGTCCCTCATTTTTCAGACATGATAAATTCTTATTGGCCACATCTGCCTCACTAAGTCATCAGGCTTCATTACAGCCATTCGAAGAGCTGAAATGGTTTTAAATGAAATAAACATCCCTTACTAGTCAGTAAAATCTTTGGTATTAAGTATTTATCCTAGCTTTTCAGAAAGATAGAGCTGACAGAGTCCCTGCATCATTCTGAAAGTTGGACTCAGGGTCCTGGTGACTTTAACTTTGCCAGAAATCTTACCCAGAAAAGTTCTGTATTTCATTTTAAGTTTTTTCTCCTATCTATTTTTCCTTCTCTGTATTATTATCCCCCCAAAAAATAAAATCTGACAAACTAAGCAGAATGATTATAAACACTCAGAAAGTATCACATAATAATAGACTCACATTATGGCTTGGGTTGGAAAGGACCTTAAAGATCATCACATTCTAGCCCCCATTCCTTGGGCACCAGGGCCCATCCAACCTGGCTTTGAACACCACCAGGAATGGTACTCCCACAGCTTTCTGGGCAGCTTGTGCCTGGGCCTCACCACCCTCTGAGTGAAGAATTCCTTTTTTACATCTCACCTAAATCTCCTCTTCTAGTTTAAGGGCATTCCTCCTTGTCCTATTACTATCGGACTGTGAAAAAATTTGGTCTCCATACTTTTAGTGTTGTGTGTCTTACCCAGAAATAGCCCTGAACAGGGGCTTTTATCTCAAGCCTGAAGTACGATTCCCATGTCATTCTTCAACTTGGCAAAGTGAGAACTGCCTCTGTCTATAAGTTACTGCAGCAGAGGTCTGAATTTAGCATGGTATCTGTGAAATAGGAAGCCTTAACCTTCTCAGATGCAAGAAATTATTGGGCTGTGAAGGCTGTTGGTGAGACAAGGGCATGTATGACTCAGCAGGAGGCAGCAGCTCTCACAGAGAACTGAGAGGTTGTTCCCTCATGGCATCTACATTATTGATGCAATGATTTTCAAAGTACATAAGGATACAGATAGCACTGACAGGAGAGAGCATATCATCCACTTCAAACACTACAAAAGTATCAACATCACTCTCACCTCGAAGTTTCTCTTTCACAAGCTTTTCTGCTGTGCTTACTAACACTGACCATAGTTTGTGCTGATAATGATAGTGAGTTCTGTCGCAAGATTTGTTCACTGGGAAAAGCACTGACAATGCTTTTATGGTTTGCTCTCGGCTGAGTTGAAGTGATATCTTACAAGCCTTGTTTGTAATTGCTTGTCATTTATCATTCAGACTATTTTTTGCAGAAGAGGAAAAGGAAATGAGCAACTGAGCTACTTTGCCTCCTTTGTTTCTATACTTCAGTAATTTGTCACTTAATCTTATCTCATCCAGTTGGCTCACAGTGATTCTCAGCTCAAACCCATGTTTCCTACTGGTACAGTACATTTTAAGAGCTGAAAAATGTTTTCCTGTACTTCAAAAACAATGAAATTCCATCTGGTTTGCTAAAAATGTGCTGACAGCAGCTGAAACTGTCCCTAGGCAAAATGTACAGAAAGTCAGAACCTGAGTTGACAAGCAAAGTTCAATGGTATTAAACAAACGAATGTCCACTATTGGACTGCAAACATAATCTCTAATTTTTGTTTTCATTCAAACTGTTAAATCTACCTTTCATGTTAAAGAAACAGACATAGAAAACCAGTCCTGAAGATACTGGAAATTTAAATGAGTTTAGCAGCAGATTTCAAAAATGAGGTATTAGTGAAAGAAATTGTAGCTGCAAATAAGGATTATATGTAAAAGGGTATAATTTAACAAGTTGAGAATATTTCAATCCTTTAATTACTATACAAGTCTCAAAAGATCACACATACTGAAGAGCAGTAGAAAAAACTGCCTAGCAGGCTTTCACCAAAAGGCTTCATACACCCATATTTTTGAAGCCTGCCAGCTTAGTAGACGACCACCTGAGGAATGAAAAGTCTCTAGATGCAATGTCAGTTTCTATTTGACACGTAGCATAGAATCTAGAAGCTAGTAGACCTGTGAGTTCTCTCTAGATGATATAGACATGAAAAAAATATGGTACTGTAGAAATCAGACTTTCAATTGTTCTATTCACTGATAATGTATAGCCTTAAATTTCAGTGAAGGCTTTGCAAACATAAAATTTGACACTACGCTCACTGAAGACAATGGGTCACAGTGGCATACGAGTATAGAACGAACCCTGTAAAGCAAGGGGTTGATCAGATATCAATATGTGTGTCTCTAAAACAAATTTTTCCTTGGAGGTTTCTATGACAGTATGAAACTCTTCATGGTTTTTGTTTGCTTAATAATAGAATTGCGCTACTGAGAATTATGTATATTTTTATTATCCAGTTTGGCTATTTAGCTGGTCAGTGCACAGTGAAGTCAAGGGAGGCTCTCAACTGAATCAGTGTTTTCTCAGAGATCCTGCCTACCCAGGTGGATAGCTTTGCTCCTTTCTCAGTGGGCTAGAGTTTCTTGAATTCTGCATTTTTAAATTACATCAACTGAATTGGCCTCAAGTGAGTTTGCTGTATCTGGAGACATGCCACACTCAGCAAAACAGTAGGGTTCTGAAAAGAGGGATCCAGTTGGTGTGTGGGCTCAACCAGGAAGCAGGAGTTACCAGCCTAGAAAATTCTCATAAAGCTGCTTGAGAAAGTTCTGCAGTCACGAGTGACAGAAGGTAGGGACATTTTTCAGCCTGAGTATTCACTCATTGGTGCAAACAGCATATTTATTGCAATCCTATTTATTACTGTCTGAGTCTGTAACCTGAGCTTCACATCATTCTCTCCAAAAACTTCCTCATGCTTCTTCTGCTCCTCGTCCAGCTCTTTCCTTGTATCCCTTTTCCTCTACCTTTTCTTCAAACATAAACTTACTCCTTATCTTTAGCTACTTACTTCCAAGAAAAACTTAAAATTGTAATTATGGTTGTGATGTGACACTTGGAGACAACTACTGTCGTATTGTTTTGACTCGTGCTGCATTTGTCTTGACTATTTAGATTTATAAACGTTTGGAAAAGGGACATTCTGAAGACAGAATGCCGCACCTTGATGTCCCACTGATTTGGTCTTCACTCATTAGTGTAACTGAGGTACGCAGTATTATTGACACTTGGGTTAGGGATTCATCCTAAACCTATCTTATAAAAAGAAAACTTCTGGTATCTGCAGTTCAAGAAAAAAATGTTATAATCTGCCTAAGGTTGAGAGGAGAACCATGGTTTTCTAGTCTTATGACTAGAAAATCTACTTGATAAGTGAGAGGAGCTTATACTTCTTAACTTTTCAAAGAGAAGATTAAGAAGTTCCTCACTGATGACCAGTACATATCCAAATTAATTTTCCTCTTTAAAGAAGAAATGATTTAACAAGCTGTAAAGGTGGAAATTTGATGCTAGGCAAACTCAGAAATAAGAAATCAGACTGAACTTTCAAACACTGGAACAGTTTATTGAGATTTGCTGTGGATTATCTGTGGCATGTTTTTTTATAAACTAATTATGGAGGTTTTTTTAAATAAATAAATAAGTAAATTCAAACCAACCTTGTATTACAAAATAGTCTGTGTAACACTGGAGTAGAAGATTCTTACAGATTATTAAGAAACATAATATTGGACATAATTTTGAAGAAAAAAATATGTAAAAGTCTGAGAAATACAATAAAAGTAGACAATGATATATTTGAATAGGCAGTTAAGACTTCAGTGGTAGCAATTAAAATGTAAGAAATAATAGATGAATGCCTTTTAAGTCTTTGCATCTTTGGTAGCCCTGTTTATTTGAGCGTGTTGACGTCAGCCCCATCAAACACCTGAATAACAGGAGAAAACTGCTTCTTGAAGGAAAAAGCAGGTGACCTCAGACAGGATTGACATCTGGATTTGGAATTTGAATTAGTCTGCAAAGTCTGATTGGGATTAAAAGGTCTTTAGAGAAATGGTAAAAGAGATCCCTGGGCACAGAAGAGATATAATCTGAAATGACGACTACCTGCCAGTCTGGTCAGAGGGAGGAAACTGATTTCAAAACAAGTAAGCCCCTTGCATTTCTTGTTTTCTTCCTGTCCCTATGTGGGGAAAGATATGCCTTTGATAACTAAAACATGTAAAACTAAATGTTTAGGGAAGTTGCTCTTTCAGGTTAGCACCGTGTTTTACTTTTGCAATATATCTCATCAGTATAAATTATAATTATCACTCTCTACTTATGGCACATTTAAGGGCTGGAAAGATGTAAAGAAGGAACACCTCCAGATGCACTATTTGATAAAACTGGGTTTTCAAGATCTCATCTGCTACTCTTTGTACAAGTGCTGGACATGTTAGCATGTAGGAGGCAGGCAGGATATTTCAGGAGCAAAAAAAGAGCACAGACAGCAGTGCCGCAACTTAGTTTTCCAGTGTGCAATCTGGGCAGACTGCTGACAAAAAAAAAAAGAAACATGAAGTCACAGAATTCCAGTTCCAGTGCTTAACCTTGAAATGCCATGTGCCTGTATTACAACTTTATCCCATCCATGTAACATAATGGACTGGTTACCAAAATCTTCACTGATATGGCAATAAAGATACCTAGTAATATTTCCAGAATATCTGGTTTACGAAAATCTACAGTTTAAAAAAGACAAGGGAGGATGCTCATTGTCAGCTTAACTCAGCTCTTCTAAAATAGACAATGGAAAGTACCTTTGGGTTCTCTAGTGTCTGTCACATGTTATGATCTGTGAAGCTGAAGTGCAGTGTAGAATCCCTAACAGTGAAGAATGAAGGGATCTTCTATCCAGTACAGCTCACAGTAAGGGCATACATATTCTGGATGCCTGTAAGTTTCTTATTTGAACTAAAAAGAGCTTTCTACAGTCTTACTAAATCTATAGTTTCATTTTTTTTTTTTTCCTGAGTGTGGGCCTCTCAAACACTGGTAGGCATTGCTACTCTAAATGACAACTGCATTCAGAGAGGGGGAGGTGGCAATGTATGTCCTGAGGTCCCTGGTCAGGAGCTCTGGACCAGGTCTACTGCTAACATCCACCACCAGGGTGCAAATTTCAGGCAAGCCTGGGGGATTCACAGTAGCCCAAAAAGCTCAAAAAGAAAAGTTCTTCTCATTAGCTGTTACACCTTCATAACAATTCTTGCAATCCAGCCCCAAGTACAGGGAAAGATAAACTCAGAGTTTCCTGAACTTAGACTTTAAGACAGCACAGCCCTTATTTGTCTACTTTTGTTTTTCCTGTTACTTGAGAGATTCTTTAGTCTAGTTTATAACCACCATCTGTTTGTATCATCCAGCATTTGAGTCCTGCACTTGTTTTCATGCTTGAAACCTGACTGCAACACTAAAGATAGTAGTCTTACTTCACAAGCTCACAGATGGGTTAGACTTTCACAGTGTCTTTGCAAATTTGTTTTTTATCAAGTAGTTTCATTCATTAAAAAAAAAAAAAAAAGACATAGAAAATTCTGGGCAATATAATTACATTGTTACAGATGAGTTTACAACAACCACAAGAAATCACTATTCATTTGGCTTCTAAATGCTGCGGTACCATCCCAAAATGAACCAACCTATG
The DNA here is from genome assembly GCA_013399175.1 of Odontophorus gujanensis. Taxonomy (NCBI): domain Eukaryota; kingdom Metazoa; phylum Chordata; class Aves; order Galliformes; family Odontophoridae; genus Odontophorus; species Odontophorus gujanensis. The sequence continues at coordinate 17,939 of VXAB01005826.1, read as the reverse complement.
CAGGGACATTTAGAGACAATTTTCATTAACAAAATCCTCATGAGAGAATATTAAAGCTATACCCCACTCATTGTTGAAAACTATTACAAAAAAACAAACAAACAAACAAAAAAAAACACATCTTGATGGACATTGAGAGTGGTGGTCTCCAATGCAGGTAGGATGTTTATTGGAAATGCAGAGTGGTGCAGGAAAAGGATGGCGGTCATTGAGAGCAGAGTTCCAGGACATACCCACTGTTTTCTACACTGTGGTCACACAGATGTTTCTGATTAGTTCAGCTTGGTCCAGCCAGGAGGTTTGTGACTTTCTGAAAGTAAAGTCTGTAACTGAATCTGATCAACAATGTGTCTCTGCTCCAAACTGAAGCATTGCATTCAAATGTTCAACTACTTTCAGTTTATCATAATGTGACATTGAAAGAAGTTGGTTTAAACATCATAGTCCACATAGGCTAACATTCCCTGTTTTGCAGGCCCATTTTGCCTGAGAGCAATCTCAACCCCTACAATTCTGTGATCCTGTGATCCTGTGATCATTGGTGTTGAGATAAGGTTCTAAGCTCCAAAAAAATATCTCAGGTATCCCCATTCTTGACACATTTCTCATTGTGCACTACCTTTTGTCTAGGATCAATGGCATGCCAGAAACAAAACTAGAAAGTGAAAATGTTTTACCATGTCTGGGAAGCTGTTTATACATCCATATTCAGTAACATACGTGTAAAGGCAGCAAGAATGGTAGAGGATAAAATATAGGACTGAACCACTTCTGCAACTTTGGCTTCATGTATCTTCTCCCACATTATATTTTTCTTCATCCAAAGAAATTTGAGGTTCAAACGTAACTGAAATAAACTGTCTCCTCTGATTTCATTTTACTTGTTTCACAAAATCTATGTCTGTGGAAGACACAATATTGCTACTACAGCATATATATTTTAATGACAGAGCTGCATATACAGCAGTTTCCTACCAGACTCCACTTTCAAGATTTTTCTAACCTCAAGGTTTACAGAGTGTCAGAAACACAACAGAAAAAACGGTGTTTGGAAGGTATTTTGTTTTGCTACAAACTTGTAACTAATATTGGCAACTGCCTACATTGCAGTAAATGTATCCCCTTCTAGATCAGTTGTTTTACATAAAACCTCAGTAAAAAATTTTACAATGTCAAGAAGGTTATATTTTGGAACTGGAGTAATCTCACAATAGTACATAGAGAAGACTGAGATACTTGTATAAATATAGTAGTGAATGAAATACTAAGCTGTCAGTTACTCAGAAAAAAAATACGTTATTCAAGTACTTGTTATGCTACCTTCACAGTAGAAGATGCACACTGTAATATGAATACCCCAACATTCAGCATGCCAGCATACCTTCAGTTGCAGTACTAACTGCCAAACATGCACATTAAAATGGATTTACTTGCATTTTTATAAAAGACAGTCTGAAAGTAAATAAGCTCTGTGAAAAGAAATCACTGCTTGAGTATTGGCCTAAACATAAAAAAGTGAGAAGTTATCTGTTAGAGGCATTAACATAAGTTTTTGTGTTTTTTCTTCCTGTGTCTATTCATTTAACTTGAAATGACTGATCACTCTGTATCTGCAAGAGACATTTGAAAAACTCACTTGCACATTTGCAAAACAAATCTGCCCTGTTTGCTTGTGAGTCGATGAAGCCCAGCAGGTGGCAATATAAGCACTTCTCGTAATTTGAAATCATTAACCTCTTGTCATCCAATAGCATTTAGTCATTTATAGCTCTGGGATGCGTGGAAAATACGACTCAACTCTGAAGGTGATTTTAATCTAAATAATGCAAATTCCATGTGCAGAATCTGGCATTCTTTCCACCTCTGGATCCTTCTTATGTCTTTGGGATTTACCAAGCATTATTACATTCATCTCAGGTTGAACAGAGGGTCTTGCAGCTGCTGAGAGCGGATTACATCTAGAAACACAACTCAGATATTTTCTTTCTTTTTGAGTGGCTTTCTGAAAGTTGACAGAGTGAGCTCTGATCAGAGATTTTTGCAGAAATGCTGTTCTAAGCAGGTTTTATATATGAGTCACATGGAATAAATATTCTTATCTGGTTAAAGTTTCAAAAGTTTGGTTCTATCTTTGATTAATCAACCTCCTTCAAAAGCTCAGCATAACTTTTAGGTCAAGTCTCCTGAAAGTTAACCGATTGCCAATTGTTTTCTTACATAAATTTATACTGAGCAGAATGTTTTACTTCTAAACCCACTCAAATGAAGAGCTCATGAAAAAAAATATATAAGAAAAAGAAAAAGTAGGTTGCAAGGACTATATTTAAGGAAGATGTTTCTATATATAAGCTATTTTTATTAAACTGACCTGCATATCTGTATATGCTTAGAGAAATACAGTGAGAAAGTAAGCCTTGTGGACACTGACTTTTCTTTCAGGCTTCTGAGTATTGAAGTAACCGGAGAGTTTCCCAGGATGAAGTTAAGACCAAAAAGTGCTGGAGAGTCTCTGGGAACTCTGCATGTACTCTAAGAGATCTGACAGACACTAACAACTGTAATACTTTGCACTCCCTTCTCACCTTCTCATCAGAGCTCTCAAAGTACTTAAAAAACAGCTATTAGTTGGGGTTTACAGCCTCTGCCAAGACAGTCCCTTTACTGCCATTTTAGAGCTGAGGAACTGACTGCTGGACTACAGCATTACAAACCAGACCTGTGCTTGCTCACTCTGGTCTCTGAGAAATGGACACTAAGACATTTGGCATGACCTTGAAGTTTGCAAGAGACCAAATCTCGTGAATGGTAGAAGCCAATCTACAAATTAAAACTCACATTTCATGTTGCAAGACCAGTTCTAGAATAGGTCAGATGCAGGTAGACCAATCTGTCTATGTAGATCCTAATAAAATCTTCAGTGTTTTCTGTGGTGATGCAGATAAACAGAACTTTGCAAATGAGTTCTTGAACTGGTGTTATGGAAAACAAGAACTGAATGCTTCTGCTCACAGTAGTATAATTGCTTGAGTAGTGTGTTGGGGAAACTTCTCAGTCATAGATACCTTATTGCCCAGTTATACAGATGTAATACTTGCTATTTATTTAATGCATCTGTAATGGAAGATGACTTCTGTTGCAGATAAATCATGTACAAATGAGACACTCTAGGCATCATTGCTGAGTACCAGGTGCCCTTATCTCTCATGAAGAAATTGTCCAAGAATTTCCAACCCACCATGTGCCACAGAAGCCAGAAGATATCCTTACATGATGAGAGAACCATTCAGAGGACACTATAAATAAAAATATCACATGCTGCAGAGAAATTTTCTCAGCATTTGATACTTAGCTGTCTGGTACAGTACTTGGCCTCTAGTTGTTTTAAATTCATTTGGTTTATTTGTTTCCAATTTCTTTCCTGTTTTGCTCTTCTTAAAAACAAAACAGAACAAGACAAGTCTGTCTCAGACACAGACACAGGTCTAGTCCAGAGGAGATCACTATCTGCCTTCCGGCCAAGCTATTCCAAGAGGCCAGAAGAGGGTTCATGGTTTTAGACTGACAAGGTCTCGAAGTACCCAAAACCTGACCAGGTTGCTCATGCTGGCTGTGAGAAGAGTGGAGGCCCTGACACTGGCAGAAAAGAGCATCTTTTTGTATCATCCCACTAGACAGCCACCCATGGGACTAGACCACAGTCTGGCAGGCCAACACTTGGTCACAGTGCTCTTCATGAGTTGCGGCTCCCTGGCCTCAGGGCCCACCCTACAGATGCAGCCCACGTGGAAGGAAAGCACCAGGACTCTGGCCCACCACCACCATCTGGATTTGATGAAAACAACCCAGCTTCAGGGCCACCCACCAAGCGTGGGCACTGACACCTCCTTTAGCCCAGCACTCCACCACTGCATGGGTCCCCAGCTGCCAGGCGGGCCTTGCCTGGGTGACAGTGCAGCTTTGCTGTTAGCTTGCTTCAACCCAGGCAAGGAGGGGGTGGGAGGTGTGTGGGAGCAGGAGCACATCTGGGAGGTGCCTGCCAGAATACAGGAACTGTCAGCAGCTTCCAATGCTTTCCCGTATCACTCCCCCCTGCTGCATACCACCCACAGCCTGCACCAAGGGGCTTCCTCACTTTGTGGCAGCTTCCCCTGCTCATAACAGCCCCCACCGCTGCACAGCCAGGTTACCTTTGTCTGCAGCAAACTCAGTGAGGCCTCCATTGTGTGCCAGGCCCTACAGCCACCTGTGGAGGCAGCCATCCCCTGCCATAGTCCTGAGGCTGCTACTGCATGCAGCAGATTGCTTAGGAGCCATCAGAAAAGATCAAGTGAATCCTGGGCTTCCCAAGTCTGAAGAACACCACAGAAAGACTGAATATTCTGGTTACTCTTCCTAGGAGCGGAAATCCAAGTCATGCTTGTCATAGTATGTCACGAGGCTGAAATTTCTTGGTGCCTGGCAAAGTTATATTTTTAAAAAATACTTTTTTTTGTCTANTTAAAAAATGATTTTTTTTGACAATTAGAGAAAAAAAAAAAAAAAAAAACAGCAGAAATACTAGTAATGCAAGCAGAGAGGTGACTCTTTCCTCCCTTCTATTTCCTTTTATCTATATATCTAACTGTATCTGTGTTAGCTTGCTTCAAGTGTCAGCTGACATATTTTAAACGCTGTCAAATCTTTATGGGAAAAGTTTATGTGTAAGTACTGTGCATGCTCTACCACAGACTTGGAATTTCTGCAGATCAGAAATCTGGTGGAAGATCATATTAGCAAAATGAAAAAACAATAAAAAGGGGGGTGGGGTGGGGGGAGGGAATGGAGACTGAAGCCTGAATCTTGTTCTCACATCAGAGAATACACTGAAATTACTTTTTATTTCAGTGTGTGTAACTGAGAGCAGACTTTGGCTGTAGCCATGTATTCTGTCATAGGCAGGAGACCACAGCCACCTTCAGGATAATGGTCAACTATTTAACCATCAGGCTGCCCTTCCTGTGCAGGTGGTGCAATGTCAAATTGCATGTCTTTTTTTTTTCCTCAAACATCTGACTTAGTAGATCTGCAAACATCCCAGTCTCTATGAGCTGTTTGTAACAAAGAAGGAATTAATGATCAAATTCAAATGAACCACAGAGTTCAAGTCCAGACTGGAATGCTGCAAAAGCTGGGGCTGGGAAGGAAGGATTTGTTCTTAAGTTTCAGCTCATCTAATTAATATTGAGCAGAAATAGTCTGGAGGAAGCTGCCTGGCACCTGCAAATGTCTGCAGGTGCTCAGCACCGATTTAGATGTGGCTCAGTGTGAGTATCCACAAGTGTAAGAAGAAATTGGACTATTCCCCACACATGCATGCAGGATTACAGAGAACAGCAGGAATAGCTTTTGCAGTATCCTTCTGACCCTGAATTCACCTCATCCTTTTTCAGTACATAAACTACTGTTAATATCAGATGTGACACGCTGCAGTTTGATGTAAGCCAGTACAAAATCACACATGGTTCTTTTAAAGAAATGAAGCAACTGGACAGAATCAAAGTTGGCCATATTTCCACTGTTTCCTGTGTGCACCTGATATTTGCTTCTACATGTTCTCAGTTACTGTTGGAAACACAGCACATCTTGTGCAGTAATGCCAAACAAAAGAAAATGTTTGCATTGTACTGAAGCTCAGTGGTGGTTCATGTTTATCCTGGCTATACAATTCATCTCTCAAAACCTGTAGTGAATCCTAACCTGAGCATTAAAGGGTGGTGAAATACATTTAAAGTCAAGAAGCAGCTTTCCAAGTCTCTTCCTCATTTCCTTATGGAAGAGATGAGCAGAGGATGTGGTACCTGTGGTGTGCACAAAGATGGGGAAGCGCTAGCACAGTGTCCCACAGATGGTGCTTGCAGAATACAGGTGCAAACCTCTAACAAAGCTGAGCACAACCTGAACCTGGCTTTAGAGAAGAACCTGATAGATAGTGCAGTAGTGGCTATTGTTTCTCCTGCTCCTCACCAGTGTCAGAAAGTGCCAGGAGCTGAAACTGCTGGTAGAAGGAGCGCAGTAACCAATTGCATTCTGAGAGCTACCACGAGTGGTAAGTGGGGGAAATAGCTGGCACCTGTCTTCAAGAAAGAGCACCCTACAGGGTGGTGGTATAATGGGTGGTGTTGGAACTTTACAAGTATTCACCTGTTAATATGTTGCAAAGAAACTGAGAAGTAAGAACGCTGAATTACCAGCAGCTTCTGCCAAATTCTTGCCTTTTGTCTTTGTCCATACCACAGGCTCTCCAGTCTATATATCTGTGAAATGTTCTAGGAATAGCAATACTTAGAAAAGTGTAGGAACACTCACCTATTTTATTTCTGCAGGATACACAGAAATCTTTGGATGAAATACCTTTAGATCCACAGAAGTATTATTTAAGGTCATCTCTGATGACTTTTACAGTCATAGATTTTTTTACCCTGAAATGTATATTTTTATTAATTAGTTATTCTGTTTCAGCATCTATAAGGCTGATTATTATATACTTGTTACTCCCTCTTCATGGAGTATGAAATTTGTTCACAATTATGGGTGCAACACAAATATGCCATTCTGTAAAAGCTGATATATTGTGGCAGGAAACACCACAAGAATGGGTTTTATCAAAAACAAGGACTGGGTGGACCTGGCAAGTTGTACATTGCGGGCAGCCAAGAGATTATCATTCCCCAGTGGATTAATTTTTACAATACGAGCGCTTTATGTTTGTTGTGTCTGAACACTAAATACATGTCACTGGAAAGAGATTCCATAGTTCTAAAGCAAAGACAAAAGCTCTGTAGCAAACAAATGTTTGCTTTCTGAGAGTGAGCTGTAGTTGTTTGGGGCACTCCTGGACCCCCACCATCACCAGTGTGTCATGTAACACCACAGAAACACGGTCCCTCAGCTTCCTTGTGAGATGCTGCTAACGAACCCTCCCAGAAATGCTACTTCAGCATTAACGAGGGGGTTGCAGATGTTCTGTACACAGTGCTGTTGTTAGTCACAGAGAATAAAAAAAGAAAACCCACCCACTTTCTGGAGCCTTTCAAATGACCGTTTCCATTTTTTAGGTCTTGAAATACAACTTTCTACTTGTTGTGCTTTTATGTACATCAGTTTTTGTATCAAATAACCAAAGCCAAAATCTTGGATGTAGAAGCCAATAAAGATATTGCAATTGATCGTTCAGAGCCAAAAGTTAGTGGGGCATTTACCAGGGGTGTAGTTCTCTAGCTGAGTTGTTTGTTCTGTCTTAGTTGATTATTTTGTGAGTGTTTGAACAATACTCCCTGTTTCGAGTGAGGAAGTAACCATTATTTTCTTCTGTGGCAATAGAGTTGCAACACAATCTTGCCTCAAAACATTAAAAAAAAAAAAAAAAAAAGTTATGAAGAGTTAGCAGTGAATACTTAAGTGAAGCAACTCCTTAGATCTGCAAAACAGCACTCACAATCTGAGTATTTCTGAGGGCTCAAATTCTCCTTTTTCCAGTGGATCCATGTAATTTCAATTAGTATTTTGGAAATTGCTTTTGTTATCTTTACCTCTAAAACAGATGTATTTAAAGGATTGTTTTGATGCAAAAGTTTTTGTTTAGGTTAACAATTTGTTTCTTTAAGCCACAAATCCAAAACCTAATAGCACCAGTTCACTTCTTTCCAAATCAAATCAGAATATCGTGCCTTTGAAACTTCAAGAGGAATATTTTTCTAATGAAAAAAAGTGCTAATGAAAATTGTTCTCTAAGTACACTGATGCTGTGTGTGACTCATGTCAGCCTGCAGAACACAGTTCTGATTTCATCTTTATATTAGGCTTTCTTGTATTCCTAATTACAAGCGCATAAAGAAACTTGGGAAATAATGAGAATTCTTTTCCTTTTATGCTCATAGTGTTTACGCTCTCCTAGAGTGTTTATCCAAAGCATACTTGTTTCCAAAAAATAATGACACTGGTACACCCCATCAGTGAAGTGGGGAAACCAAACCACATCATTTTGGTAGAAAGAGCATCCACAAAAATAAACATTCTAAGGAAAGCACCTGATTTCTATGTTCAGCCACCCTGACTCCTTCCTTTTAGCTGTCCCTCTCTGATTTAGACTTAAGCCCGTTAAGACCTCCCGTGTGCAGCTTGCTCTCTGTGTTCAGACAGCAACCCATGAGCTAATGTTAGCACAACAGATGTCATGCCGACCTTTTCCGTTATATGCAGTGTTGTGCACCTACAGTTGTTTGTCAAAACTGAAGCATTCTCTTCCTATTAAAGGAATATAGAGTTTTGTAACTGTGACTAATTTCTACTTTTTGCAATTATTCAGCAATTGTTATTTGAAAAACAATTAAATAGCTTGGGGTTCTTTTTACATTTTGAAACTGTTTCCAAGCTTACTAGGTTAGAATTTACATTACAACCGTCTGACTCATTTAGGCTGCAAGACACATGCTCTTATCTTTACTCCAGCTAGTGTTTTACACTGACATTACAACAGCATTTTTGTGTAAGCAGAATCAGACTCACTGCATAAAACAATATAAAAAGACAGTAAGATCCATCCTGCAGCTCTTTTCTGTTGATGTACAGATGCAGCACAGTTTTAAATCTCGTGCAGCTTACTTAGAAGCTTGACCTGTAGCAGTTCAAAATGATTGGTCAAGATTCCACATCAACACAGTGGGGGGTGGAATAGATTAAATAAATAAAAAAAAAATATTCTGAAATTCCTTGAAAAATAAAACAAAACACAAGTAAAACCCCTTCCTGCCCAAAGTGTAGCATTTCAACATCTGTATCGTGATTGAAATCAAACAAACACATACTTGATAGAAACAGTAGATTTCCATTTTAGATCACTATCAGAGAAATAATAGAATAGGAAATATACATAAGGCTGGTGAGCAGCATCCTTTTTCTGTGACAACTAAGTTATCAGAAAACTCACCAAAATAGAGCATCACCAGGGTCAATCCCTTCCTCTGCCTGAGGGGATGGAAGCAGTTACCTGCCTTTGATGCATCCCACCATGCCAAGCAGTACCTGAGAAGGCTGGAATGGGTGTGCTACCTGCCCTGTTTTAAAATTCTCCATTTGGTATAAAGCACTGAACAGTTGTTGGAAGATACAAGTCCTTTCTCTCAAGAGACTGTCAAGGCATCCACCAATGTGAACAGCTTTTGCAGCCTTCTTTCTGCAGTAAGTATTCATACAATGTCAACAGTCTCTTTCAGGAGGAGATGAGCTTCATGTTTTGTTTAATCCCTCTGAGATGGAAGACCCAACCACAAATCCATTCTCTGCCTGAATAGTGTCAAGCTGAACTTGTCACCCACCTCAGTATGGCTTATTCCATACCTGAGGGACAAGCATGGTGCTAATCATTCAGAAAGTGTCCCCCTATTTAAACTGTGACAACTGTTGACCATATCTCCAGAGATTTTCCTATCAGTTGTTCACACAGTATGCTGGAAAGGCACCATGAGCCTTGGAAAGAGTGGGAACGAAGAATAGAGAAGTACTCTGGTTTTTGTTTTTCCTTCTGATTTTGCTCATTTGCAAATGTAGCAGAAAACTTAGGGGTTTTCCTTTTATAAACATACGACCGAAGACAGAGCCAGGGAAGGCCAGGCCACATTCTTCCTGCCTACTTTTAGGGGACAAGGGAGCTTGGGCTCAGTCATTCTCAGTGCTCCTCAAGGCAGCCATTACTGCTGCCATGTCCACCTCCCCTGCTACTTCTTCCATGTTGACTCATGGATCTGTCCCTGTGGCAGCAGCACAGAGGGATTACTGCTCCATGCAGAAATTATTTCCATGGGAAATAATAGCAATACAGTTATGTAGCATCTACCACAGAAAGGATGTAAAAGCTAGCTTAACTTATCTTGGTGTAAGCAGACACTGTAGAAATTCCACATGCAAAAAACATAATAACTCATATTAAAAGTATCTCAGCTGCTGTGTGATTTTATAAGGTGTGTATACTCAAAGACCTAGCCCTACAATCAAGCAAAGAAGCAAGCATGCAAACAAACAAAACAAAAACAAAAACAAAAACAAAAACAAAAAAGAAGAAAGAAAAAGAAAACCAGCTCCTGTTTCAGTGGTACCATTCCCCAAAACTCTAAACAATTAGTTATATCTGTTGAAAGCAAAGCCCCTGCTGCTGACACTTTATCCTGCCTGCCACTTCTCTGCATCTGTGGAGATGTTGCAGTGGCTGCATTTTATGAGGCATTGCCTGTGATATTATTATAAAATTCTCCAGACATGATAGTACAAGATAGCTGTCACTGTGCTGCTGTGGTATGTAGCCCGTCACTGAATTTTTCCATAACATAACTAAAACTATCACAAGAAATAACTTAGATTTGGATGGTATGTAAGTGCACACAGCTTGTGCGCTGAGACAGTAGTAAAAAGTGCCATTTCATAGCAAGAAATAAGGGACATAGCTCATGTTTCTTTTATTGTTGCTAATGGTAGCTAATTTTATCCAAAGAGAGTAAAATACACTGGTAAGTGCTTGAAAAGCCCTGGAATGTGTGGTTTACAGCGGCATTAAGAGCTGACCTATAATTACAAATAGACATGGCACTAGTAATCTATTTGGTAAGCTCCTGAAATGCTGACTATTTCATTCCTTCTTATAGACTGAATTTACGTTGTACACAGGCGGGAAAAGCAGTGGGTCATAGTTTCCCCTCCCTCCCCCTTTTTATTTTTTGGCAAGCAAAAGGGTTTTTTCAGAAACTAGCCAGTTGTGAACAGGATCCTTTGCCTTCACAGTCTGCTGGATGTACTTACTTGTGGGAGCCTGAAATCTAGCCATCACCTATGACCAGAGTACCAGCCACCACTACAGTGTTTAGAGAGTAAAACTGGAAATTTTGTCTTCTGTGTTTTGTTGCTATTGATATAAAAGTAGAAGATTTGCAAGTAAAATGAAGTCTTTTTTTTAAGTAATCAGAGTTTTCAGTAGTACAGTGAGCACTAAGAAGTGAAGTCTTCGTGGGATTCTTTTAATTAAGAGACATGAATAACCAATGAAAATTTATTCAAAAAATATCCACTTGCTCTGGTAACATCTCATTAGACCATTGTTATACAAATGTCATCAATTTCTCTATTTCACTGAGCTATATAAAGAAAAGGAATGAAGGTATGGCCAACTACTCTTTCCTGAAAATATTTAGAAAATGCTGCTCCCATTGCACACATTTACCACTTACTTCAGCAATGACATATTCGGAACCTGAACCCCTGAAACTAAACTTCATGGCAGGGGCAGAAAATTAAGCCAACAAGGCAATATCATATGAAGAAATCATCATTTAAGAGTTTCAGTTTCAAGAGTTATATCAGAATTCTTATTGCCAGTCTTAAGTAATGAAAGAGATGATTTCAGGATGACCATTTTAGGAGGAGCTAGGTACTAGCTGAATAAATCTCTATTAAGATTTTCAGCACTTTCTGCATCATGGTTCTCAATATTAACAAAATGGCATTAATCCAGACTCTGAGTTCTTAAAAATACTTTCTCTTTACTAAATATTTTCACAAGAAAAAATAGTAATAAAACTTAGAAAATAGTAATAAATCTTCAACTTTTACAACAGTGTGTCAATTCTTACCTTCTACAGGGCTAAGATGTCATGATGTTAAAAGTTAGCAGCTGGAAGTGGAAAATGCTCAACATTCTTACTAGAATGGAAGCTAGAAAGGTCTGCCTTCCTATAGAGGTGGAAACCTCACTTCTGTGTCCCAAGCTAGATGGGTAATCCCTCCACTTTAGAAGGGATTTTAGTGATGGCAGTTGAGTGCTACTGCTAAGGGCCTGCAAAGAGTTTGAATGAAAAGCAAACATACTATCTCAGGCTAAAGCACTATATAGATTTGGTTATCCAGAGTTACTGAAGCAAGTATTAGTCTTCTTGCAACTTCTCAGACAGAGATGCTGTCAAACTCAGAAATATAATCCTCATTTTGTCCTTCATTTTAAATTTTCAGCTTTAAGAAATTGCAACTGTTCTATCACAGACTTCCACAGGAACAGGAGAAAATAGAAGTCATTTAAATATTGGAAGGGATTTACAGGTAATGATTAAGTTTGGAGGTGGCTTCTGGTGGTCAACATGAACATTTTTAGGCTTGCTGACTATTAAGATACAGATATCTGTTTTTTAAGATTGATAGATATAGATATCAGTATTTAAAGAAGTGGAAGGAGATGAAAGTTTCAATGCAGCAACAATGGGCTACCTGACACAGCAACAGGAACAAATCTTACCCCAACCTCCGGTCAGAGGAATGGCACCAGAAAGTCTAATCTAGGCACAAATAAGTTGAAAACAGTACATCTTAAGAAAATTTCTTATCACCCATCTTCATTAAAGTTAATGTGTTTTCAAGTACATACTTATATATATTTAATCTTCTTTTCAGTGCTTCTTGGTTTTTCACTTCTCTCAACAGTGAAGTAGATTTTGATTCCAGTAATCACATAATCAGACTGCATACAGTACATCTGCAGAAAAGGCAAAGGAAAAATACATTGCATTTTTCTGGTGCTTCACTATTGCTGCTTAAATGCTGTAATCCTCTGACTGAATTAATAAAGAAGACAGAGTCACAGAGCACCTGAAAACAAAGACAATATGGAAAAACTAATTAAACTACTTGTGTATCTCCAGTGTCAGACTGTGTCATATGTGTGCAGCTGTCTTTGCAGAACACAGCTCAAAGGTATAGTTTTGCCTGTAATATCTTCTTACAAGTCATTTGACAATGCTTGAACAGCAAACATATTCAGGTAGGGTTTTTAATGGGAAATTCATGCCAGAAAAGGAGAGATTGTTTGTTACAAGTAAATATTGAAGACTGTTCGGCAGGAGCAGAAGAAAGTCAATATACATCACCTTGGGTAGAAAAGAGGTAACACTACAATCTTTAAAGAAAAATATATTGGATAAAATTTGTAGTTTTAACTGGAAACTAACTGGGGTTGTAACTTGAGTTACAAAGAAAATGTACTCTCATATACTTCTGGAACCAAAGATCTTTAGGCTCTGAGTTCTGGAAAAGCCTTGCTCATTCTAGTTCCAGGTATGTAAGTAGGATGTGTGGGAAGAGCAGAGAATATATATACCCATTAAAATCCCATTCCTCCATCTAGACTTATTTTACCTCCCAAATGTAAGTATACAGATAGAAAATGAATGCATTTTATCTCTTTACTGTGGAAACTTGGTCTGAGTTCTTCTACATCACATTTTTTTTATTCAGTCCCTCTTCTTTCGTCTTGCTGTCTGCTCAGTCTGTGTCCTGTTAGATTTGTCTGATTATCTCTTCAGCCTTCTGCAACATCTGGTGAAAGCAGAGACATTCTTCTCTACTCTCCAGTATCTTAGATGAGGCTTCATACTTTACGGATCTCATTTTGAAACAAATTTCACTGAGAATACAGTAGAAGATAGAATTAGTGACTTTTTTGGGTAGTCTTACTGGATATTTTAATTGTATACTGTTCCATGCCCCCAGAAAAGATGGTCACAAAGGATAGGCTGTATTTTCCATCACTGTATTTTGTTTATCAGAGGCATATGATTTTGTCATGGTTGGTACAGTGATCCACGCTGTATGTAAATTCTGCCGTGCTTTCAGCACCAAGTTGCACTCAGGAGCATCAAAGTTTTGGGAGGGGTACTGGTGGAAGGAGGCAGTTGCATTCCTTCTGCTGTCTCTCACCACTCCCAGCAATCTGTGCAATGCATAAAAACAATAATTACAGTCTTCAAATATTTCAGCTTACCATAGAGTACAAGTACTCAAGTATGCTCTCTTTATGCTCAAGCATAATTTATTGCAGAAAAATAAGTACTTTTTCCTTTATTTACATCAACATTTTCTTTTAAAAATAAAGGCATGCTGAAACATGAGCTGACTAAGTCCTTCGCTGCTTTTCAGGGTGTGCTAGTCTCTTTGAATGAAGATCTCTTATGATGAACTTTTCATGAATTAGACTTCAAGGATTATAACAGAAAAACACTGACTTATAAAAGTGTTCTTTCATGCATAAGGAAAAAGCTTTATCTGGCTTGATCCTATTATAGACTCTGCTAGCACAGCTTATACTATTACCATGGTACTGCTCTCTAATACTTGCATAACTAAAAGTCTGTCTTTATTTCTCTAGGACTAATCTCTTTGAGCAGCACCCATCTTCCTTTCTTTCTCCTAGACTTCACATTATGTGTTTTAAACAATTTGCTCTGTCTAAACAAGGAACATATATATATACCTTAGTTGTGTGAGTTTGTAAGCTGCTATACATACATTGAAAATGGGTAATAACATAAAAGCATATGAACAAAAACAGTGGTGATGATAACTTATTTCTTGCTTTTAAGAGTAATACTTCCATTGAATTAATTTCTATTTCTTCAAGTCTGTATTTTTTGTATTATCACATAATGACACATGTGAATCTAAAAAAGAAACAAGACCTAAGTTCTATCCTAGACTGAAGCAATCTGCAGTTCAATAAACCCGTCCGAACAAACCTGGTTGTTTATTTTTATTTTAAACTATGATAACAGTTTAATTATAGTAGTATAGAATTACATAAAATGCAGAATTTCGTATATTAGCAATTGTTACATCATTCTAAAAATTCTGAACTTTGAAGTTCTGCTTCACTGTATATGTAGAAGGAAAACACAGATGAAGTAGCAAATCTTATGACTTCTACAACATAGAATTATGGCATCTTTCAAGTGAAATACTGACAACAGTGAAGCCAGTGGAATTTTTTTTTTTTTGCCATGGTAGACAAAATGACAATCTACTGAAGAGTCTGCAACATTTTCACAATGCATTTTGAACCCTGTAGAACCAAAAGGTTCTACAAAGAGACGCAGTACACTGAAAAGGTTTGATGTGGTTTGGCTGAACCTCTTCATCAGTATACTGTCATGGTTTTATGATATTTGTTATTGGTATTCCACATCATAACATCATGTGGTGTACTGGGAGTTAAAGAGTTAATGCTCCCAGCTCCGTGGATCATCAGTAGCTCTGGGTACATCTGTATCAGAAGAGAATAAGAACTGCGTACCCCAGAGGACTTTGTGCTGCTTTGCATTTGTCCGTTTTCTGCCCAGAAGGAAAGATAAAACTGTTTGTATGTCACAAGACACAGGCTCTTCCTTTTTGGATCAACCCAGCAGCGGGTGCTCGCTGCTGTCTCACCTTCAGCGTTTAGCATAAGGCCTTTGGTTTATCAGACACTCTCTCTCTCATCTTATTTGATTTATTAGCTTTGATTCCAATTATATTGTTTTATTTTGCATTCTGATATCTTACTTAGTAAATTAGCTTTCTTCATCAGATCGTTGCTGCCGTTTTGTTTCTAGGCCCATCTCCCTTTTCTTTTTTCCCTTTCCCCCTTCTCCTTCCCCAGGGCGTGGGTCTGTGGGTCCCCCACCCCAATTGTCATGGAACTGAGCCAAACCAGCCTATAAACCACTGATATTTTTGGTGCCTGAACAGGGACAGGCTTAGTTGAACCCCTTCATCAGTATACCAATGGATGTAATGACAGCACATGTTTTGCTCTGAAAAGCTGTGCAAAAATAATGAAGCAAACAACAACAACCTCAAAATTAATGGTTTCTCTTGAGAGGTTCGTTTAATCCTTACATTATTGAAAGTGAAGCTGTGTAATATGTTTTATTCACAACAAATAGAAAAGAACAAAATTTTTTCATTGCTGTCGAAGTTTTCCATCATCTTGAATTATGAAAATATTTTACAATAACGGACAATAAAATTGTCTAACTGCAGATGAAGACAACACAAAGTAATAACATTATTTTTGCACACTTGTTCTTTCCTTAAAATCTTAAAGATACTAGGTTTTCTGTAGCCAATCATAACCATGACCTTAAATCTCCATTCTCTTAATCATATGGGACAGTTTGCATCATGAAGTTCAAAATGTGTGTAATAGTTTCAGTATTCCTGCCTACTTATTTTTGAAACTTAAGTTTGGCTCTAACTTGGAGAGAAATGATGAAAAAGAATAGTGCTTTCCAAGGAACATAGGCATTTATCATAAAATAATTTTATATTATTTGCTACCAATTAAATAGCTAAAGTATCATGTTTGAAATTAAATTAATTCCACTGCAGTTTGTTCACCAAATGTTTGATATATTCCTTGTACATTTAGTTTTAAAGTCAGTATGCAATGTGGATGGAGATTCTGTTCATCATTTTCCATATCATCGTAATGCTGACCATTATAGAAAATACAGGACACACATACAGTGAAAGCATAGAAATGCAGATCTCAGAAGTACATAAATGCAGGTATCAAAATACAAATAAATAAAGTAGAAAAAGAGAGAAGATGAGTGATGAATTGATCAGTTACTCAGGGAATAGGTAAGTTTTCATTTAATTTGGGCCATAATTACACGTGCAATTATATGCAGGATTTTAATTCAGGTGAATTATTTTTATTTTGTTTTATTTTATTTGGGTTACTTTTACTGGTTTGTTTGCTTATTTTTTTTCTGAAGATACCCTGATTGAGTTTCTTTGCTTATTGTTTATTCCTGGTTAGTGTTAAAAATTGAACAATGACATAAACAGAAAAGAAAAAAAAACAAACAAAAAATAAAAATAAAATAATAATAATAAAAAAAAACAAGAAGAAATGGAGCAAATAGCAGGGATACATCCAGTTAGAGACATTTAATCTAAAATAGCAGCTAGTCAAGAGAACACTTGTCAAGAAAGATAACAGTGCTGGAGATATGCATCTGGGTGCTGGGTCAGAATTACTTCATATTAAACTGTGTGAAATATTTTACTATTTATTTCCTTTAGGTCAACGAGGCATTGAAAAGCCTTCCTAGCAGTCCAGGTACATATGCTACTTCAATACAGTGTCAGAATAGATGGGTGACAAAGGTGACTGACAAAGAGCTGACACAGGCATCAACATTGGATTTTCATGAAGAAAGAGTAATGAAAAGAATACGTGGAAGAATTTCTCCACTTTAACTCTGTCACCTGTACATCTACTTGGGTGCTTTTACATTTTCACCAATACTTTCTATAATTAGACCACATCATCTAAAAGACCTTTAAGATATTTATCTTGCAGTTAATGCTGCTCTGATATATTTTCTCTGAATCTGATGACAGAATTCCTGACTTTGTACATCTTAATCAGCCTGTCCCTCACATCATGATCAACCCCATCAAATAAAAAAAAAAAAAAAAAGAGAAAGGATGGTTATCAAACATGACTCCTTTCTGAGGGAAACATGGAGGCCACCAGATGTGCACACCAGACCCTACATGCAGGGAAGTCATCTGCCTTCCTGGGGTCTAGGTAAGACACTTCACTAGAAAACTCACTAGCCTGGTACAGCTCTCTCATCATTATCGTAGAATAAAAGAGTTGTTTGGGTTGGAAGGGACCTTTAAAATCACCTAGTTCCAACCTGCCATTGGGATACCTCACACTAGACCAGGTTGCTCACATCCCCATCCAGCCTGTCCTAGCATGCTCCCAGGGAGGAAGCATCCACAACCACTCTGAGCAACCTGTTCCAGTCTCACCACCCTCACAGTAGAGAATTTCTCCCTAATATCTAGTCTAAAACTACCCTCTTTCAGTTTAAAACCATTTTCCTTCATCCCATCACTACCTACCCTTATGAAAAGTCCCTCCCCATCTTTCCTGTAGGCCCTGGAAAGCCGCTATAACATCCCCCAGGATCCTTCTCTTCTCCAGGCTGAAGAGTCTCTGCTCTATCAGCCTGTCCTCCTCTGAACCCCCTCCAACAGTTCCAGTTCCATGTACTTCTTCAGCTGGGTATTCCAGAACTGGACACAATCCTCCT
>VXAB01005823.1:2920-20758 GCA_013399175.1 Odontophorus gujanensis | reverse complement strand
GAAAAGAAAAAGAAAGAGGGAAGAGGAATAGGGAGGGGAAGAGGAATTCAATGTCACAGGACATCCATCAAGGCTAGGGAGGCTGCTGGAAAGGTTCTTTCTGAATTTTATAGAATGTGAAAGATGAGACTAAAGGAACCAGCTCAGAATTACAGTTCTCTTGAGAAATACAGGTCTCTGGGTTTCTCAGTTCTTAAAGGATACAGTTAAGGGAAGCCATAAAGACTGAACATTAAAGTTACTTAAAGTGTTCAGTTATTACGTATTTTAGCAAAGGGAAGGAATACATGCAGTGCAGTGAATTGATAGTTCTCTTATATTCTATAAATGATTATGCTAGCAGTGACTTTTCCTGTGCTTGCTAAGGAGATCAGCATCCAGCTGTTCAACTGAAATCAGTCTGGATGTATAAAGAGACTGATTTGTCTGGGGTAGAGTACGGGGGTATTAACCACCCAAATGAGGGCAATTTTGGTACAGTGGAAGGCTCAATACCACTCTACACAATAAAACTCAGCAGAGAGACAACAGATTATTTGTGGGAGCCTTTTCCAACATTTCTTATGCCACAACCTAATAACAGTATTTTTAACATATCATTTTCTGGTCTCTCATTTTACTGCTGCTTTCATTTTGTTTATTTGATTTTTTGGGGGGTAGGAAGCACCAGACAGCTGTGTCCTTCAACAAACCAGAGATGAACTGGTCACTCAAGGCCCAGAGTCATCATGCCACCTCTGCCTGGTCTGGAAAGAATGGAAGAGATTTCACTCAATTTTACCCTTTTCAAATGAAGACAACTCTCTGTGTTTGGTAGTCTAACCTTCTTGTTTATGTGCATTGTAAAGCTCCAGCTCCTGCAGTTGTCAAATGCATGAAGAATTAAGGAAACCATTTTGAAATACATTTGCTGTAGTTTCAATTGGAGAAAAATATATATATGCACATCCTAAGAAATCCAACAACAAAGAAAAATCAATGGACAGCAAAATGATAATTTGGGGATATTTCCTACCTGACTTTCAGACCAGTGTTACTGTATTTGAACGTTCATTGCTCCCCCACCTCCCCTGTCCCTCTTTGAGGACAGTCTCTCAAGAGAGTCAGAAGAAACGCTTCACAGCCCAGCAAAGGCTGCAACAGTCTAATCTGTTGTTATGGAAATGAGTTTAATGGTGTTTTACATCGGAATCGGAAGAAAATACATTGTAAAGAAATTAATCTGGTAGAAATACAGGACGTGCTGACAGGTCACAACACCAGTTAGAGAAATAACACCCTTAAAAGCAATGTTGAGTTCTTAGATGGGCTATCTTTTTTCTTTTTTTTTTTTTGTGCTTGCTTGCTTGTTTGCCTTTGATGTTGCTGATTTTGATATATGCATATATATGTATATATATTTGTTTATTTGTTTGTTTTTGCAGGCCACACCACTTTTTTATTAGAATATGCTCACTAATCATCTTCATTGTAAGACATATATGTAGTACCATCTTGAGGGGTGTGTAATTGGCAGATCTCAATACTGGAGCTCCGTTATAGTAAACCAAGTTATTTAATTTTATATATATAGTTATTTATTATTTAAATCAAGTTATTTATATTTGATCAAATAAAACAGCCAGAAAGACATTCCTTTGAATATTAGCTGTAAGAACAGTCTCAGGTTGTCCAGTAACCCTGGAAAGTTATCTTTCTCTGATGCAAATGAAATATAAAATCTGTACGAACAGAGTATCCCTTACTTAAATATGTATTTCTAGATTTTAAAAATGCCCTTGTTTCTTTTTCTGCCTATTGATTTTCTGATAATTCACTCCATTTGCCATTTTGCACGTTCCTCAAGAAACTTAGTCTTTCCTGTTCTAAATTACTGTTTGAAGAAACAAATACTACAGAGCTTTCTTAAATGTGTAAGATGATAGAGAATCCTGAAGTGTGAAATGATCTTTCTTTTGCACCACCAGTGTATGAAAGGCCTTTCTGGTATACTGACAGTGACAAGTTCCTCATGAGATGTTCAACAAATACCATTTGAATACAACAGCCATACATAGTCTTACACTCTTGAGATTATCCCCTCTTTTCAGTGTGAGGAGAATGGGTACCACAGTGGAAATTCCCCATGTGTGTATGTCTGTGATGCATGGGGAGGAAGTGGGAGTCCACACAAGTTTGCTGAACGTGTGTAATGGAGTCCTGAAAGCTGAAGTGATCTGTCTGGCACATGTCCAGATGCATGTGTTTGCACTCTGCTTTCACTCACAGAGCAAGATGACAGCAAAGTCCTGAAAAATGAACCTTCTCCCATTCCCTGAAAAATTATCGCAGGGTATCTGCAGCAACTGTCAATTCCATTTGCTTCTCAGTGTACTCCAGGATAAGAATCTTATATTCTACTTGACTACCAGCATCAGCTGCTACTAATAAAGAAACAAATAAAGTCTGGACTTGTGATTTCGTGCTATAACAGGGCAAAGCCTGCAAGACAACACTGAAAGGAAAGAGGTACATGACCCCAGGTGAAGTTCTGCTATGAATCAGATAGTTAATACTGGCTTCTGGGATTAATGAACAGTGAGACCCAGAAAAGTTTTGCACAAATTTTTGTATCTATATCCTTAGATATAGACAATATGTACTTATATCTAAGTCAGGATGATAACCCTTGAAACAACTAGGGTGATTAAGTAGATCTATAGAATTACAGAATTACAAATTCATAGAATATTCCAAGTTGGAAGGGACCCATTAGGGTCATCAAGTCCAACACTTGGCTCCACACAGGAACACCCAAAATTCAAACCCCACAGCTGAGAGTGTTGTCCAGACACTCCTTGGGTTTTGGCAGCTCAGGGCTATGCCCGCTGCCCTGGGCAGCTTGTTCCATGCCCACCACCCTCTGGGGCAGAGCCTTTCCCTGACCCCCCAGCGCTCCCCTGGCACAGCTCTGCGCAGCACTGCCCTCCACTCCCTATGAGGAGCTGCAGCCACCATCAGGCCTCCTCTCAGCTCCTCTGCTATAGGCCCAGCACACACAGGGACTTCAGCCGTTTCTCACACACCTTGCCGTCCAGTCCCTTCACATTATTTGCAGCCCTCCTTTGGACACTCTGACAGTTTTATGTTCTTTCATACTGTGGTGCCCAAGCCTGCACCCAGTGCTGGAAGTACACAGTTCAGAGCAGAGCAGGACAGTGACTTCCTAACAGGCTAATAACACCATGCTGGATGCACTGCAGGATAGAACTGGCTTCCTTGGCTGCATGAGTATGCTGTTGATATGCGTTCAACTTGCTGTTAGCCAAGACCCCCAAATCCCTTTCAGTGGGGCTGCTCTCCAGTCTATCATTCCCCAGTCAAACATATGTTCAGGGTGGAAACTAAGTAAAGGGACTCTTAATCACAATGCAATCACTAAACTTGCCTTTGAAGATAGGAGTATCCTTAAAAAATATGCTGTTAGTTAGCATGTCTAACTAGCCTGAGGGTAAGGTTAGTCCCATTTTTAACCAACTAATTGTAGGCCTGAAGCTGTATTAGGGTAGTGGCCACATTATAAAAAACAGGTATGGAAAGACATCACAAAAATCCTAGGTTGTACTAGCTTTTTGGAAGAGCACCTAGCCCCCAAACTTGTGTAACCTGGCAAAATCAGTATCTTATCTCTGTGTATATGATTGGCTTATTGTATGCCAGAAAACACCCGCTTTTCAGGCAAAAGGGACACACTGCATTTTCATGTCAGTCCATTGATATTTTAGGGGTGAGGGAAATAAAGAGCTGGGTGGGAAAAGGCTTTAGAGCTCTGCGCCTAAATGTTTAGGGTAGGGGAGGAACAGGATATGAGAAAAATACAGCAACAGTGGCTGCAGGGCAGTTGTAAGGAGCCTGGTATCAGTTCAGGACCCAACATAAGGAGAGTAAGTTCACTTGAAGCTTGAAAGCTTTTCACTTCAAGAAAGGGCAACTAGGATTTTTAAGGGCCTGGAGAATATGCCCTGCGAGGAGTGACTGAAGGAACTGGGGCTGTTTAGTCTGGGGAAGAGGAAACAGGGGAGGCCTTACTGCTCCCTTCAAATACCTGGAAGGTGTTAGCAGTGAGAGTAGGGCTGGTCTCTTCTCACTGGTGACAGGTGACAGAACAAGGGGAAATGGCCTCAAGTTTCACCAGGAGACGTTCAGGTTGGATATAAGGAAAAACTGCTTTACAGAAAGGGTTGTTGAGCACTGGAACAGGCTCCCCAGGGAAGTGGTTGAGTTACCATCCCTGAATGTGTTTAGAAAACATCTGGACGTGATGTTCAAGGACATGATTTATAGGTGAGTTGATAGAGTTGTGGTAGTACAGTTAGGATGTGGTTGGACTTTATGATCTTTTCCAACCTGAGCAATTCTATGATTTTATGAAAACCACACCCTGAGAAGTGATGGTCATGAAGAGATGCATGAAACATATTAGACATCAATGTTCTGTGCTAGATGAGCCGTGTAGCTACAACTGCAGCAGTTTGGAACATGCTATAGAGAAGGAGAAGAACCTAGGACATTTTGCTAATGATTAAGAAAAGAGTGGCAGGGTAAAGTAAGTGTTCTAAGTTACTTACCTCAGCAGGGCATATATGAAAACTGTACAGTGATACATTAAATGTTAAAATGAACTTATTCTTCTCCGTATTGTGGCAGAAATAAAGATATCTTTACCCTTAACACTGCACAGATATATACTCTTCTTCTGTTCCTACTCCTAAAAGCTTCCCAAAATGTAGAAAATGTGTAATGTGAAATGTTGTGCAGATGGAGAGATATACAAGTTTATTCTTTCTATCCATCCAGTTTTCCTTCAGAGACCTGCCTCAGCTTCTTTTTCAAAAGTCAAGTAGATGAATAAGTATTGGAGAAAAGTTTCCTGTAAAGATTTCCATCTCCTGGGAAAATATCAAATTTGGGAACATATTTCCATTTTCCAAAACAACATTTTGAAACTAACCAAAATATTTCATTTAAAAGGTCAGTGGGCTCTCATTTAAATATCACTGTACAAGGAAACATCAATTTAAAATCAAATGCTTTGGTCCAGAGTTGAATTTCTGGAGAAGGATTGGTAGCAACTAGAGGGAAAAGACAATCTTACAAAGGACAAATATATCAGCATCAGTTCAAAATGGGATGGGATTGTTGCAAATCCTGGAAAATTCAAAGATTGAAAATTGTGATATTAGTTTCTCTTCATTTCCTCTAATGGGAAACTCCCAGAGAGAAAAGATCTTTTATTGATCTTCAGTTGTACGGAAATCTTTTTAAGAGTGAATTATAAGGATATTTTACAGTTTACAGTCTCTTGCAGTTTTCATAATATGTTATGATTAGATTTCATGTTAAAATTTGTCTCCTTGTTATTTCTTTTCCCCTTCTAACATTTCTTTTACACAATGCTAAGTTAAAGGTAATTTTTCCAAACTAAAAGACAAATACAGATTTAGATTAAAGTCAGCAGGAAGCTTGCTATCAGTGTAGATAAAGACAAGGTGCAGCTTCAGATTCATTGCTGTAACATGTTTACTCTACCAGTGTGGTTCAGCTCAGGGTGTGAACATCACTCGGCTTACCAAGCAAGTGATGTCAGGTGTGAAAATTCCACCATCCCTTAAATTCAAGCCATCAAACTCTAAATTCATCAGTGAAAAACAATTAATATAGTGACTGAATTTACATTACTAGAGAAAAATTGTCTGTTGTCTTAAGTAAAAATTATTAAGAAGAGCAAGCCTGGGAATGTGATTCTTTTTCTATTGCATTAAAGCACTTGTACTGATTATGCTTTACCTCTCACACACCAGAAATGAACTCTTTTGTTTCTTGCTCTGAAGTGTTCATGCTTTATAAAACTCACCTCTCTCATACCAATGATTGTCATTTTCTTTTTCGTTATTGCACTGTATTTTATATTCTATATTCTTCAATTACCACAGAGATTAAGACAGAGTAAAAAGTAAGACAGAGGCAAAAAGAGTGAGTCCTAGCCACAGAGAAATCTTTTCACTGAGTGCAAAGGGACAGAAAGCTGTAGATTCTATAATTGTATTAATAATTTAAAAAGCAAAGAAAATAGATGTGGAATGCAATTGCTGAACAAACACTTGTTGTTGCAGATGTTTAATATTTTTCTTCAAGGGAATGATGTTTGTTTTATTCTACCTCCAAGTCAAGGTAAAACAAACATGTAAACACACACACATAAAGTAAAAAGCCCATGCAAAAATAAGGATGATAGTACCTTCCTGCAATAGTAGTAATGGCTTCAACTGACTCACCCAAATATTGGTCAGTGCTTTCATCAGTACATCCTTATTATTTTCTCTGAATTTCCAGATGTTAAAATACACCATGCTAACAAGTAGTGAAACTACTGACACAAGGATATGAAAAGAAGCTTCAGTACTGGGGCTGAATCTGTTTTCTCCTCTCCCTGCTTCTCCTCTAAAGACACAGGGCATTGTTGTAGGGCTTCATCTCTTCGCCTCAGCAGAAGGGTTCTATGCTCCTGCGCACAGATGCTGGGAGGCTTTATTTGTTGCAGTCTGCAGCTGTTGCTGCACTGTGATAATGAGAAACAAATGAAAAAGTACATGCAAAGTCCAGCCTACATAAATGAAATTTTCTATCACAGACAGGGAGGACTGGTGGGCTTTTGGACATACAGGAGAGGTGGCACTTTCTTATTCCACCTGGAAAAGCCCATGTTCTGCAGCTGAGAGAAGATGCAGCATGCCTGCACCAAACAGCACTCCTGTGGAGTGTTCTGCTGCCAGGACTTGTCCACGCACAACCCATTTTGTCACCCACAAGCAAATGTCTCTGTGGGTTCTTGCACTGCAATCTGAGATAGCCTACTTGAATAGTTCTCACATGGAAAGTGAATCATGAAATAGCAATAGAAATTCAGGAACATTTCTTATGAAATGTGGTTGCCCTGATGTCTTCAGTCTAAGATTTTTACCGAGGATTAGAGAAAAAACACGAAGACTCCCAAATACATCTTCTTTCTCACACGATAGGGGAGGCATTTAGGTTAGATGTCAGGAGAAAATTTTTTACTCAGAGGGCTGTGAGGCACTGGTACAGGCTGCCCAGAGCAGGTGTGGATGCCCCATCCTGGAGGTGTTCAAGATTGGGTTGGATGGGGCACACTTTTCTGGTGGGTGGCAACCAGCCCACAGCAGAGGGGTTGGAACGAGATGACCCTTAAGGTATCTTCCAACCCAAGCCATTCTATGATCTGTGTAGCTCTGGTGCAGAGGCAGAAATGATTTCTGTGGGATGAGTGTGAAAACCTATCATTAAATATGTGCGTTATATTACACCCCTGCAGATACCCTGGATTAATCATCCTTACTGAGAAAGGCAATTGCACACAGTTCTACATCCTATCAGTCTGCTGCAGATTTCTCAGAAATCTCTGCAGAGGCACTATTTGATGATCCTTTTTCCTACAATACAGAAGTTGTGCTGTATCCAATTTATCATGTGGTAAATAGCATAGATGTCTATACTTTTCATGTCAGAATGCTTCCTGCAATGTATTTTTGGGGCCACTGCTCTCACTGAACGGGTCTCTGCATGCTAAGATCAGCTATTAAAAGATTTGGTCTCTGAATCTAAGAACTAAGTTTTGTTCTCAATCTGACTTTCCATGACCTACACCCCTTTTCCACTGCCGCCTATAGTTGGTAAAGCTCATAGTTTTGTAGTGTTAAACAGCTCCTGCACACAGCCTGACTTTGTGTTCTGCACGTCTATAGGCACTGCCTGATGAGAGGGGGCATTGTGTCACTGAGAGCTGCTGTCTGGAAAAATTTTCTGATCATGTGTAGTGCTATTGTTCCATATTACTTGCCTGATCGACAAAGCTGTTTCCTAAGCTCTGGTACAATATCCACAGGAATTACATATTTTAGCTAGGGAATTGGGCCATAAACCCCTAAAGCTTTCAGAGCTGGGGGTGGGAGAGCTCTGTAGAAAATGCAAAGTTAACCTTCTTCCAAGGAAATAATGCAGAAGAAGGTCTAGGAGAATTAAGTGTTTGTGTTTCCTTTTCTATAAACTTCACATCATTATTGAGAAGGCATTTTCGTAGTGCAGTCCAACACTTGACTATGGGTGTAGAAATAAGTCTTCTGGGAGAGATGTGGAAAAGACAGCAGCTAACCACAGCTCAGGAAAGCACTGAGGGACCGAATAGCAGGGGAGTAAAAAGGTAGAAGTTGTAAGGCAAGATCTGATCTTGGAATTTATTTCAAGCTGAGAGTGAGATGTTTGTACTGATAGTGGTGAAAAAGAAGGAACCTTTGGAAGAGTGGTTAAGCTTAGCAATGAATGAACACAGATGAAGGAATTATACTAGCAAAAACAGAACTCATTGAAATTCTTTGCCCCTAAAATAACTACCTAATTCACTTGATCTTCATATGTCCTCTGAGAGTATAATTACAATCCCATAATGGGAGCCACATGCCCTGGAATCTTGAGATTAATTCAACAGTGCAAGTTATGCTGAAAAGCAGTAAGTTCTTAAACTACACGGTCAAAAGGAAAGCTTAGAAATTTGGCTGACAGTAAGTACTAACAATAGTCAGAAATAATAGTAATGAAGCGTATGAGCTACTCTTATATTTTAACGACAGTCTTTATTTTAGACCCCACTGAGTGCAGCAGGAAATAGCATCCTGGTATGCTGTAGGACAAGACTACCCAGGATAGAAGCTTATAGAACTTGGAGGAATCTACTGTGTTTTTTTCTCTGGGTATGGCAGGCAACCTTAAAAGGCTTCTGCATGATAACTCCAACTGGAGCACCTCCATGGGTACTGAGAATCCAACTTACCCTTGACGGCATCAGAGACGACAGATACAAAGTTTGTCCTTTGAAATGAAGATATTTGCTATTCACCTTACATTGCTCTTTAAATTACATCTGTTTTCTTTAATTTAGCTGTACTAGAAAACTTATGTCAATTATGATGTTAAGCTGTCAGTGAATGTCTTCAATTGTTTTCACAGGGTTGCATTATTTGCAGTCTCTACCTGCAAGATCACTAAAATATGGTGGGTATATTAGCATGTGGTACTACAGTATTAACAGTTCATAGATAACATTCAGTAGAGCTGAAACTATTTTACAGGGAAGACTGACTGTTACACCCATGTAACTGGGGACAAAACTGAACTCTGGAGAAGTGACCTTTCAAAGGCAGCTAAATCATATGGGATCAAAAGCACTTAGTAGAATCCAGTGTTTGGGGTCTGGTCTGGATGTTTCCTCTTCCACTTCTTTGCAAGAGAAGTGGTTCCAGGCATCACAGAGGCTACTTCTGAATCTGTTCTTTGTCGCATTGTGTTCTCATCATCAGTATCTCTAGATTCAAAGCAAAACAGGCTTTGAAATTCTACTGCAAATTGTTAATACAATAATTTGCATTCTTCACTGGCTGTAGCTAAGTACAAGGTCTCTACTGACTGGAAAGTCACTAAAAATGATGCTTTGGTCCATTTTCAGGCTACACATATCCTTTATCCCATTCTACTCCTTTAAAACTGACTACATAATTATTTTGATAGTAAAATCTCAAATCCTCTTTTCATCAAAGGTAATGAAGTCTAGGTAAGACCATATTTATTAAATAACAACAAAAAAAAAAACCAACTCAAACCACCCCTGGGTCCTTTTGATGGCAAGAATGGAAGACATGAGCTATGGAAAAGAAGGCTGAACTGGAAATAGGTAGAATTCTTCAGTCTTTTGTGGTACATGCTCCAATGCCTGTGATAGGAGTAAAGGAAAGGCTGTTCTAACACGTTCTAAGAATGTTCCTTCACTCATTGCATGTTACCAGCAAAGATGTCATATAATTCTAACTGTCAAAGCTGGTTAAATTGTACATCTAAATTAATAACAGCCTTACTATCCTAAACCACTTCCTTAGATACCTAGAAACAGTTTAACTTCTTCTACATTCTTTTGAACACAAAGCTCATCATACGTTACTGTAGTATAGGAATATCTGGGTAAAAACTGATATTAAAAACAAAAAGAAAAACCATATTCGATGGGACAACAGTTCTTCACTTTTTCCTCTTTTAATGCAGCAATACAAATATCTTATTTACTTTGTGGTAGATTATGGATGTGTGACTGCTAGAAACGCGGTGCAATGAAAATTAAATCTTCACCCAATGGGCCTAGATGGAGCTTACAGGAAGCAACATAAATAAAATGTATTATTCATTTCTTCCTTGCTTATTTGCTGTTAAGGATATGAGAATTTGCTGTTCAAGTGGCTTATGATTTCAAAGTGCAATAAAAATGAAATCAATGGCCAATATGTCCAACATTTAGAAACAATCCTTTATGCTATAAAGCTTTATTTCCTATGGTGCCTTTCATGCAAAGTATATCCCAAAAGGTTATGCATACTGAAAGAATATAATCACAAAGATAAGTAATAAATAGGAAAAGGAGAGTGCAGTTAAAGAGGTACCAGCAAGGGGAAAACATAACTAATATATTATAGAACAAACGTTTCTTTGCTTAGATTTGTAAAAGGATATTGGTAGAAAATGATTAACTTGATGGAATCATGTCTGAAGTGGTAAAAACTCTGACATACACCATTTTTAGAGGCCTCAGTCAGCAGCAGTTTATCGACTGCTGTGCTAGAGGATATGCTAATGTTTGAAGGGCAATAAATCAGGCTCATAAAAAATAATGGAAGTCTTTCCTCTACTTTTACAGCGCATTGGACTGGACTTGAGTGTGCTTATTAAACCAGTAATGTACATCTTTTTTTGTTTGTTTGTTTGTTTCATCCGGAATGACAAACAATCATCTAAGAAACAGAAAAACTATTCTAATTCTTGATATTTTATGCTTTCTCTGCATGTTTTACTCGGGTGACATTTCATGAGATACTTGGAACGAAAATATGTTTTTAAACTGTAAAACAAACTCTCTGGGGAAAAAAATAAAGATGAAACAATCAGGTTCTTCTGAATTGCAAAATGCAATAGCAGATGAAGTACTAATCAACATAGTTTTTCTATTAAGCTTTTTTTTTTTTTTCCTGATAGTGATGTTCAAGACATCCAAGAACAGTCTGTTGTACTGTTCCACAGTTG
Organism: Odontophorus gujanensis; assembly: GCA_013399175.1. Classification (NCBI taxonomy): domain Eukaryota; kingdom Metazoa; phylum Chordata; class Aves; order Galliformes; family Odontophoridae; genus Odontophorus; species Odontophorus gujanensis. The sequence goes on along the minus strand of VXAB01005823.1, from coordinate 9,583 downwards.
TGGTAGAAAATAACAAACAAAATAGTTGCATTAAAAGCAGAACGAAGAATAAATAAAAATGGTAAAAATACAAATACTGTCCTTAACTGAACCTATTCCGACTTGAAAATCTACTTTGTAGAAGCATGGAATAGGCTCAGTTTTCTATCTGACAGAATCAGTGTATCTACTAGCATTGAAATGAAAAAAAACAATACAGCCTCCACTCTTCCTGAAAATATTATGTTGGTTTCACAGATAACCAATATTGATTTTCAGACATTTATGAGTGCAGTAAATTTAAGCAGAAAATATTTAAGGAAGAAGAAAATGATGAAAGATAACAATTTCTGTACATGAATATTTTGCTATAGTAAAAATGAGGATGGTAATAAAAGTTGGTTTTTTTGTTTTTTGGGGTTTTTTTTTCCAAATAAAAGATGATACTAACATAGGAGAAAACTGGTTGCAAGTGAGGTCTGAGAAAATTTTGTCTGAAATTCAAGAGAATGTTATTAGCCAGCAAGGGAGTAGATGTCTGAGCAAGCCTTCCAACATAACTGAAGGGGGAGCAAGAGCTGTTCCAGAATTCTTAGAATCATAGAATTCTTTGAGTTGGAAAAGGCATTTAAACTTTATGATGTTGGCCTGTGATGTCAGAGGCCATCGTGGGGTTGGTGGTATGGCAGGAGAGGCTGAACTTTTCTGCCAATACTCTATTATATTTTGATTCTACATGACAGATGGCAACAGAGTGGAAGTCTGACAGAACAGCATCTGACATGGAAGTGCATATGAAGATGCATCACTGAATTCCTCCATGTGGGAAAAAAAAATGGTACCCACTGACATTCGTTGACACTTGTGAAAACTTACAGAGGCCAAACAGTGGACATGAGCACAGTGAGGTGGTGTGTGGTGCTTCTCACCAGTGGAAACACAGACTTGAAAGACAAGCCACATTCTGGACTTACACGCAGATTTTTACAAGCACAGCATGCAAGCTCTTGTTCATCACTAGGAAAAATGCACAGTTAATGGTGTAATAGACTATATTGACTATACTGAAAAACAGTGTTTTATAGCTGAGATTTCGTTCTATCAAGCAGTGTTATTGTACTCATTGTATCTGTTGTAGTTTCCATGGAAATAAATAAGAGGCATTAGTTTCAGAGTGACTTTTGTAGTTCCAAGATGCTACTGGACTGGGATTAGGAGAGAGGGCATGCCCCAGGAGGACAGACTTACTGACTGGAGAAATCTCTTCAGATGTCCCACCTTCCTGGAGTATTGCTACACTCTGTCCATTCTGGTCTATTCCAAGCATTCATGAATTCAAGAATGTCTTCTTTCCATTTCTATATCAAGTATCTTTCTCAGGCTCCTTTCTTCGTACAGTTTTCCACATTTCCTTCTGCCTTCCCAAATTCTGTTCCTTTCTAACTTGAAGGTCAGTATCTAATCCCCTTCCTCAGATGTTTTCTTATCACTACATGGCAAACCTTCCTATAGCGCACATTGTATTGACAAAGTCTCTGTTGCTTCTATTACCCCAGGCCCATGAGCTATGGCAAAGCAGAAGAATGAAGTCAAAGAACTCTAGAGTTTTCACAGTCGCTCATGAGAACAAGCTGAAAATATGAAAAGGTTTTCATTTTCCAAGGGGAAGACAAATTTATGATAGACTTGAAGAAAATGAGGAGCACTGAAGATCTTACCATCAACAAGGAGGAAAAGTAATTTTAGTCTATCTTATTTTAAAGTTGTGAAATGCATAAAAGTTCATGGACAGTTATTTTGGATTATCTGGATTTATCCGGTTATCTGGTTTTACATAGACACCATCAGCCTTAAAAAAAGATTAGTCTATGATTTCTGATAAACTTAGCTTAGAGCACATGACTCTCACTCTTCACTTGAACTTTACCAAAAGTAAAATGAAAACATAGAGATTTTCTCTCTCACCACATTTTTAAAATATTATACATTAAATGATTTTTATATTATTTTCTCAAGCTCAAGCTGAGCAGACAATTCAATAGAGAACCATTTCAAAGGAAGAAAGAGTCAAAACTGTTGAATATAAAATTCCTTCCTATTGGTCTGAATTTGGTTTTCAGGCTTTTTTTCTGCATGCACCATACAACTTCTACCATGCAGGTATCCTTAAGATTCTTAAAGCTTATGTTCACATAGACTAACGCAATAACATATTTTCTAGGCCTTAATATTGATTCTGGTAGTCTGTAACCTAATATGGGAAGACATAACAAGGTCTAGCATATGCAGAAGAATGAGTGGATTGTCTACGTGGTCCAATGTGGTTTTAATTTCTCTTTTCTCATCTAGGTTTAGGATTCCATCAGAATTATCTCTGACATGCTGCACCCAAACCCAGGGCTTACTGCTCCTAGTTCTCATCCTGCGTTTGTATCCAATGAACACAGACTCAGTGTTTCCAGTTTCTGCACCATAAACTGTCACGTTCCACCTTTAAAAGCTACTAATTTAAGAAAAGGTTTTACTCTGTGAAGAGTACTCTTTTATCTTTAAAATTAGAAACTAGTGCATGAATTCTTTTGTCTATGCAGTCAGCTGGTTCTGTTTTATAAAGCCCAAGTCAAAGACTCGCATGTCTTATGCTTCATTGTGCACTACTCTGCACCAGCAAGCATTACAGAGGCCTGAATGAGCAACAGAGAACCTTACTTCAGCCCCATAAGCGCTCCAGGCAACATGACATACCTTTGTCACTGTGTTCCACTGTACTGAGGCAAAATCTAAAGTTGTTAGAGTAAAACTGAGTAACACTGTACTGAGGCAAAATCTAAAGTTGTTAGAGTAAAACTGAGTAACAAAGAGTAAAACTGTTCACATATCTTCGTGAAAAATAAAAAAATAAATAATGAAATTCAGGAAACGAAGCCTTCTTTTGTGATAGTGATACTGATGAATCATCAGAACGAAATAAAATACATTGGTCAAACACTTCATCTGACAACTCTAGTGGCCTTTTTGAATGGGTGCACAGGAGGACAGATAAAATATTCTTATGGCCATTTCCTTTTTAAAATTTTTAATTAACTTATTAAGCGATTTCTAGAGAAGCACTACTATTGTAAAACTAAATTTTCATAAAATCTAGCCCTGTAACTGCAAATGCAGCTTATGAACTTTAAGAAGACAGGCTCCCGAATTTGTTTACCTGGGTACCATATAAAAAGAATTCCAGGGTACCATGGCTATAGCTTTTACCTCACGCATTCAGTGCTGCCATCTCTCCTGAAGCAGGAGCAGAAGTTCTTGGCTGTCAGTGGAAAAGGTAATGTGTTACTTGTGTTTAGAGAGAAAAGAGTCAAAATTTGAAAGCAAAAATATTCTATCCAGAGTTCTCCAAAAGAAACAAGCAAAATAAAACAAACACCACTAAAAATAATGTGTTGTTTGACTAAAAAGAACCCCTATGCTATAAGTTGTGCAGAATCACAGTACAGCCTGAGAAGCAGCAAATCCTAAATTAGTTTGTTCATGCTTGTTCCCTATGGAAGGTAGTTTTGACGTGGACAACTTGCTTGACTTGGATCCTTGGAGAAATTCCAGCTTGTGACAATAAATTTCTACAAAAAATCTAGAATTATAAAAGTGTTTGGGAATATTAAACTTACTGAATGTACACATCAGCACAGACAAGAGAAAAATCACTAATATTTAATGAAATAAAAGAATCACAGAATGTCAGGGATTGGAATGGAGCTTGAAAGATCATCCAGTCCAATCCCCCTGCCAGAGCAGGAACACACAGTTTAGGTCACACAGGAACACATCCAGGTGGGTTTTGAATGTTTGCAGCAAAGGAGACCCCACAACCTCTCTGAGCAACCTGGTCCAGTATTCTGTTACCTTCACTGTGAAGAAGTTTTTTCTCATATTCATGTGGAGCCTCCTATATTCCAGCTTGCACCGACTGCCCTTTGTCCTATCATTGAATGTCACTAACCCAAATCCTTCATCTTAGAAAAAATTAATAAACTTGCATATATGAAAAAAGTACAAGTTGAGCAGAATGATTACAATTACTGCGTTTGTGAGACATCTAGTGGGAAAAAAAGGCTATTGTCATGGATATTCAGCTAGACACAGTAATACAAGCAGATTATACCAAGGAGATAATATCAAAGAGGCATTCCTTCTGATACGTACCATCTTTCAATGATTCCACTTCTTGTTACATGGTAAAAACTTTGGTAAAGATACAGCAATCCAGCATGGGCTGTAGAGGACTACTTCAGCATGTTACTGAGCCTTGCATAGGCCATCCTCTGGCTCACCTTTCCTCTGTGTACCCACTGTTTCCTCTTTTAGCTATCAGAATGTCAGCAAGCTCTAGTGGGTCACTGTGGATCTGTCAAACTCAGTATCACTCTCCAGCAACAGCCCTTGAAGAGTTACAGGTCTCCCCAGAGTACTTTCCTTGCCTCTAGAACCCATGGCAGAGATGTTACCTTTGTGTCAAACAGCTCTTGGTAAAATTTTCACTTTCTTCTGTTGGAGTATTTAGTAGTATATTTGCTAACTTTCTGGCACTCACAGACCTGTGCCAATGTTTTCCACAGCTCATAGTTGTGAAGAACTACCTTTTTTCAATTTTAAAGTGAACAGTACTTTGCTTCATTTAGTGTCTCCCAATTCTGGTACTGCTGTGAAAAAATTGGGCTGTCATCTTCTTATGTACGTTCTCTTGTATTGTTTATGATTTCATAGTCATCTCCTTCATCTCCTTCTCTAAGGCATCTTCTGCAGGGAGCAGAATTCCTGTTTATGGAATTCATTCCTGTACAGGAATTCTGCAAATCTTTCATCATATTTTTATCCTTTGAAATATCTTTATTTTAGCTCTGTTATGTCTTGTCAGTGCCTGGAATTCTGAACTGGAAACAGTGGTCAGGGTAAAGCTCAGATTTATGTTGTAGAATAATAGTATTTCCTTTTTACATTATTTTTCTTTCCTTGTAACTCTTAGTATTCTGTGTGTAACTGACTCTGCAAAATTTGCAGAGATCTTCATATAAACAAATGATGAACAGTCTTCCTGAGACACAATAACTGGCATTGACTCCATCACAGTGTTCGCATATTTGTGCTTTGTTGGTTTTTTCCCCATATACGGGTGTTTGGAAGCATTGGATTTCATTAGATATTAAATCCTCTATCCTACCAATATCATGAGCTCTTCCTGCAAATAATATAATCCATCATAACTGTTTCTTGTTTTAACTTCCCCACAATTTATTATCACAAGCAGATAATAAAATAATATATATTTTTTTTCTTTTTAGCCTTATTTATGAATATGTTAGAAAACATGGGATTTGGGACAGATCTACAGAGGACTCCAGTGGTAACGACCCTAATCTGGAAAAACAAACAAACAAACAAAAAAGACTTTTATTCTCTTCATTTTGGTGTGTAACAAGGTATTATTTCATGAAAAATCTTTATCCTGTCACAGATCAGTGATTTATGGGAGACTTCTGTAAGAAACCTTGTGAAAAGTCTCCTGGAGGCAAGTATTTAATATAGACATGAACTTCTTCAAAGAATCGATTTTTCCAATAACAATTAAGATTTGTCTATTGTTCCTTGGCTCCTTTGCTTAAAGTTTCCTGCTAACATAATTCCCAAATGCCAGATGTCCAGAATCCATGAAGGGTTAGCTACCCACCTCCAAAACACATGAAAGTATAAACCTCATCTTCATTACACTAAAAAATGTGCTGAGTTGAAAGTTAAATCAAGTTTAAATGATCCCGAGAAACACTGAAGATGAAGAAGTCATGCTTTTATAGCGCCATTCTTGTGAACCAGAAATAGCATGAAAGCCATTTTGCAGCGAGCTGCCCTCTGCTTTCAGTTCTGTCACACTTATATATTTATTCTAATCCCTCGTGGCTGTTCCAGGCAAGGGAAAACCCACTCTTGGGAGACCAAGAACTTTGCCGAGGGCAAAGAGAACCCAGACTATGTATCAGATGAGTATTTCTGTCTGAATATGTATTTGATCTATGTAATCTCTTGTCTCTTGTCATTAAATCTATTATCACCAGGAAGAAACCTGGCTCAGGGCAACAACTTTTCCACTGATTTCTGAAACAACATATATCATACTACAGGTTAAACAGAGGTAAATGAGAACAAGATAGAAGGAGGGAAATATCCAGTCTTGACCTTGTACAATTCTCCTTTAATAGGATCATAAAATCATGGAACCATAGATTCACCAAATTTGGAAAAGACCTACAAGATCATCCAGTCCAACTGTCCACCTATCACCAATAGCTCTCACTAAACCATGTCCCTCAACACCATGTCTAAACATTTCTTGTACATCTCCAGGGTAGCTGACTCCACCACCTCCCTGGGTAGCCCATTCTAGTGCCTGACTGACCACTCTTTTGGAAAAGTAGTATTTCCTAACACCCAGTCTAAATCTACCCTGGTGCAACTTGAGGCCATGCCTTCTAGTCCTATCAACAGTTACACAAGAGAAGAAGTTGACCTCCAGCTTACTACAACTTCCCTTCAGGTAGTTACAGAGAGCAATAAGCCTCTTTTTCCAAACTGAACAGTCCCTCTCCTCATAAGACCTGTGCTCCAGCCTCCTCACCAGCTTCGTTGCCCTTCTCT
>VXAB01005822.1:0-99880 GCA_013399175.1 Odontophorus gujanensis | reverse complement strand
ACAACTGTATAGAATACCTTGTGAACCACAGAGCTGGGAGAGCTAACAGCAGCTGTTTCAGGTGGTACTCTTCAGCAGAGTCTGTTGTGACTAGACAAGGGAAGAAGGTTTCAAACTAAAAGATGGGAGATGTAAATTGGATATAAAGTTTATTTCATTAAGGGTGTTGAGGCACTGGTACAGGTTGTCCAGACAGGTGATGGTGGTCCATTTTTGGAGACACCCAAGTTCAGGCTGAATGGGGCTCTGAGTACCTGATGGAGCTGTGGGTGCCTCTGTGCATGGCAGGGATTTGGACTAGATGACCTTTAAGTTTCCATTTCAACTCAAACCATTCTATGGTTCTGTGATGACTCTCTTCTGTTCCATTGCATGTGTAGAAAAAAAAAATGCCCTGCCTTTGCTGGGACAAGGTAGCTAGTGAAAGTTTCAGTTCACCAAAACCAGGCTCCAGCCGCAGCATCATGCTGCTCCCCCTCTTCATCTCTAACACACCCCTTTTCTCCATCACCCCTCACTTTCCACCTCCATCCATTCCACAACAACTGTTGTGCAGATCTGTGCTGGCATTCTTTTGACTTTTCCACAACCATAGGACTTGCAACAGTCTCATCTGCATGGAAGGAATAACATCCTGGGGAGGACCCTGGCAGTAACGCAGGAAGATATCTATCGATGTGCATGTGAAAGCCATGATTCAGAAGGGGGTAATAATCACAGAATCACAGAATTGTAGGGGTTGGAAGGGACCTCTAGGGTTCATCAAGTCCAGTAAGCAAACATATAACCCAGCACTATATATAGCTATATAGATAGCACTATTTAAAAGAAAACAACAACAACAAAAAAAACACTTTTGAGAGATAGCACTTGGGAGAAACATCCAGTTTCTCAGCAGTAACAGCATCATCCCAATACAGGAAGGAATCAAAACTTGGGCAGGGTCTCAAGCCAGACTTCAGCAGTGTCAAGGTCATGTGAAAGACACTATCCAAGGCTAGGAAAGGTTTCTAAATTTAAAACAGATCCCACTTACCATGGCAGGCGACTGAAATTGTTTATCCACTTTGAACAGATAGAGTTACCTAATCCTTCTATGATTAGAGGCTAGTGAAGTTAAGCTAATTCTGTTTCTGTAGGCACTGCTGCCTTTGATGGAAGCAGCTCATCTCAGGGAACAGCCTGCTGGTGTGATGGCGAAACAAATAGTTTTGTCCTTTTGAGCTAAGGAAAAAAAATTTACTATTGATTTTGGCTTAAGAGTGGTAAGTGCTTTCTTTACGATTCACATCATGGTTGGAGAGCTATTATTTTGTGCATTACCCTCACATAGTCTGCTGTGGAAGCCTCAGCATTGCAGTATGCTGTCTTCCAGGTATTTACAAAGGGGTTCCTAGTTCTCTAGTTTTCATCTTTCCAACTGCAAAAAGGTGGGCCAAGTACAAGAAATAGCCTCTCTACTGGCACAGAGTTTAATGGGCTTGGCAGCCTGCAGATATCAATTACTTTGGATCAGAACAGCAGAACCTTGCTGCTTTTCTACCTGCATTTGGAGGCGCGTTTTTCTTGTACACATGCACAAGTATCATTGTCTGAATTATCCCTTATAACCAACAACCTCACTGGAATTTCAGGATGATTGCATGGTGTTAGCATTGTTTCCTAAAGCAGTGTGCAAGCTGAAAAGGATGGAGGCAGCAAGCCCACGAGGCTCTGCATATAGCTATGATATTCTATGACAGTCTCTCCATATGTGCAACTAACAGCACTGGGGTCAGGATCAGAAATGCAGGCAGGGGATGTGAAAAGGCTGCAGAGATGTTACTGAACAGTGCAGCATGCTTGGAAAGTCAGCCTTTTAAAGAGCAGGTCCTGAGATAGTCCTTCCACTACCACAGGCCCCCTGTGTTTCGCAGTGCCTGAGCAAGTAATAACCTCCATCTCTTGTGGCCGTTCAAGGCAGGCAGAGGTCTGTTTGCAAATGAAGAGCTCTTGGGGCTGTTTTTTTCCATGTGTGTCTTCTGCAGAACTGGAACTAAATCGCTTAAATTTCCTTTTTTTAGCTGAATGTAAAAAGAAAGCGGTCCCCTTTTAACTATTAGCAGCTCTAAACAAGCCACAGTATTCCAGATCCTGAGACCAGGTCTGAAAACTGGAAGTAGAGCAAATTGAAAAACCTTTTTGTCTCAAAATGTGGAATTTGAAAAAAAAAGAAAGAAGAAACCCGGGCACAAGCTTTAAAAACATAAAATTTCTGCTTGAGTAATTTCCAAGAAATTCCAAAAAGAAAATGATCTCAGGTTGATGTTTCAAAACAAAATGATTTTTTCTTTTAAAATACAGGAGGGGGGGTTGCTGAAAAGAAAAAAAAAATGACAGTTTAGGTTGTACTGTAATACAATATTTCATCTTGTTTTGAAATGATCGTTCAAAACCATTTTTTCTTTTGAATTTCTTGCAGGCAAAGTTCTGTGTGCACATATACATATAGTCAACAGTAACTTGCCAAAAACTATGTTTGACACAACTGTATTTTTTGGCAGAAACTCTTTCCTCTTGAAATTTCAATAAGCCTTAACTTGAAGTGAAGGATATGTTTAAACAGAAGGGAGAGTAGAAAACTAAGATATTCTGGGCTAGACATCCAAACAGCATAGGCACTGGGTCAGCTGGAGAGCAGGTTAAGGAATCCATCATCAGAAAGTCTCGCCACTGGAAAAAATAGTTGATGAATTGTGCGTGAGCAAGTATCTTCAGCTATGAACCATGGTCACGTGCTGATGCCTGGGTGTGGGAGGGCTCTGAATGAGGGATTGTTCATCAAGGGACAATAAATTAATGTAGCTGATGATTTTTTACCAGAGAACACATACAGGCCCAGTTGTAACAAAACTTTATGACAGAAGATTACTATTCCTTCTCCTGTGCCCAGTTACAACTACTTCGCATACGAAGACAAATGCCGTGGTAAAAAAACACTTTCTTTTGTCTAGCAAGTGGCAAGGGCTGCCTACAGTACTGCTCTAGCCAATGACATATACATAGTATCAGAAAAGACTGCTGCAATTGCATTATCAGGTTGATAACATCACATGAAGACAAGATATTATCTATGTAACAGGGCTGGCCATAATATCCAACAGAAAGTCAAAAAAAGCCTCCTGTTTGTCTCACCGGGTTCCATACCCACCGTGACCAATACTTGATGAAGTCATCAGAGAAGCTGTGCTGGGCAGTGATTTAAAAGCTGGAGGAGCAGCTTTAACATCAACACCATAAAACAGGAGGTGCTCACACTGCCTACTCTAAGCACCAGCCCTTGGAGCCTTGAGTCTTCTGGGGGAAATCTTTCCAGGCTGGAATATGGAGCTTGGAGTGAAGGCGCTTGCCCTGGTACATCAACCTGCTCACTGGAAGAACTCTAAAGCAAAATTATTCACATCTGAAATTGGATGATTCAAAATCCCTCTTTCTCCATCAACCATGAACCAAAATGAGCCACAGATGAACAACTCAGAAAGAGACACTACCTGGTGGATCTCTGACTTAAGCAATATGAATTCCTTAGATTCCCTCAGCAAGGTACCTATCCTGAGAAAGATAACATAAGTATATCTCTAAAAGGTAGATCAGGGCCTGCATACCAAGTAGGAGAAAGGTGACATTAATGGGAGGTGACAACCTTGGTCTGCAGAACATCATTAGCAAAATACTTTCTAAAATGGAGTTGCAGCTTAAACAAACCTCTAGTAAGGCTTTCAGGTATGTGTAGAAAGCAGCTTGTGAAACTGATATCACAAATACCACTGAAGACTTATTTAGAAATAGAGCATTTTTTGAGCTGTGATCTCAAAGGCATACAGGAACTACAGCTAAGATGGTGTTACAAGGGTAAATACCCAAATGAGCACTAGAAGGCCAGTTGCTTTTGAAGCCTATAGACATTTCTAAGTTTCCTGGAGAAGCACTCAGTATAACAGTGTGTGTGAATCTTACCCAATAGGTCCCCCTGTGGTGGGGGAAAGAGAGGCTCAATCCTCAAGGAGTTTGATTGCACTCAGTGAGAATTCCCATGTCCAGATTTATGAATAGTGATCTTCTCTGATGCAACAGATTGCAGATTCTTTTGAGTTGCTGGTGATAAATGCATTGTCAGCAGAGCATGTGCAAGTACAAATGCAAACGTGTTAAATTTTGGAATAACACTACAGAGATTGCTAAATTTCTAGAGATTCTAGGGATTCTAATGAACTGGGGAGATCATGTGTGGTCTTGTTATGAGGATTAGAGGTCAGGAGCCTTGGGCTGCTCATTATTTATGAGGAAGGGTGACAGGCTCATAGTCATGGGATTTAGCAATTCTGTGTTAATAGTCCAGCGCAAGGTCTTGGGCATAATGGCCAGGTCAAAGGAGGTGGTTGGTGGCAGAAGGGAGTACACCATCCCAGGTGGTAAAAAAATATGCTTAGTAAGGAGAGAAAAAGCACTGTCTGAAAGTTTGTCTTTGCAAGACAGGAATCTAGATTTTCACTGAAAAAAAAAAATACATTAAATTTAAAAAAAAGAAAAAAACATCAAAAGTCACTGACAAATTTATCAAGACTGGCACAAGAATGACTATACCCTCCCATAAGAAGCCATGGGACATACCAACACTGTACCCTTAAAAAGTGAAAATAAGATCAGTGTTACACTCACAGGCACACACATCTATACCTCCATGCGATAACAGCGATTAGTCCCACCGTAACATGGCGGACATACATGAGAGCATTCAGTATTCTTCCCAGCTGATATTATACCAGCAGATACGTAATTCAGGAGGCACTTGGTTCAGCTCTATCAGGATCTCCAGATTACCTCCTAAACAGGTCAGCTGTACAAACCTCCTTTCAGCACAGAAAGTAACATACATACTTTTTTATAAAGAATGTACAGTCACCTGCCCAGAGTTTTAAGCTTTGGGTTCTTCTCCTCCAGGTCTTGGCAGTATACTGTTTCTCCACATTTTATACTGCTATGGAGGGAAGCCAAATTCTGAGCTCAGGTGCCAAAAGGAAAGCTGACCTTTTGGACATACCTCTAAGATGGCAAACATGATTGAAAATGTCCAACTCCAAATTTTTTATCTCCAGGCATATGAGCTACGGTCAAGCACTGCAATGGAGTGCAGCATAGTCTACACAAAGAGCTGGTAGCTGTTGTTTGTTTGAGCATCATACTTGGAAATATTGGAACAAGATGTAAAATAGATTATTAAATTCTGTTGTGAAAATGTCAGATGATTAAATAGTTTTTAGGAATTCTAAAGCACTTGTTATACTGGTAAGGATGTTCTTATTCACCTTGAGGTGGTTAAGTGATGTCTTCTGCTGGTCTTCTTGCACAAAACTGCATCGCAGCCAAGAATCATAAGGATGTGTGAATAAAAAGGGAGAAAACTACTCTGGAACTATATAAACACCTATTTTAAAATTACATTGTTAAAATAACAAAAATACAGGACCAAATTCAGTTCTAGCGGTGTGTACATATCTCTACTGGTATCAATGAAATTGAGGCCATTAACACCAGCAGAACAAGTGATCCATAACAATGAGTTCTGGTCACACCAGAAGACTTCCAGGAGGCAAATGTTTTACTTGGTAAAAGAATAAATGATGTCTGACTACGTGTCCAAATTCAATACATGAGTTTGCCATATCCATTATACATGAGTTTGCAGTGTGTCCACCAAGTATTCAAATATATTTGGAAGATTATCTAACAAACAGGTACTCAAAGCTACTCAAAAACCAACAGGTTCATTTGCAAAGATTTCATTTTTCTGTCACTTTCTTGACCTTTTAAAGGAAAGTCTAATTCCAATTAGTTTGGTTACAAGGTCCATAACTCTTGTAGGTACTGCAGTGTGCAACACATTATCATTTTACAATGTTCTCCCTGATTTGAAGCACAAAACATGCACTCATGGGAATTTGTTGGCAGGCATTTAGGGCAGCTGGAAGTGATCATGAAGTGCAATTACTGTCTGTGCATATCCACATCTGGAAAACAGTTCTTTGCAGATTTTAAAATAGCCCTAATGAAGAATGGAACCTTGTACTTGAAGGGATGGAAAGGGTGAAGGGGTCTCAATGCCAAATTTGTTAGAGAGCTACAATGAAAAGAATATACTGTACAGAAATAGAAAATAATTAACGGAAAATTAATTATTGTCAGAAATGTTTGCAATCATTCTTCATGGAGGGAAAAATATCATTCTTGTGCAGGGGTGAAGGGAAGTTCTCAATTAAATAAAGTATTTAACATTTACCATTAAAGATTTAACAGTGATGATATTGGCTAAGTGAAGTACATGAGGTGATATTATCTTTAACACGTAATCTCATGCCGTCTTGTGGTTGGGGAGACACCAGTTGGTGTTAGACATGCCAAGAGGTTTATTGAAAAAGGTCTATGGGCAAAATGGAGGCAACCCAAGAAATACCACCATTAATGTTAATAGGTTGCAACAATGGGTTCCTTGTGATGTGAGCTGCTACACAACATGCTGGGTCTGGAACTTTCATTGCCTCAGAGAATCTCCTGTGCCTACACTCACATAAACTTCACTGAATTATTATTATACCATCATAATTTTGACCAGACCAGTCACATTTCTACTAATATTAAGGTGGTGGAAAGCTGTGGATGGTCAGTCACAGCGCAACACACTGCAGGTATCTGCACATTAATTTGCACAGAAAACCTAGTCTGGGAATGTCTCGGTGCTTTAGCTCCCAGTTCTCCCACCCAGAGCTCAGTTCTTCTGACAGATTCAACACCCTACAACTTCAGTTCAGACCAGTGGATGGTGATTCTCCTCAGCGCCTCCAAAAATTGAGCAAATTAAACATAAGGACACACAGTAATTGAGATATACGAGTTTCCCACACTTAAATGTATTTTAGTATCTTCTTAGAGATGGTTTATTTTTTTATCTTAGTTTATAGAACTACCTAAAGCTTTCTCTTTTGGTCTTTTCCAAAGCAAGTAATCCCTTCTTAGGTTTTAATCCTTCCCTGCTCACATTTTGGGATGACCACTCACAACTAAGAAATATCTCAGAGCAGTGTGATATTCACAAGGGCAAAGTCATCCTGCAAGCCAAAAGCTGACAAAAAGTTTCTCTGCTTCCTCCTTTCCCATGCTTTGTTACTGATGCTACCAAATAGCTTCTGCTTTCTGCACTGGAGATAGGCATACTCCTTGGTCTGAGTCTAATAATCTTGATGGGCAAATTGCAAAACTTATTTTGGAAGCTCTTTGTTGAAGCGATATTTAATGAACGTGCTCAGGTGCTTTTAATTCCTTTTTTTTTTTTCTCAGAAGTCTGAAGAAGTCTTTCTCAGCCTTTATAAGTCATTGAGCATCAGTCATTTCAATAGAAGCTTGATCCTGTCCTGTTTGAGCTTTTCCGTACTCAGTGATTGTTAGTTACTTTCCATGATCCTAAGTTTAACTATCCAGATAGTTAACACAAGCACAACCATACAGTCCTCTACAAACACGGAAGTCCATAGCAACAAAGATTCTGCCCCTATACTAAGAGGTTTCCTTTATTTCTCTTAGGGAGCATAACAAAGGAAAGAAAAGTATCCTGGGAGAAAAAATATGTTTTTTTTTTATTATACATATTTGCACTTTTATTTTTATATATTTATATACATTAAAGTGAATGCTACTGAAACCAGAATGGTTCAGGCAGGGATTGTGGATTTGTGTTGTCTTGGACTGATGCTTCTACACACACAGAAGCCAGCCAGACGGGTCACCACACAGGAGAAGCTATTTTTCCATCAATCTGTGTTCACTCCCGCATTGGCAAAGCAGAACTGATGGTTTTTCAGCAGGAGCTGCTCTCCAAAACATTCTTTCTGCAGCCAGATTCCATCAAAACAAAGCCAACATTAATGCAAGACTAGGCCCCTCTAATGGTGTTTTATTACGAGTAAACATTGGGCTAAGCACAGCCGCATTAAGAGGATTTTGGATTCCTTAGTTGGGAAGGAGCATATGTCCCCACATCAGCATCCTGGCGAGCATGAAGTTTCACCACGTAATTCCTGAAGCAAGCCAATAATTTCTGGTGGAAGCTGGAGGATCTCAGGAAACACTTTGAGGGTTTTTCTTGCAGTACTCTTGAAGAAATCTATTATCCTAGGATCTCTACCTCAAAATGACCCTGACCAGCTTCTCTGGCACTGCATGAATGGTTCATCAACCTCCTCATAACTGTGGGAGCCAGGAGGAGAACCAGCAAGGGAGAACAACTGGTCAGTCTGTTGGGAGAAAAAAAGTCTGTTCATAGTAACATTTCAGGTGCAAGAACGGATTTTTTATTTCTTTTCTCATAGCAGGACCTGGAGTCAGCCAACAGATGCACCAACAAAATGCCTGCTCTTTGTAGCATCCACCAGATAGCAGTACTGAAAATGACAAGCAAAGCATTAATGTTAATCGTGCCATGCATGTCTTATCTCTAGAAATTGCATTCTGTTTGAATTTTGGTTTTAGTGAAACAATTTATTTTCCACAGAGAATATTTTTTTTGTTTTTTATTATAGTATCATCTCAAAAAGACAAATTTGTTGGTTGTCTATTGGAAGTCTCAGGTGAATTTTGCTGCCTGCAGTCCCATTTTCACCTTGAAACTGAACTCTTCTGCAAGACTACATCTCAACTAATACTCAGCTGTCTGAGATTTCCTGAATGTTCAACTTTTCATTGATCAGAAATAAACCATGGTGTTTAGCCTGCTGGAGATTGGGTGCTGGAAGAAGACGTAAGCAGCAAACTCCAGCTCCCTTGTGGCACAAAATTCATAATATCTGGAGGACCGAATTTGTTTAAAATTGGAAGTTAAATAATAAATCTGAAATCTTGCCTCCACACACCCCCAGCCTGGAAAATTATGCAGGAAAGAATCCACTGTCCAGTTTGTTTTCCCACATCTCAGATGGAAAGAAAAGCACGGGGAAGGTAGACACATTTTCCAATAAATACATACTGAGCCTGTGACAAGGTATAAACTCAACATCAACACATCATTCCTAGCACTACACAGATTTCTCTCTGCTGGAAGCAGGAGTACAATTACACATAGGCCTCCAGACAGCTGGCCTACAGTAGGAATTTTTCAGCACTTTGAATCTGAGATAGATGAGAAAAAGAAAAAGCAGCTATGCCATAAACCTGGTGGGAGAAGTTTTGCCTACGGGAGATGATGAATATTCAAATCACAGCTTCCATGAAATATCATAGCACCTTAGTCAAATAGAGTCTGAAACAAAATTGTTCCTCAAATGCTTTGGGTTTGGCCCACAAATCAAAGTGTTTCAAAACAAGAAAAAGTGTAATTTAATTTTTCCCAAATGAAAATATAATACTTGTGTGAAATAATATTTTTTTCTCAAATTCCTGTCTTTTCCAGAGCCAATGCAAAGTGCAATTTGCATTATGTGTCTTCATTGTCCAAACAAGTTTATTTATGCATATGCAGGTGAACAGATTTGCCTAAAGCCATCCCACAAGCCATTAATACTAATTAAGTATCTCACCTGCTGATAGTCTCTCCTCTCCCGTCCAGAGGCAATGAGACCCATAGTTTATGCTTTTATTGAAAGAGAAAGACTTGCACTGACAAATTGAGCCCACGAAGTGCTTTAAAAAATATATTTATTGCATCAAATGCTTTGCCTACTTGAATAGAAGGTGTAAACACCAATAAATTAGCAGTCATTAAAGTAACGATGACCATAAATTACTGAAGCGCTTAACATTCTATTGAACACATCCTGAACACTAAATAAGAAGAAAATGTATTTGGAGATAAGAATGAAGTCATAAACATAGTAAATGAAATTAAAGAGCTCAGGGGAGTCTTGAACAAATGTATCAGTAAGTCCTTGTGATAAGCTGTAGTTGATACAGAATTACTGCCAACCTTTTGCAATGGTCCCCAGTGCACCATGGCCACTCCTGCTGTTGAGTCACAAGATCAGCACCAGGCAGGAAACACCAGGAAAGTATTCAAACACAGAAAGAAAAAAATATTTCTTCTTATCCCCATTTTAGGTCCTGGGCAGGAATCTCATGAGAAGTGTGACTAACACAGGATTAGAAATCAAATGCCGGGGGCTCAACATAAGCCTGAAAGATAAGAGCATCTCCTAATGGTAACAGTAATTCTCAGTACTTTTCATGTTTAGAGGCACCTCAGGAAGTGGGAGAAGGGTCTGTGTTGCTTCCCATATTTTGCAAATGGAGAAAATGAGACCTCGGGCCCATTCTCATTTCAAGAAACTTTGTGTTGCCCAAGCACTTGTACCAGGATGGTTTCTCTTAAGCCAAGAACAGCTGAGAGACAACCTCAGTCAAAATTCACATCCTGTTTATTCCAGTTTCCCCTCTAGGCAGCCATTCAGTGGCATCCTGGCCATGATTAATGCCAGTTTTGAGGTCTCCCACCCTTGGCCCTGTGTCTGTCCTCCCTGCAGACCAAATTCTGCTTGGGTTTTTTGGGGAAGGAGGCTTTGCCAAGTCATTGCCCACAGGCTGCTCTGAAAGACCAAGGAAAGCAGACGCTTGTGGAAAGCAACACATTTTCCTGAAGTTCTGGGGACCAGTTTTTTCCCTCTATGAAGGGATGTCAAGGGACTTCGTCTGCAGCACCACTGGCATAATGAAAAAAAAAAAAAAAAAAAAAACAAAAAAAAAAAAACCAACAATAGAAAGTCCAGCCAAAGCTACACAACTTTCCCCCCAAATCTTCCCTTCCTAGCTAGTTTTCGAAGTGATTTGCTTACATTATCTCTGGCTTTCTCCTCCCCACCTGCCACTCAATCAGATCTAAATGTCAAATGTCTTTGCCATCAGCCATGCCAGGCATGCTATAAAAAGCAGCTGTCTTTCTGACAAACTGTGCTCTCTGAAAATCCTATATTCAGCTTCACCGTGATCTGCAGTCTTCCTCAAACATTATTTTTAACTCCCCTTCTCCCCAGAGGTGTGTTTGACGCTCTGAGGTGAGGGCATCCCAAAGGATGCAATCCCAATGCGATGTCTGGTGGGAACATAGACAGGTGGGAAGAGCTGAATCCCCACCAAGCCAGGGATAACGAGAGTACTGCAATCATCCCTGGCTTGTTCAAATCCTCCTGGGAGGGAGGTGCTCACGGGGGATATCTCAGTGACAGGACCTACCACCTCCACACACGGTATGCTTGCAGTGCAGATTCAGGGCATGGCCTAAGGCTTCTTAACACTTTGTCTTTCCCTGTTGGCACTGACAGTATGTGCAGGCAGAACAGCTCAGAGCAGGCTTCCATCTGCCCACAGTGGCTATGGGAAACAGCTCTAAGGAGGGCTTCATAGGATTTACTCTCTCTTGGTCACCTAACTTGGTAGCTACAGTGTGTTATTTTGTACATGGCCATTCAGCAATGAGTCTGATGGGCGGACAAAAGCAAGCAACAAAATACTGTGGACTTTCTGACAGCAAATTGTATATACAGCATTGCTTTCCACAGTACTAGCATGGTGGGAAATTATAGTGCCTCTACCTGTTTCCTGAATTCCTCAGATGAATAAGCTTTCCTTTCTTTCTTTTTTCTTTTCTTTCTTTCTTTCTTCTTTCATTTCTTTCTTTCTTTCTTTCTCTTTCTTTCTTTCTTTTTTCTTTTCTTTCTTTCTTTCATTTCTTTCTTTCTTTCTCTTTCTTTCATTTCTTTCTTTCTTTCTTTCTTTCTTTCTTTCTTTCTTTCTTTCTTTCTTTCTCTCTTTCTCTCTTTCTCTCTTTCTTTCTTTCTCTCTTTCTCTCTCCCTTTCTTTCTTTCTTTCTTTCTTTCTTTCTTTCTTTCTTTCTTTCTTTCTTTCTTTCTTTCTTTCTTTCTTTCTTTCTTTCTTTCTTTCTTTCTTCCTTTCCTTTCTTCCTTTCCTTTCTTCCTTTCCTTTCTTCCTTTCTTTTTCTTTTATTCCCTTCCCTTCCCTCCCTTTCCCTCCCCTTCCCTCCCCTTCTCTTCACCCCCTTCCTCCTATTTTTATTTCTGGGGCCACATAACATTTCATCCCCTGTACCACCTAGGGGATGGGCCAGATTCCTCCCTGCCAGAAACCTCAGTACATACATTTGCATTTCCCATATTACTGCTGTTTCTAGATGCAGCATCCTGCAGTGCATCAGTTTCTTTCTGAATTATCAGGCAGAATAGAAAAGCACTTCTCTAACCTAAAGTTAGCTCAGGATTCCATTGCCATTCCTCCCTTCTCCACCTGGAATTACCCAGTCCTTCCTTTCCCACACAACCTTCATGAAGAAAATTCTGCCAGCACCATTGAATTTTGCAGATAACAAGGCATTTTACCTTTTCCATGAATAATGGCCACCATGTTCACTTTGAACTTAAATTTAGATTCTGAAAAGGGACTTCTCATGAAAAGTGACCATATTGACTAGGAAGCTTATTTGATTTTCTATGATATCCAGTCTTCTCTCTTTCTGGGCAGGAAAGATATTTTTAGGCAGGATTATCAGTCCTGCAACTGGTCCAAAATTCCAGCCTCATTCCCCCTTGTCATATCCATTGCCACCAACAAAGATGCTGCTGATAGAGTCAACCCAGCTGTGGGATGTGTTAACCACAAGATAATCCAGCCCTCACCTCCAGAGACGCATCCTATTCACACGGATACCCACAAAACCCATCAAAATTGCCTTTGTGTGCACACAACATACGTACACAAAGCCGTATATAGAGACAAAACAGGACTGGCAATTTATGGAATCACTCTCAGTTCTTCTTTGCCAAGTTTCCTTGTGTTTACACATAAAGGAAATAAATCAAAACCTCAGGGTCGATCCAATTTAGAAACAGTTGATGATAGGGTTTAGTTTCAGTACTGCTGAGGCTTGTCCATACTTGGGTGACAAGATCTCAGATGATTTCCTACCAATATGGGATATTAAATGTACACATAGAGTCAATAAAGTTTACTATAGGCTCAGAGTTTGATATGCCAGCCAGGTTTACCATTTGATTTCAGTTGAATCTTTGCCACACAGCCTTTACCTCCTCCACCCTCTTCCCTGTTAGTTCCTACATCCACTTGCTGAGGCTTCCTTGGAAACTAAATAGGCTCAGATGTGGATGCAAATTAACCTCATTTATAAACCAAGACGTTACCCAAAGATTTGAGAAAGCCCAGTTCAGCAAAGTCCATAAGCTCATGCTTAAATCCATCCCTGTGAGACACAATGCATTAGTACTTCCCTAAAGATTTTGCAGATTTGGGGCTCCAGACTAGTTCATGGTGAGGCACTTTGATTTCAGTGTGCCAAAGGAGTTCAAAAGCAAATTGATTTTGTAATGAGAATCTTTCTGCCAACAAAAGACAAGTGGTTCTAAGTAGATCTTTTTGCTGTCTATTTAAATTAGATTAAATAAGATTATGGCATTATTAGCATTATTAAAGTTATTATTAGGAAATTACTATTCACAGCACTTTTACTGTCGTATTCTACAATGAGGAAAGCAAATCTATTAAAATGATTGAACATCAATACATAAGCTCTTAATAATCAAATGGTAGCAATGAGTTCATCTTTTAGATTCAGTTGCAAAAGTCATCATTTGCTAGTTAAATTCCAATTGTTCATTAGCAGAGATTCTCTGGGACTCAGCAGCTCTCTAATGATGATACATAGTCATTAAATTTCTGTCAACCTATTCTTAGTACAGCCATTGGAAGGCATTTAGTTGTTGCTATTTTATTATTATAACTGCTTCATAAAAATGATATCATGACCCAGAGCATCACGCCAGATTTTTATCTTGTCACACATTTTAAACCACGTCAGTGTGAATTGTGTAGGACTCCCACTTGGTTTTTAAGGCAGCTGTACAAGCTGCATGAAGTAGGGTTGATGGATTCATTGCATTGGTCATTCCTCCAGCTCAGGGCTGAACAGTGAACCCATTAGGTTCTTGAGAGAGCACAGTGATGGCATGTCTTGGAAGAGTTGTAATGTCTGTCCATGTGTTTGCTGTCCATATGATGGGAAATCTTGAATTTCCAGCTCTTACTGGGTAGGTGTAATCAGATGATGATGACAGCCATCACAGGAGAAGCTCACAGTCTGAGGGGTAAATGTTTGGCATGAAACAGACCCTGAGTCATTTATACAGTGGACACTGAATATAGCATTTTAACTTTTTCTGTTCCCTTCTTCCATCCTCACGCAGCAGCCCACCAAGAATCACTTCATGTGAAACAGGATTTGTCAGGAAGAGGAGCAACCTGCTCTGTGCTGACCTAGTTTGATGACTTATAGAATTTCTTTGCATTTTTTTTCTGTTCACACTGAAATGAGTGTCGTACTTTTTGAACTTCGGTGATCATTAAGTTTTTTGAGTTTCCAGATTATTTCCAATCCATTTTCTGTTACTTTAGTCTTCAGATTCTTGTTGAATTTTGATTAATTTTTTGCACCTTTGAACATCGTTACATATTTGGATTTTGTGCTTCGATGTGTCCACTTCTGGTATTCATGTTGGTCCTACATGTCACAAAGGCAGTGACATGTAGACAAGCATGAGAATTTGGTCCAACGTGTTCAGATATCCCAGCTTCCAACAATACTTATCTCTAACACTGCATCTGTGACTGGATATAAGGTACATCTCTTTTTTCAACATAACAACCTGCACAGTAGTTTAAATGAACGTGTATAAAATTCAGATCTATTGAAATCACTATGTATAAAGCTGCCCAGAACCAGCCAGAGATACCAGCAAAACTCCGGGAAATGGAATTTCCATTTTCCATGGAGGACAGTGATACCGTACCTGTTTCAAAGTTTAGACTACTGACATCCCACATTTAAATGGTATTTGTTATTTTTCTATTTATTTAAACTGCGATGTAACTTAAGCATGAGCCAAAACACTCTAACATCTTTTATTTATTATTCTAGTTAAATTTTAGCTAGAATTTAGATGCAGAGCTTCAGATTAGCATAGAGCCTCCTAGGAGAAGGGTTTCAGTATGCATTTAATGTGAGTATCTGGCTTCAGTGCTTTGCTGACCAGAGTTGAATTTAAAGACAGTGTAAAATGCTTCGGTGAATGGGACATAACAGGGTGGGAATGACTACAGCTACATAGGATTAGTTTAAGACCTAAGGGAGAAAGAAGAGCACAGTTTTGTTTCTTAAAATTCTCTCTATTGCTTCAGAACCGTATCTACAGATTATTTTTCTTCCATTCATCCTGTTTATGGGATCATTACTTAAACCATGAAGTACCTGCAGCTCATACACTCCAGCCATAAGCTTATGGTGTCTGTCCTGTCAGTGCAACAATTTTATTGCCTACTCTGTCTTTACAAAGAAACAAACAATCCCTTTTCTTTGAGAAATTAGACATCCAATTAATCAGTATGAGGGATAGTTGGTGGTACAGAGGGAACTTCTGCACTTCAACAGAGGGATCATGACAAGAGTGTGAGTGCTCTCAGTTGTGGGCAACCCTACTGCCACTTGCATTATCACAGAATCAGAGAACTGTAGGAGTTGGAAGGGACCTCCAGAGATCATCGAGACCAACCCCCTGCCAAAGCAGCTCCCAGCCCAGGTTGCACAGGTAGGCATCCAGGTGGGTCTTGAACATCTCCAGAGAAGGAGACTCCACCACCTCTCTGTGCAACTCCAGTGCTCCATCACTGCACTGCGAAGAAGTTCCCTTGCACATTTGTGCAGAATTCCCTGTGACTTCAGTTTGTGGCCATTTCCTCTACCCCATCTCCTTCTCCAGTTGAGGAACTGATCTGACTGAGGCAGTTTAGACGATCTGGTCCTCTTTAGGATCTTCACTACCTTCCAGGAGTTGCACTGAGGAGTTCTCTTGAGATTCCATGTCCCTACAAGGCTACCTTTTCTCCATCTGGTTGCACAATGAAGCAATGCACAACATTATGGTTTGTGGCTTGAAAGACTGCTATGTCTCACAAGGGCTAAACCCTTATTGGACACATGAGAAAGCAATTAGGGAGACAAGAGAAGCCAAATGTTTCAATAAGAAAGATGAAAAATAGTGGGATCTGGCTAATTCCAGAAGCAGTATCACTTAAGTTATTACTTGATGCCAGCAGTTATAAAAATAGCAACTATTCTCCTTCACCCACAGTGATTCTCTCAAACTGGCTGAGAACAGCTACATCAATATCGGCAAAATTGTTGCATGTATTTGGATTAAAGCTTCAGAAGACACATCATTAGTAGGTCACTACTCACCTACGAGCATATCCTGTAAGTCTGTGAGATGGTCATGTACATAATAATGGGATTGCCTTGCCGAGAAAATATTCTGGCAAACAGAAAAGATACAAGCCATTGCCTGCACTGAACTGCAGTGGGCTTCAAGACTGATACGGGAGCTGATATAACATGATTCTAGAGAAGTGATAAAAGTTTGCCATGACTCATCTGCTCCCCGCTAGGAAGGAACTGTTGTCAGTGAGAAACAACCAAGGAAAATGTTTGAACGATGAACACACAACTGCAGAATGAGATGGCACCTATGTAGGAACAGATTTTTGTAGTCAAAGATCCTGGATTCCCATCACTGAGCTGTCAGGCAAGCAAAGAGCAATGCCAAGAATAGAGGATAACTGAGATCTGTGTCCAAACTATGATGCTGAATTCAATCCAAGATGCCCTACGGCTGTTTAACTGACTGGGAAAACTCAAACAATCCCACACAGTCAGGCTGCACTCATAGTACCTCAACAGTTCCTCTTGCCATGATAACGGCTGTCAAGAAACAAAATCTACAAGGAAGTCTTTGAGCCAGTCAGTAATCATTTGTATCCACATCTTCGAACTCAGCAAGAATGTGAGGTGGGAATAAGCTGTTATACGCACATTTCAGCTGCAAAATATTAAAATCTTCTATGTGCATCATGACCTAACTCACGGTTTTGGCAAATACCACTGTCTCAGGAACCATCTACTTATGTCACATTCCTTACTTCATTTAAGACATGTTTTAAAACAAATGTCACGTGAAATTTCCTCTGCACCTGAGGGTTATGTTACAAGGATTACCAGCTGTAGAGATCTGGTGGAGTGGGATTCCAATTCCATGTGTACCCCTAGTGGAGTCACTTGCAAGAGCAGGATGTAGAATCAAACCTGCATTAATGTGAATGGAGACAATAAAACTATACCAGCAGACCGTATGTTAAATTAGATATTGCCTTAAATCTTAGACTCTCAACTTTTATCCAGTGTTGCCTAGCTTCTGGTAATGCCCAAGTTAGTTGGTGTGCATCATAAACAATAAAACTATCAGCAATCTAGAGAGGGAGGTCTGGGGAGAAAACAGATGAGTGAGGTGAGCATCACCGGTATACTCACTGTTTTGAATCTGATATTAAATAACTCTAGTCCAAGATGGGTCACAGGGATCATTCATCACAAATCAACCTTTCACAGTTTCATTTGGAGGTAACACCTACCTGCATCCTGAATGTCAGAAGTTTTCTATCAAAATAGCCTTGGATTAGCTAAATCAATCTTTTTCAAATCCTGAAGTAAGAAAAACATTCTCTGAGAAAATTTCTCGTTCAAAGAAAAACAAAAGGACTCCATAAACGTTACTGCAAGTGCACACAGCCTTGTTTGTGCAAACGTGTAGCTTAGTGCATCTCTCAGCCAAAAGGGACCTATATATTAGCACTACGGCATGCAGCAATTAGAAACCTCCTAGTATACTGTTCTTTCTGCTCCTTCCCCCTTTACAGTATTGAAAGGATTTTGGCTTCTGAAATCACCCACCCTCATATCCCATTCTCCTTCATGTCAGCATCAGCCAAGTTGCCCTCTTCCTTACCTTCTTTAAATGTTCAAAGGTAATTTTAAAGAACACCTCATTTAGCTTTCATTTTACTGAGATTCAGCATGCCCATAAATCAGAGCTGAAGGGGAACTGGAGAGGGTCTCAGCTAATCAAAACTCCAATCTCTAAATGTTTAAATATAAATCAAAATAGTTGAAGGCTCTCCAAAGCTTCAATTTTCTTTGAAAGCCCTGGTTCTTATTTTTTCTCTCTGCTTAGCTCTCAATTTCGCCCTCATCCCTTGAAGGTATTTTTCTAAGTATTTTTTTAGTTGCTTTCTTCAAGACATTGAGCTGCCTGGTTCAAGAATGATATTAAATTTTGACCTGTGAGTCAGTTGCTATTGCTCCCAAGTAGCAATGCTTTGTCCAAATTAAGGTTTTAGGGTTCAGCTCCTAAATTGAAGTTTACTAATGACTTTAAGGCTAAAAACGCTCCTAGAATCTATTGAAAACATGACTTTGATCATCCATTCCATATTGCAGTCAGCACCACATGCTCCATATGTCAAAAATGATAAAATGTTCTTGTCTCCCTCTTTTGCTTCAGAAGTCTGGAAGTCTGCTAAATTAATCTGCTTACCTGTCTTTACCACATCTTATAGTTCTGGAATGCAATATGGGTTAGGAAAGTTAAGAATATAAGCTTATTTCTCTCTCTTCCTCCCTTCCCTCCTTCCTGTGCTAAAGTTATTGTAGAAAAGAAAAAAAAAAAACCATTGTAAAAGATATTTTTGTCCTTGGATTTAATCATTCAAGCATGCGAATTTATCTAAAGGGCTCTTATTGAAAAGCTGATCCTTTCATTCTTTCCAGTATGTGGATTATTGGTGCATTTGTACTGGTGCGTTTCATTCTGCAAAAAAAGGGCAACCCTTCAGAAACCTGACTTGTAAGAAGAAGAAACGGGAAGTGGGCAATGTATACATGCCAAAGTATAAGTGGGTGTGTGACGCATGTGCACAAATATCCATGCATGCAAGGTTTTCTGGGTAAAGCCAGACCAAGTGTATTATTAACAGTTACACAGATGTTCACACAGATTTTATTTGATGCATTTACAACGAGTACATAAGGTTGTGTAAATTAGGATATAAGAATGCGTCCTGCAATGTACCGCAATGATGTCCAGCCTATCCTGAATGGCTCCTGGGAGGAATATTGCATTCTGTAATCTCTTCAGTGAGCTGGGTGAATTTTTTCAGACCTCTCCTCTAGATGCTTGACTTGGGTTAGATAAACTCAACAAAAACATTGTGCGACAGCTGCTAGACTGTGGTAGAAAGTTTTCCACAAAATAATGATTTTTGCTTTTTTTCGCATTGAAACAAGTTTCTGTATATGGAACTTAGACACAATTCTGAACCAGGGCTGTTTCAACAAAATAAGAAATTTCTTTGGGAAATAGCTTATTCAGAAAGTGCACTTTCTACTATCAATATGGCTGACAAATCTCTAACTGTGTGTGAGAATACATTTCTCCAAGCTCTGTTTTGCCTCTACATAAAATTAGTATCTACTTCAGAAATCCAGGATGACACCAAATTGAATGGATCAATGCACCCTGGAAGCAGGGAACTCCTAAACAGGAATAGAAAACAACACCAAAAAAAAGGAGTGATTCCATTCCCACACATCCACAGAGAATAGAATAAAAAATCCAGTATCTTTTGGCTGACAGTCAATCAGTTTTATTCTTTACCCTTGGAATACATTCGTTATACAGATCTCTTACAATATTTTACCAGGCCTCACACATTACACTCACTGTTCTCTTTCTGAAGGAATCAGGTTGGTAATCATTTCTAAGCAGCTACTACCCAGAAGACAAAGTAAATTACTGCATAGTAAGGTTCAGCTTTGTATTCTCTTTTCTTCCACATAATCTTCCAAAAGAAGACTGGAAAAAATCAAACCATCAAAAAAATTAGTATAGACATTTTTGAATTTCTCTGTGATTACTTTTCTGAAACAAAATCTCACCAGTACTACACAAAAGCATTAACACTTGTGCAAAGCCACTTCTACAGGTGATAAATTGTTCAGCTAAACTTTTCTGAACCAATTAAAATGCAAAGAAACACGTGTATACATATCAAAAAAGAAAAAAGAAATTACTTCAAAATACGGAATGAAACAGTTGTCAGCATTCATGTGTTGATGGTTATATTGTAAAATAAGACAAAGAGCAACACTGCTGAAGTAAAGGAGGAGTTTAAACCCTCTTAGACTGTATTTAGTCAGGAAATCATAGAACTGTAGAATCACTAAGGTTGGAAATTACCCCTAAGATCATCTAATCCAACCCACCTCCACCACTGTGACCACTAAGACATACCCTATGTGTATTCTCCATATTTCTTGAGTATCTCAAAGGATGGTGACTCTATAACTGCCGTGGGCAACCTGTTGCAACATCTCACCACTCCTGAGAAGAAATTCTTTCTAATGTCCAACCTGAACCTCCCTGCTGTAACTTGAGGTTTCTACTTCTTGTTCTGTCACTGCCACTTGGTAACAGAGGCCAACCCTCACCTCGTCACTACCTCCTTCCAAGAATCTGTGTAGAGAAATGAGGTCTCCCCTGAACTTCCCCCTCTCCAGACTGAACCATCCCAGTTCCTCATTAGCCTAGTACTTCAGATCCTTCACAGCTCTGCTGCCCTTCTCTGGACACGCTCGATGCCTTCCTTGTAGTGAGGAATGCAAAACAGAACATAGTATTTGAATTGTGGCCCCACCAGTGCTGAGTACAGAGGGATGATCACCTCCCTCCTTCTTCTGGCTGCATTATTCTTAGGCAAGCCAGGATGCCATTGGCCTTCTTGGCCACCTGGGCACACTGCTGGCTAATGGCCAGTCAGCTTCCCAGCCACTCTGCCCAAAGCCTGTAGTGTTGCATTGTAATTTTTATGACCGTAGTGTAGGACCTGGCATTTGGCCTTGTTAAATGTCATGAGAAGGGCATTCCTACGCACCAGAGAAGTTAAGTATTCAGATATCCATCTTGAAAGGATGATATGATACTTGATCAGGTTTCTGAACAGCACTGTGATTTGGTACCTGCAGTAGTGGAGAATTAGGTTTTACAGCTGTTTCTGCTGTTCTGGATTTACATGGGACTGCAAATATCCATGCCTATCCCATAAAAATTTCCAGTGCACCACTTGAAATCTTTTTGGAAAATTGAGCATCAAGATTTGGATCATTTCCCTCAATTAAGTTGTTTCCTTTCTTTCATGCTGCAAGCCTGTGGGACAGCTAGTGTACTGCAGGTGTCACTGGCCATCGTGCAAATGAATAGCTATATAAATATTACTAATCGATGGCAGATATCAAAGCTGTAATTTTCTCAGGACTTGGTAGAACTGAGGTAAACTGCAAATCAGGCATGGAGCTGCTGACAGACAGACAATACAGACCACTGTATTGCTCTTACATAGGGACCTGTGGCATGGGAATATATTAATTTTTAATGGAAAATGTTATTCTTCACGGTCAGCTCTTTCAGCAGAATCATTTATCAAGACTGACACCAATCAGATCCACTGTATGTTGCTAAGGATTGATTTTAGAGCAGAGGAGGGGGCAGGGAGGAAATCAAGTATTTACAAATGGCATGATTTTAAAACACCACTACTTAGAATCAAGTGCAATTACAGTGCATTTAAATGAGTATTAAAGTATTTGTATTGCCAGTTTGCAAATTCAGCATCTTGAGAAGCCCGAATGGATTTTCATGTAATTATTGTCATTAACTAAAAGGAGTAAATGCTCAGCAGAGAGTCTGCTTAAAAAAAAAAAAAAAAAAAGCAGGAGCATACATGTGTAATTAAATGGCACCTTCATGCCTAATTCTTCATATGATTTACTAAAATATACACCTCGTAAGTGCTGAGCACCTCAGTGACATAGCATAAGCTTGCAGTCTGCGTGGCATTAACTTCAAGGAAGCTATATTCGGGGTCTTCTGAAAAGTTTCTGTAAGGAAGGCGACATTGAACATTTTTCTTTGTCTGCATCCTTATCTTTCTTGCTAACAGATCCATGCCTACCTTTTTCTACAAGCACTAGGCACAAAAACCCAAAAACATTACAGCACATCCTTGTGCTCACAACAGTTAACAAGTTTCTCTAATTCCTAGTCTTTTATCCCAGAAACCACAGGAGGCAAAAACAATAGGTAAGTTCCATGAAAAGTCTCAGTCAGACTTGAGTTCTTCAGTTCTCATTAGCTTTGCACACATAATAGCAAATTTAAAGTATATCCCTTAAAATAGATGTCAGGAGAACATGGTGGTGTGGGACTGTCCTTATGGCTAACTGTGACTTGGAACAAGATGGACTTTTGATAATTTGTTAGGAATCAGAGACAGCAAGGCTTTTTATTACTGACTCTTCAGAGGCAAAGCAGCAGAAAAATGGGTAAAAACAAAATGATGACAGAATGAGATTAGTCCAAATTTAACAAGGGTCCCCACTTTAACTCAATTTTAGGCTAAAAAGTCTGTGTCAGGGATCTTGTCTCTATACAAAAAGCCTTTGTTTCAAGGTGTATATTGAATAGTTACTAGTACCAACAAGCCATATGACATTTAGTTCATTTTCAGAGATTGTAAATATTTACCCAAGATAAAATTTGTCATGTATTCAGCCAAACACATAATGGTTTTGTTCATTATTTTCTGCAACAAACTGCTTTCACCAACCCATTTCAGATGCATTCATTCATATTCTCAGTCCTTGCTCCATTGCTACATGAGGAATATTTTCTCCCATGACTACAACAAGCAGTTCCTTGTTCCACCCGGGTGTGTTCTGTGCTCTCAAACTGATGCATGAACTCAATTTCAACTGCTGCAAGAACAAGTCCAAACTCAGAAATGTCAGTGTGTCAAGCAGGGCTTTGCTTTATAAACATCCCTTTGTTAACAAAATTGGAAAAGTTCAGGAAAAGAATCTTCCATGAGAAGTGATTTCTCATGTAAACACTGCTTAAAAGTTTCTTTCATCAAATTCTCTTTGACAGATGTTTGAGCAATAATACTAATAAAACTTAGACTTACTACTTTATCAACAGAATGAACATCTTCAGGTTCAAGCACTGGTACCCAGATTTCTCGGCCTTCATCCACAGTGACCTTTGCTGTTACCGTGAGGATGAGATACCTCAGTTAGGACACAAGGTTCATTTCTGGAGAGTGCAGCTTTCATAGGACTCCAGGAAAACCCCGATGCTATTAGCAAAAGGGAAGGAGCCAGACACTTCGGCTTCTGTTATTTCCCAGATCATAAAAGTCATTTTTCTTCCTTGCTGCTGTCCATGAACTGAATCTATCTACTGCTTCTTATCTTAGCAACAGCTTGCCATCTCTTGGGGAGAGGGGGATGGATCTTTGTTATATGCTTCTACAGCACCCTGTGAAATAGTGATGGGATCTCCAGGGATTTCTGAAGTGCAGATAATGAATCTGACAGACTCTGCGATGGAGGGGCTGTCAATCAACAGTGAGCTATTCGTATACCCTCTGTCAGGCTCCCATCACTCTACGGCAAGCTGTTACCAGGGATTCAGCAGATAAAACAGAGGGGACTGGAAACAGCCTAGGGCCAGGTGGTGAAGCCCGGGCCAGTTCTGGAGCAGGCGAAGCAGGCGGTTGCCTGGGGCATGTGATTGCTGCAAGGGGGTTGGAGGAGAATGAAAGACAGGTACAAAAAATAGATATGGTCCTGTTGCCTTTGCACCTTGGAGACTTCAGTATTAAGTGGGCTGCATCAAAAGAGGGGTGACAGTAG
Organism: Odontophorus gujanensis; assembly: GCA_013399175.1. Classification (NCBI taxonomy): domain Eukaryota; kingdom Metazoa; phylum Chordata; class Aves; order Galliformes; family Odontophoridae; genus Odontophorus; species Odontophorus gujanensis. The sequence continues at coordinate 76,146 of VXAB01005822.1, read as the reverse complement.
GCAGGGAGAGGATTGTCTCCATCTGCTCTGTCCTCATAAGGCCCTATCTGGAGTACTGTATACAAGCTTGGGTCCCTCAACACAAAAAGGATGTGGACCTGTTTGAGAGAGTCCAAAGGAGGCCATGAAGATGCTCAGCGGGCTGGAGCACCGCTGCTGTGTGGGTAGGCTGAGGGAGATGGGGTGTTCAGTCTGGAGAAAGGAACGCTCCAAGGAGACCTTGTTGAAGCTTTTCAGTATCTAAAGTGATCTTATAAACAGGAGGGATACCAGATTTTTACAAAGTCTTACAGTGTTAGGAGAAGCAGGAATTTTTAAACTAAAAGAGGGAAGATTTAAGTTAGATGTTAGGAGGAAATTCTTTAATATGGGGCCCCAGCACTGCTGCCCGGAGCTGTGGGTTCCCCATCCTGGAGGTGTCCAAGGCCACAAATATGCCCCAGGCAGCCTGAGCTGGTGGGGAGAACCCAGCCCAAAACACAGGGTTGCAACAGGATGGGCTTTAAGGTCACTTCCAATCCAACCATTCTATGATTATATATTTCTATGAAGGTGGCAAATCCACCACATTTTCTACCTGAATCTCCCACACTTCTCAGAGCTCTTTCTACTCCCAGCTGATCCAAAAACAGAGGTATGGAACAGTGTCTTTGGGGCCTGGAGGAACTTAGGGTGTGCTGGAGGTTATCCCCTAATTACTGTCATCAGTAAATGCCTACTGAGAATGTGTAGTAACACACTTACACTATTGCAACTGTGGGTACCTACGGGCATCCCTGCTGCCATGATCTTCTATAAATCCAACCTCTCTGTCACTCAAGCTGTGAACCAAAGAACATAACTGTGTGTAAAATAAGTCAGTGAGGAAGGCTGGTCCAATACTACAGTTTTCTGGGAGGTATTAAAGCAGGTATCAAACCTATTATGGAACAGAGAGAGTACCAAACAAACAACACATGAAACTAATTCAAAATTTTAGGAAAATGTAGGGGAGAAGATGATGAATGAGAATTCCCCACCAGTTAGTGTGTGCTCTGCCTTTTTCCCACTGAATGAGAATCCTTCATGTTCACAGATGCCAACAGTAACGGAAGATGAAAAAGGCTGAGAAATAGCATTGTTTACCCTTGTCAGCATCAAAAAGTTAATGTGCTCTTTGAACCAGTGGCATTCAAAAAGAAGAAAGAATTGTGAATTATGCAAAAGAACAAGGTTTCCCTAAACTAAAGCCCAATCAGACTATTTCCAAGAGTAAATGAGTAAATGTTCCCATTACAGTGACTGTTCTTCAAGCCTGAAGTTACATTCCATATTTGAAAATTCAGGTTGAAGTGTTGGAGTTAAAAGCTGCACTTTTAACTGTGGCAACATAGATCGTGACTAAACTGGAGTCTAGTTAAACATCTGATAATGGGTAATTGAAAGGGAAATCTTTTCCAACTATTTGTTCAGCAACAGTCTTTTAATTTTAGTCCTCAAAAAGTCTGTGTTAAAATTTTGACAGTCATTTCTGCTGATTCACACAGTTCTTTGTGATGAGGCTCAAAGATTTTTCATGAAAAGTCTCAGCAAGAACGTGAAGCTAAATACTGCTTAATAAAATCACTAAACAGGTGAAAAAGAGAATTTTTTTCAGTCAGTTTCTGTTCATCAAGAAGAAGGACAACAATAATGTAGAAAACTCGTAAAAGGAAAAGGGGCAATTGCTGAAAATCTTTGGCAGGATACCTTTAAATGTTCATTTCCCCATAGGCCAACTGTCATATAGAAAAGTCAAACTGCATCACTTTATGATATAAAATAGTATAAGGATTTCTATAAATAGCTATTTTCTGCATTAAAATCTGCACATGGAGATTAATTTTATCTTGGTTACCAAAGAAAACAAGGATTTACAGTAACCCAGCTATGTGTTCTTCCATTCATCTTTATGTCCCTCTGATAACTTTTGAACCTGTTTCAACCAGTACTGATAGAATCATACAAGTTAAATGAAAATTTTCTGCCTATGGTGTATGGGGATTTAATTACTTCTACCAGACAGGCTCCAGTTACTATTTATCAGATTCTGGATAACCCTTGCTGGGAAGATGGAAGCCAATGTAACTCCAGTCTTCAAAAAGAGCAAGAAGGAGGACCCAGGAAACTACAGACCAGTGGCTTGAAACTTGAGACATATCCACAAGAAATGTGATTTCATTAGTTCTGCTGGTCACGGAACAACTTGTTCCCAGTAATGACCTTTTTTGAAACTAATTGCAAAGATGAGACTTCTTCCATTAACACTGTACTTTCCAGCAAGTGAAGACATGATTGATAGCACACACACACAAAAAAAGTCTTTTAGACATGTTTCAGTCTGGTGGCTTTTCTGGATCATATATGCAAACAAGCTCATTACAGGTACATCATCACTGCAGGCTGAAGTAGATGGACTCTATTTTCCAACTGCAAGAGGACAAGGCCACCCCATACACCCATAAGTGAATTCAGGATACCTGTCTCTTTGAAATCATAGCATCATAGAATTACTTGGGTTAGAAGAGATGTTAAGGATCACCTAATTCCATCCCTCTGCCATGGTCAGGGTTTCCACCCACTAGATCATGTTGGCCAGAGCCCCATTCAATCTGAAACTGAACATCTCCAAGGATTGGGGACCCAAACTTCTCTAGGCAGCAGTGCCAAGGCCTCACCATCCTCTGAGTAAAGAATTTCCTACTAACATCTAATCTTAATTGCCTCTTTTCTTGTTTAGAAGCCTTTCCCTATCTTACTATTATCAGACTGTATGAAAATTCAGAGAAAATACAAACCTGTCAGCCTTACCTGTCCCCAGAAAGGTGATGGAACAACTTATTGTGGATGACACTACCATGCAAGTGGAAAAAACAGTTACCTGGAGTAGTCAGTATAGATCCACCAAGGGGAAATCACACTTGACCAACCTGGTAGACTTCTACAATGTCAGAACTTCTGGGCTGGGAAGATGAGGAGGGCAGTTGTACCTTAACTTCAGCAAGGAGTTTGACAATGTGTCCCATAACATTCCTGTAGGTAAGCTTAGGAAATGAGCGACAGTTGAGTGGACAGTGAGGTAGATTGAGAACTGGGTGACTGGCAGAGCTTAAGGGGTTGTGATTAGTGTCCTAGAGGCAGGTTGGAGGCTGTAACTAGCAATGCTGCCCAGAGCTTGGTGCTGTGTCCAATCTTGTTTAATATCTTCATCAATGGCCTGGATGAAGGGACAGTTTGCTGATGATAGGAAACTGTGAAGAGTGGTTGACGTACCAGAATTTTGTGCTGTCATTCAGTGAGATCTGGACAGTTAGGTGAAGAGGAGTTTTTTGAGGTTCAACAACAGCAAGCACAGGGTCCTACACACAGGAAGGAAGGGACAGTTTGCTGATGATAGGAAACTGTGAAGAGTGGTTGACGTACCAGAATTTTGTGCTGTCATTCAGTGAGATCTGGACAGTTAGGTGAAGAGGAGTTTTTTGAGGTTCAACAACAGCAAGCACAGGGTCCTACACACAGGAAGGAATAACAGCATGCAGCAGTACAGGTTAGGAGAGGACCAGCTAGAAGGGAGCTTGACAGAGAAGGACCTGGTGGACAACAGGTTGGTCATGAGACAGAAGTGCACCTTTGTGGTCAAGAAGACCAGTGGTAGGTACCCCAGGGTGCATTCCAAAGATCTGGTCAAGGGAGGTTATCCTAGTCCTCTACTTTGTCCTGGTGAGTTCAATGATTAGAGGCCAAGAGCATCTCCCTTAGGAGGAAAGGCTGAGAAATCTGGGACTGTCAGCCTGGAGAGGAAAAGACTGAGAGGGGATCTTATCAATGATCATAAATATCTAAAACGTAGGAGCCAAGTAGGTTCAGGCTCTTTTTGTGTCTCCAGTGAGAGTATAAGGGGCAACAGGCACAAACTCGAACATAGGAAGTTCCATGTGAACATGAGGAAAAACATTACTTTCTTTACATCTTTACTTCTTTACTGTAACAGCACTGGAACATGTTACCCAGAGAGGTTGTGGCGTCTCCTTTTCTCAAGATATTCAAGTTCATGCTGAATGTCTACATGCAAGACCTGCTGTAGGGAACCTGCTTTAGCAAGAAGGTTAGAATTCAAGATCTCCAGAGGTCTCTTCCAACCCCTATAATTATTATAATTATATATATAATTATGATTCTCTGATTCTGTGTAGCTCTGATACCTTTCATGTCCGGCTTGCGAATTCTGAGGGGAAAGGCTCTGCAGTCTAATATTGTAACCCAGTCCCCACCTGTTCCTTCAGATAACAAAGCACCAGAAAAGTCAAGAAGAATAATTCAACTCAGTGCAAACTGCAAGAATTGACTAATTTTGAGTAAGATAAATATCATGTTAAAATTTTCTTGCAATGTGGAAATACACTTTGTTTTCTCTTGCTTAATGGCAGCTATGGAAATATCAGACTTTCCAAGGTGATTCACTTTCTGGCTTATAACAAACTTGGTTAACTCTAGGTGCCAAAAAAATTCCTTCAGAAAAGCATTTTGAGTCAGAATGAAAGTTCCAGCCCCAGTAGTAAATTTAGTAATTGTTCGTGCTGCCACATTTCCATGTAGGGTCTTTTTAAGAACCCCTCAAGAAAAGTAGATCCTTTGGTAAGTATCTTCACTGCATTTTCAACTTTTATGGTAAATATCAGTGAAGGGGTATTCATAGAGAAGGTCATTTAGGGACATGAGCTTCTCTACAGACTTTGAAGATGTCCTATTTCTTCCTACTCATTCCTTCAAACACTGCAGCATGGAGGAAATGTTTTTAATGTCTTTTTAATCATTCTTAATTCCCATTTCTAAAAATAATTTCAGCAAAGGTCCAGATTTCTGAAACATGTTAGCTGCCTTCCTCCTGAAAGAAAAGCCAGTAATGATTCGTAACTTGGACAGTCATTCACCAAGAAACATAAAAACACCAGCTAGGTTTTGTTTCTACAGTGGGTCTGAAAGACAGAATCAGATATCTCTGTCAATGAATCGTAGACAACCAAAGCAGGTGAATTCTGGTTTGTACGAATGTAGACTGACTCCCTCTAGAGAGAGAAGAGCTTTGTCTTCTCAGTTTCCAGTAAGTACAAGAGAACTTACAGAGCTCTGTGGGCTCTGTTTACAGACTCCATGCCATGTGCACTTGGCTTATTAATTAAAACATATTCTTTACTGTATTCAATACTTTAAACTGAACGCATCTAGTGAATATCCAGCTGCACTTTTCCTTCTTTATACATAATAATTCAGAATCATAAATTGCACTTGTTCCAACCCAGGAATATTTCACCCATTTTATGGCTGCTGGTGATAATGTATCAGACAGTAATAATGATGCTTGATTTTCATAAGCTGCACTAAACGCCAAATGCTCAGAGCTACATGTTTTGATTAGCAGACTAAGCAAACCATGACATGAGAATCCTTATTTACATGGAATACTAAGGATTCTTTTCGTAAAGTGATTTATTTAGCTGGAGGGAGTTTTTAAATGCATCTCTCTGACCTGCCTTAACCAAGGAGTTGGACTCAATGATTCCTTATGGGTCTCTTCCAACTGAGGATATTCGAATAGATCTGGATCATACCATGGCAGATATTTCTGATACACAAAGCTCTTGAATGTTTGTCTAGTCTAAGCTAGATATGAAAAGAAGTATGCTAAAAATAATTCTGTAGGTATTTTACTGAGAAAATTAAGGCCTTTTTATTAATATTTTGGTAACGTGTGAAGAAGTTGAATCATAAGCAGAATATGCTGTGGAGAGTTTTGTAGAGTGAGCAAAAGTATTTTGCCCCCAGATGAAAATACCTATGCATCTCAGTACCTTCCTAATGCTCCTCCACCTTTCTCTGCATCAGCCTTGTGCCCTTTATGCCCAATGCAATTGCACTTCTTTCATTTCACAAGCACAATCATTTTCTGATACAGAAAAGCAAAGAAATCCATGCCTACGCTCCCTTCTGTGCTCTGTGTTGTTCCTCCAGCTCCACCTATCGGCGTCCTGAAAAACGGAGTGTTTTGGGGGCAGGCAGCAAGCCTCTCCTGACTCCGTTGAGTACACTGCTCAGCTTCCCTCATACACAGGTGGCCCACTCCCCTGACAGTGCTATAGTTTAGCAGGTTGAAGTGCATGACTAATCTCTGTAGTTTCAGGCCAGCTGGTCATGATGAGCCACACATTACAACATATAAGTAGAAAATCTTTGGACTGTGGCAGCATCAGCAAATGTCCTTCAGCCAAACTGAATATAAGCCAACCCAAAGGAAGAACCTCCATGCTACTGTAGCCAAAAAGGCCTCACTTTAAATCTGACTCAAATTCTACCAGGGCACTGGTGGCAGAAAGGATAAACTACGGAGAAGTGAAGAAATGAAAATGGGAGTATGGGCACCCAGTATGTTTCTCTCCCCTATTGTTTCAGATTTTTTTTTCCTTCCTTCATTGTGTAAAGGTTTTGTAGGCCAACAGAGAATAATCAGATTGCTGTGAAAGATCAAACTGTGAAGTACTTCCTAAATAATCTCCTTTTTGTCACCTTTGCAAAGTGAAGGAGACACCTGAGGAAGAAAAGAGCCAGCCAGATGGGAAGCAGCTGGCTGATATCTGACAACCTGCCACAAGGTCCTGTGCACTTTCTGACCTTTCAGCTAATGTCCTGTGAGGAATATGTCCACCAGAACACTCCTTTAGGTCCCAGAGACCTTGTAGCTTTGGCATTTGCATGGCTAGCCCTTCTTGGGAGTCAGAATTTCTGTCTCTGGAAGAGCTGGTACAGGACACACAACGTGCAGAAGAGCAGCCTCATATAGAGCAGGGGGCATTATGCCAGCCCATGTGAAACCTGAGCTCTCATTTTGCTCAAGCTTGCTACCAACATTTGACCTCAGCTGAAAAATCGCTTTCTCACTTTGTGTCTCTGTTAACCTGTCTGTCACTCATAGCTTTTCTAAGCTTCCCTTTAGAAAGATGTGTCACCATCATACCTGGAATTCCAATCACCAAAACAATTGATTGCAAATAAATTCAAGTGGGAGAGAAACTTGACTCCATAGGATTTGCATCACACCTGTCCAGGAATTCACCTAATGCTCAGCAGTCAGCCACAATGGTGGTGGGAGACTGGAAGGTTCTTATGAAACACTGAAATGATTCATATTTTTAAATAATTTCTTGATGCCTCATTGCCAGGCACTTGTGTAGCATTGAATAACTTCATAAAATGAGGACTTAGAAACTTTTCTCCAGTAACATACTTTCAACTTTTAGGTGTAAGGCTGGTTTGTTACACAGTCCAAACTACTGGGCATTGCTTCTGTTAGTGTTTATTGGAGATCACTCTGAGTGCTGATTATGGACATGAACCCTCCCAGCCTACAAACTGATGCTGACAGACAGAGAAATGGGCATTTCCATGACTTCTGTGAGAAATATCTTGTTCTGTGTCTTGGTATTTCTGGTTCTAGAAACTAAAAGATAGAAGGGTTGGAGGGATGTAGAGATATTTTATTTTCAGGACTTCAATGAAAGGTTTGATCAGATACATCCCACACAGTCAGAAACTGAACAGCATATCCACTGTGGGAACTGATAGGCATCCTTATATCTTTTATCTTCTCTCCTGTGTAGCTCAAGTTTATAATGTAACTTGGCAACCTTTCCAGAGATAAACTGTCACTGGGAAAGTTTACAGTCTCATGCCTTACTTCTGCTCTGCAGCGCCTATAGAGGAAAAGGAGGTGGCTAAATTCATCTCTGTATGATTTGGCTGCACTGAAAGCGAACCTGACCCATACTTTCGTGTAGCTGATGTGAGATAAATCTGATAGGATGTGATCCAACTCAAGGCTTTGCAACTGCATAGGAAAAAAATTGCATATAGGCATCCCAGGAATGAGGGGTAGAGCTGAGAAAGAAAGTCTTGCAGAAGAAACCTTGGAGAGCTGGATTTGCAGCTCCTGCTACTGCCAGGCAGGCACCCAGAAAGTCTGGCACAAGCAGAACAGACAGGAACCCATGCCTTGCTGCCAGGTGATTCCAACCTAAAGGCTTGCTAGGCTTGGAGAAAATGCAGGAGATGCTCAGACTGCTGGAGGGAGCGTAGGCTGAGGACGCACTTGTTGTCTGTCTATGAGAGCAAGCCCAGAAGAGAACAGCTCTCCTGCACATTTCTAAAAGATGTGACTGCCTGGAAAGCTTGCCAAGGCACAGCTCGGATACCTTAAGTCATGGACACCAGATAAGGTGTGTCATTTTAAATTGGTATGGTGGGGTCCTGGAGCACGCTGCATGGAGAATAAGCATGCAGCCTGACTCTTGGTTGCAGTCCAAAACCAAACTGCCTTTTTGTGCATGAGTCATGAGGCTGTGGCCTCATTCCATGGCCCCACACTATTTCTATATTGCTTCATGTACATTTAGGAAACCAGTGCATAATCCTTACAGCTGTATATGTGCACAAAATAATTTACCAGCTGGTTCGTTAGCCTCTCCTTCCACACACATGTATGCTCACACATAGGCCATGCCAAGGCTGAAAAAACAAATCACAAATATTGCCTGAAATTAGCATACAGAATTCACTCCTCAAGAGCTGCAGAATGATAGACAACTGCCCCTTGGTCAGATACAGCACAGGGACAGAACCAATCTTGATTTTCACATTAAAATGAGCTGTGAAATATTTCTGGAGAGGAAATACTGCACTTAGCCCAGGAAGCTGTTATCAGAAAGATGTTCAGAACCCCACCAACCTCTGGCCTCTATTATTCCCCTTTCTCTGACATTTCCAAGTTATTATTATTGGTTTACCACAGATTTAAACCATAGCAAAGAAAACAGAATAGAATCAATAGCTCTCTTCGCAGCTCGGAAGACAAAAATGTTCAACTTCCCTGTGAGGAAAATGGCTCTTTCTTTCTTTCTTTCTTTCTTTCTTCCCAGTTTTAAACTTCACTTAAGGTTTAGTGATTGAACAAAAGCAGACAAAAAAAAATATTGCAGTTATCTGACGTACAGAAGTGTAACACGAAGTCTGCTCATTATGGATAATATTTATGGCAGATCATAACATTAAATTACAACTCAGCCGCCTCAGCCAGAAATTTGTAACACCACACATGTGCTTCTAATTAAGGGCTTTTGAAGTTGCCCTGGATATTTATTTTCAGGGGATTTAGTGCACAGAACGATTAAAGTTTGTTCTTGTTAGGAGTTCTGCAATCTGAAAAAAAAAAAAGAGAAAGGCTGCAAACAGACCTCAAACTAATATACACGTTCATTTTTGCATGAGTGTATTTGTGCACTTGTGTTTATATCTATAAAAAATAAAAATGTGTGTGTTAACATAGATAAAATAATATATTAAAAAGTGGGAGACAAAGGGTCCTTTATTTCAAATGTGGTCCAAGTCCAAAATTTGTGACCGTAATTTTGTTTATAGGAAATCCTTTATAATGCTAGTTTAGTGTTTCCATATGGAATTCTCATAGGACTCTTTTTTTCCCCTCCCTTTTTTATTTGGATAAGGCAAGAGAAAAGTGAATGTACATTCCAAAGATGCATAGTCATTCCGGATCAAATTCAATGGATTCTGGCAAGAGTTGAAAAACACAGATGCAGTGTTTTAGGTCTCCTGCTGTGCAGCCTCCAGCCGTGAGTGTCTGGTTGAAGCACTTTGTAAAATCATGAAAACCCTATTAAATTCATGAAATTTGATATACTGCATTTTCAAGCTAACTTTCCATTGAACTGTCCATGAAGATGGAATTTAGCTGGCTTGCTTGTACGGCGAGTGTGCACAAACATACACATAACCATCTGCACATGAGCAGCAGGAGTTGTGGCAATATTTTACAGGGGTCTTTTCCCTCCACTTCTACAGCTGAATGTTCCTCTCCAAACAGCAAAACTTGAACCCAACCTTGGGAGATGGTTCCCATCAAGCTTGCTCTGACTTTTCCACCCGAACTCACACAAGCTCACCCAACAGCCTTCACACAATTAAAGACCTGAAGAGGTCCCAATGTTTAGGTGAAGGGAAATTGACCTCCGACACAGCTGCCTTCTTACAAGTGAAAACAAAATCCCTTGCTAGGAAACTACCCAAATGAAAGCAGGCTGATATTCTTACTTCATTTCCTATTGGATTTCACATAATAAAGCCATCATATGTTTAAGCTTGGGTTTCTTTTCTCCTTTTTTAAATAAAAAGCGAGAGTGGTCCCCTGAGGTGAATGGTCTTGCTGTTAAAATTGTCCTTGAGACACAGGCAATTGCAGCCTCTTGCATGCCTGTCAAGGTGTGAGATGAATGTATTTTAGTAAAACCAATCTGGCCTTGCCAGATTGTCTAGGCACCCACTTGGCTGAAAGTTGTAACAGGTTCAATAAAATATGCGTGTACCTGAGTTCACTACACAATTGCATTAGGTTTTCTCTGCCTCTATATAAGGCAGATGGGGCTCTTCCATAGGATATGTTGTTCTTCCAATTGTGCCTTTTATTCAAGGATCTGTAGATACTTTAGAAACACTGAAATTCATAAACATTCAGACCATAAGGAACATTTCACCATTCAGTTTACATTATATAGGCTGTAAATCAACCTGTAGCAGCTATACTGAGTGTAGTAGTGTTGACTTCCAGGTTTGAGATGAAGACTTTCAAGAGAAGTGGAATTCACTACGTTTCCTGGTAGTTTGCTCAAAAAGCTAACCAGTCTTTCTGTTAAAAAAAAAGCATCAGCAGCAATATATAAGACATGGGTTTTAAGATAGCACTGGTAATGATTATGATTAAGGTTGTCCACAGAAGACTTACTTCCAATCTTCTTGAGCAAAAAACTGATAATGTGCTGCCTTTTCTCATCCTGGTCTCTGTCAATTCTGTTCCATCCCATCTTGGTAGCAATTAGGATTTTGTGTAGAAATGCATGGTATTGATTACACACAAATATATCATCATATTTTTGGTACAATTTTTCCCATAACTATTGTTAAGTTTTGCATCAGTATGAATTTGTAGCTTATTAAATAGGTCACACCTTTTGATGAAAGGTACTATTAAAAGTACTACAGCAATTCAGAACTGAAAGTTGCTTTGCAAAAGTAACATCCAGAAGTTTGTAAATTTACTTAAAAATCACAGATACCTTTGGACTGGAAATAAAGACTTAAATTTCAGAACAGCGCAGTTTCGTCACATCTTCTGGTCTTAGATATGCCAAAACAGAGACAATAGGCTGTTTGCTGTTTCCCATTCAAAATAAGAAAGGCAATGGAATGCCACAATTCCCTTAGGTACTCACTTTTTTATAAATAAAGTTCTAAACTTGAGCTTGTTGCAACATGGATGTTTGCGTAAGGGTTAGATGTTAGTTCTCTTAGGTTTGATCAGGTGAATTACATTCTGGAACTGCCTGCTTATCTCCAGTGACCAAAAAGGAAGGCTAGTGCACTTCACTCAGACCTCCGTGTCTTTTTAGATGTTTTTTCTGGGTAAAAATCCCATTTGCATCCTTACAAAATACGTTCAAATGAAGAAAATTACCAAAGTTTTATTGTAGCCCTGATTCTCTAAGAACATAAGCACACAAGCAGTTAGCGGAGATAAGATATGAATTTTTTGACTGGAGGATGCACTACGTGCCTCTAGTGTCAGGAAGTAAGCTTAGCTATTTTGGATACCTTTAAATGCTATTGATGTTATGATTCGTAATGCAATACTCTATGGTCTTCCAATTTCCTTTAAAACACTGAATCATCCATTTTCAGATGCTAAAGGAACATTAATTAATGAGGTTTATGTTAACAGACATCTTGAGAGGATTAACATGCAAAAATAAGATAACTGAGTGCATGTCATTTAGGCTTAAAGTGCAACTCCTGCTGTGTTGTGTGAAAATTTTATTCAGAAAAGTACCTGTTTTATCCACAGTGCAACAAGCTAATTGGGGGACATATCAAGCTTTAATAATTCAATACACAAAGCTTAATACATCCCCCAAAGCTACAGGAGTCGTGTATTTACTGTTCCCTGCATTTTAGCAAGGAAGGCTGTTCAAAGGGAAGAAGCAAAAAACAGTCTGGGAATATTGTACTGGAGATACAGTAAGCAAGCTGAGAGAAAAGAAAATCTGGGCAGCTCGTAGCTTCATCCTAGCCTCCTCAGTCCTACCCCAGCCCTTGATGGGTACAGCCACCAACGCAGAATGAGTGGGACACAGCAGTCAACACATCCTATGTGAGGCTCCCTTTGATCCCTGCTCTTCTGTGCCCTGTTCTTCCAAAGCATCCTGAAACTTGGATTGATGTCTTTTTGTCAAACTAGAATCCTATTTACCTCTGCATCTTGTGATCTCTTTGCCCTCCTTGCCACCTTTGAAATGGTTGGAAAGATACGTCCTTTTTTAGTTTCATTCTCTCTGTCAGGTTGCCAACTCATCCAGGCCAGCAGATGACCATGTTTCTCATTAGTTCCTCACCTCAGAGCCATCTACTCTTGAAAAGAGACTACTCTTTACTTGACTAGTCTTTTCAAACAAGTAGAAAATTGTGTAGATTTAACAGGTCTTTGTAGTTTTCTCGATGCTTTTTTAAAAACTTCAGACCACCACTAAAGCAAAAAAAATACAGAAGCAAAGCACTACTGCATTGAAAACAGAGCTCAGAGTTGATAATAGCTTAGGTTAATAACTTCAAAATAAAATTCCCGAACCAATTTTCACACTTGAAGCCTTAATTTATTTAACTTGGACCACTGGGCTGTCTACAGACTACTTTTCTTTTTAGACTCCTATCTAGCTGTAAATTGCCACATATAGGTTTCAAACTTGCTGTATTTGAACTGTAAATTTTTTGGAGCAGAAATGACCTTTTGTGCGGCCTCTTCCAGAGCATTCAGCTCCATGATCAGCACACCACGTGCACACACACTGTGCAAATAATGCTACTTTGTGAGTTACTCATCATTATGATTGGGAGTAACAGCCAATGGTTTCATAAATTCTCACTACCACTGCTATTCATTACTTCAAATGGTGTTTTGGATATCAATCTTCCTTCTCCCTCTCCAACAACAATAACATCTTTTATAAAGGAGCATTGTGTTCATTTCTTAAATGTAATGAAATGTTTTGTCCACCACACAAGAAGCTAAGTCTCAAAGCCTTCTCTGTTTCCTCAGGCAAAACTCCAATGAGACAGTTCAAAATGACCACACCATTACTAATGTCCCACTTAATATGCATTGGGGGTCTCACTGTGGAGTAACAGGGATGGACACAGTTCAACCATTACTTCCTAAAAATCCAATTTAGAAAACTAGAAATACAGATCTGTTGAAATATAGCTCCCCCGTCCACTTGCAAATTCCAGTGACAAAAAAAAATAAAATAAAATCATCACTTTTAATGAATTTTAATGTTTCTCTTGCTTGTGACTTTCTACTTTCCGATATAGGATTTGTGTTAGATGTTCTATGACAAGCTTGGTTGAATTCCCTCTTTTTATTATTATTATTGTTCATATTGTGTTCCTTTCAGAAGCCTTTATCATCTGTCCACTAGGCTAGAAACCCCCAAAAATGGTCATGCTCTTAATAAGGTTTGAATTAAAACATGAAACAAAAGAAAATGTTGATATAGACAAACAGATGGGAAACCATGAGCACAATACAAGGCAATACCAGTCAGATGAATACACAAGATCTCATTATGCCAGAAGCCTGATCATTATCAAATTCTACATATAATTGCACACTGGGCTATTTTTTGTGCAACTAATATCTAAAAAGGTAATTTGTCTCATTACTACCACATCACATCATTTTCCTAGTAGGCCTAGAGAAGACAGACAGATAAATGGGAGAAAATAGGAAGAAACTGATCAACAGTAAATTTCAAAAAGCTCTAGAAGAGCCTTTACATGGAAATACTGGAGGAAGAAGCCTGTCTCGTTCTCAGTTCCCCAGGATGAGTCTGTGTATATAGTCACAGGATAGATCGAGTGGTGACAACTGACTGATTTTTATGACTTACTGGTGGATTAATGGTACTTCTGAATTATCAGAGTCAATTATGCAGTTCCATCTCATTAGCTTAGGAGATACAAACTTCAGTTTTCCATGGAGTTTTCCATCACTTTACAGAGAAGAGAAGCCCAAATTTCCTAGAGACTGAGCCCACCACTGAACCAAGATGAGGACAGAGGAGAGGGTCAGAAAAACTGTGTTTCCCTGAAGGTATCATTGAAAGGGTACTGCAGCTTGAATGCATCTTAAATACACCAAAATCATTCCTTTCTGGTGAAGCATCTCATACATCCTGAAGGATATAGCAGGCTTTAAGAAATAAATGAAAGCAATGGAATTAAAGCAAACCACAATCTCAGTCAACACTCACACTCATGAAACTATAAAGTCATGTAAGCCAAGGCAGCCAGGACAGCTTCACCATGGGTAGATTGTGTCTGACCTATCCAGTGGCCTTCTATGATGGAGTGACAGCAACAGTGGACAAAGGAAGGGCAATTGCCTTTGGCAAGGCGTTTGACATGGTCCAACATCATATCCCTATTTCTAAATTGGAGTGATATAGATTTGAAGGGTGATCTATTTGATAGATAAAAAATTGGTTGGACGACCACAGCTAAAGGGTTGTGGTCAGTGGCTCTAAGTCCAGATGGAGACCAGTGAATTGTGGTGTTTCCCAGAGATTTGTCTTGGGATTGGTGCCCTTCAACATCTTTATCAGTTATGTAGATAGTGTGACTGATTGCACCCTTAGCAAGTTTGAGGATAACATCGAGCAGAGCTGAGACATTAGAAGGAAGAAATGCCATTCAGCGGGACTTGGACAGGCTTGAAACTGGTCCCATGTGAACCTAATGAGATTCAACAAGGCCAAGTACAAGATGTTGCACTGGGGTCGCAGAAATCCCAGGTAACTATAGACCCTTCCAGAGAAAGACTGAGAAACCTGATCTAGTGTCTGATTTAATGGTTGGCAGCACTGCAAATAAGAGGGGATTTGGGACTGGACCAGCTTTTCAGAAGCTTCCAACTCAAGCCATTCTATGATTCTATGAATCATTCTGTGATTAATCATGGGTACAATAGCTATCATTTCACAGTGTTATCATAAATACTAAGTCTTCATTATGTTTTTCTCTACAGCCAGTGAATATTTTCATAATAGGAGCATTAATAAATACCCATAGCTGTTTGATCAGGCATAAAATTTCCATAACGCTGACATATGTGATAGTATTAGGACACTTGAGCTAAATCAGTGTTTCCATTTTCACAGTGGTCTTCTGATTGCTGAGTGTTTCCATTTTTTTCCTCCCATTATTGCTGGTTTGTACATTCAGATCTTTTTTGTTCCATGATAGCCTTTTCCAACCGTAGGTCTCACTGCATCTTTAGAAACATGGATCAGTCAATTCCACAGCGAACAACCACTGAGTGAAATTTGCACAGCCCTTGAGAATGCCCTACAATGACAAAGGCCCTCATCACTCCACGCATTGGAGTCCAAAGACTTTTAACTGACTTCAGTATCTAGCATGTGAGGATTTGTCTCCTGAGGCTGTTGATCTGTTGCCTTTCACGAACACTAATTTTACTAATGCAATTTTCAATGCAGTTCTTAGATAATTTCAGATTTGCATAGTCAGATGGATGTGTTGTATGGCATGGTCCATAGCAACAAAAGGTCGTCTGCCAGTTGTCTTCAGTTTAAGCTTAGTGACTTCAGAAAAGTCCCTTTCACAGCCATGATAATTTACGGATAGATGTATTTTGATCTGTTTCCTTCAACAACAAAATTCCCTGTTTTTCACCCATTGATTTTATAAAAGAGATAATAAAAGTGTAATGAGTATGGAGATGCAGAAGTGGAAATGACAATGAGAAAGTAATAAACATTAAAATGAATATATAAACAAGTCTATAAACGAAACCCTCAAGACATTTACCATGTGTAGTGTAATTTTTATACCTCTTACTTCATAATGCATAACTTTCAAAGAAAATTAATTTAATCCTTTGCTAACCTTACCCAACCCCAATCAAGCAATAGGTAGGAGGAAAAACAATTATGTGCACACACAGTAAACTTTCATTTAGTTCAAATGGTGATTCAAGTATTTTGATTGCATAATAAAGATGTGAAATCCATTTTACCAGTAGCAACACTGACATTCCAGCAATTTTATTCTTTACATGAGACTGCTCGGATGCTTTAACCCCACTTAAACTTCTGAAGTAAGGTTTTATGGGACACTTATCTATGCTTGCCTATGTGCATTTCATCAGCTACTTTTTCTGTGTTTACAAAATACTGCAAATACAGAAGCATCCTTGCAATAGGTTGAAATCTACCTAGAGGTGTATGGCTTGATTTTCCCTGTTGCTAAGCACCCATGTCTTTCTGCTGACTTCAACAGATACATCATGAAATCACACTGATGGTTAAGATGCTCAACTACAAATATTCCCATAATCACAGGCAAACAAGCCAACATTATAAGGTCCAAGTTTAATCTTCCCCTCCTATAAAACAGAACACAAAGCATCTCACCATGCCTTTCCAAGGCTAGGACAGGACTGTTTTTAGAGCCAGCTGAAGCATATGCATGGGAAGAAGAAGGATGATAAGAAAGTCCAGAGATAACATATCCACAACGGGGAAAAAAAATCACTGTGTTAATAAATCCCTGAAGGTTTTTCTGCCCTTCAGCTTCTGTGACACAGCTGAGATGTCTGCAGTCATATAAAGGCTGCAATTCTGTAAGTGAATTCATTAACTGTCAAAGGCAAGATGTACAAACCCACCATTATTATGATTCATATCAATTAGTTTTTAAAACTGATGAAAAGTCAAAAGCTTCAGCTCAGTGTGTGGTCTGTTCCAGTAGCTGAGTGACAGAGGACGTCAGAGCAACCCATATTTCCTCTTATTTCAGTGGAGTTTTAACAAGGACCCAGCATCATTGAGTCACAAGCAAATTCAGCAGCTTTGTACAGATCCTAAGCTTTACCCAACTCTGGGGTTCTTGAGCACTCAAGTTTCTTAAGGAGTCATGAGTTAAATGCAGGCACGGTAACACAAGTGTTGACAACACCATTTTTTTCTCCATCTCAGCTCAGTTAACAAACAAGCAATTCTTCCATATTTTACTGGAAAACAACAGAGGAGAAGTATTTTCCAATCCGACCTCATCCCAGGCAGTGGTGGCCAGGAGCAGCTCAGCCAGTTGCAGATGTTGCCAGTGCCCTGGGACAGGAGAGATGGGAGAGGTAGCTGCTAGTTTGGATGAACATCTGGGCAGCTGCATGCAGTCCAGAAGATGAACATTTCTAGTTCCTGCCTGCCCTCTTCCTTGTGCAGGTCAGTTCTTCAGAGGTCAAACATCTCTTGTCCCAAGTTTCAAGCAGGGTGCCTGTCTCAGGGCAGTACAGTGGGCACTATATTTACAAGTCCCCTCCAACCATCCCTTGTGTCTGGCTGCAAATGACTGCTGTACTTTAAAACTAATTCCCTTTTCCAGATTCTCAGCTTCTTAAGTATTTATAACTTAAAACACTTATCTCTCCCATTACCTCAACCAACTTGTTGATATGTCAGATGAGGAACATGTTGGCAAATAGGCTGAAAATGTTTCTTCTCCTTACCATAGCAGGTCCAAAACATACAAATTACACCATCCTGAACTCGCATAAACTCCCAACTGTGCTTATTTCAGAGCTGTAAAGCTGACTTGACTTTTCAAATTGATACAAGAAAACAGAAACAAATCACTCTGCAGCCTCCAAGTTGGCTTCTGCTGCCCAAACATCTTTTTTTTTTTTTGTGCCTCAGGTCTCAACAGTTCTCTACCAAATGTCTGAGCACAAGCCATGCAGATGAGTTAGTTCTCACACATGTCTTTTAGGTCTTTTCACACACAGATCTCTTCTCCTTTTAACTTGCAAATGTCTGGTTTTCTTTAATATTCACATACTTACTAAGAATCTTGCCAGCGTCCATTTAAACCAAGTCTTCTTGAACATTATTCAGTCATGCAACCAAAAAAACTTTCTTACTACTTTTACCTCTAGTGTAATCTGTAATGAGAACTGTGTGAATAATTGATTTTCTGTTTTAACACTTGAACTGGAAAAAAACTAGGAGAATAAAATAGCATTAGATGAGTCTGAAATTCTTTCATTTTTCTCAGAGGGATGAAAACAAGCACAAAAACACAATAAATGTTTTATTGCAGCATATTTCTCCTTTGAAAAATTATCACTGAATTTAGCTAAACTAGGCTTTAAAAACCACCAAACCGTAACTGTTTGATTTCCCTTCCCTGCATTTGATCTTTTCTGCTTTCTTCTGACAAAGTATTCTACTAAATACAGCTGTTAATGCTAGAAATTGAGTGATCTGAAACTGCTTTTTTAGCAATATAGTGCATCTTTCTCTCTTCTTTATCATAGGAAAGAGACGGAGAAGGAAATCAAACCTTTTCCTCTCTTCTTATAGCACAAAACAAGGTGATAACATTTCTTCTTTTATGAATGCTCTAAATTCTTCACTAAAATCTCTCTGGTAGCTTGTGAGGTAGGATCTGATTTATCAACCCTCATGGCAAAAATGAATGAGCTGGCTATGTGACTTTGCCAGGGACACAGCACTGGATGAAACTCACACTCCCCCAGCCTAGAAAGTAGTATTTACTCAAGGTGGGATATGAGAATCAGTTATGAGGTTTTTGCTTACACTGTAGATGTGGAAAACATAATCTATGGCTCACAGATGACATATCTGATGTCAAATTCAACATTATTTATAGTGTGTTTCTTTCATTGATGGTGTCAACCATAGCACTTCAGCTCTTCCTGGAAACACAGGAAGTCCCAGAGCAGTTTTTTGGAAAGGTATTTTGGTGCATAACAAGGACCCTCGGTACATCTTGACCCCAGATTTAACCCTGACTTTGGCTCCAGATGAAGCATTCAGACTAAGGGATTCAAACCAAGTGGAAGCAGCTCTCAGCTTTCCTCTTTGAAGCTGGCAAACTACAGCCAAACCCTTGGCTTTCCAATTCAACTTTTCATGACCCTCCAAACTAATCCCAACCTTTGCACTGGCCTCAGTACAACTGGCAAATTTATATTATAAGCCTCATTATGCATCCTTTAGTCTCACAAACCTTATATTACCTAAGCACTGGCTGTCAACAAAGCACTCAAGGCCACACAAGCCTAACAATATGGCAATTATATAAACTGACACTAGTTAGACATTTCCTCCAGACAACTTGAAGCCTTCATTGAAACAGAATGTGCATATTGAGCAGTACAATATAACCTAGCATTAAATCTAACCTTGGCTATAGAAAAGGCATTTTCTTCCATGTGAAAATTCACTGCAAATAAAACAAGCTGATGCAAACTTTATATTTTCCTTCACAGTCATGCCAAAGTTCAGCTATAAGCTTGGATCTGCAATGTTTCTTTCAAGTCCTGTAAAAGTAACTTGAACAATAAGATACAGAAGGAAAAAGACCTTAAGCACCACAGAAAAGTTGAGCTTAATATCACATAGAACTTGATATCAAATAAAATGATACCAGTATTCTCCATCTCAGAAGAAGCAAATTTGAAAATAACTGTAGCTACATAATCACCAGCTTCATAAAGCTTTATCATCCCTAATCTAAGACTAGCTTCTGCTGGGAATACATATGGAGAAAAAGAAAATTAGAATAATGCAACCAAATCAACTGAGATAACAAAATTCAACTCTACTTCCCATTCTGTGGCACAATTTTTCACAACCACAACTGCACTTGTAGTCTTACTTGAGCAAATAAATTTGGATCCTTAACTCCCAAGATCTGCCTCTGTGTTCTTCCAGAGCTCCTCTATGTCATCAACCAACCATGAACCTCAGGCAGTGCACACTGCCCAGCCCAAGGATGAGCCCCAAACTGGGGTACCAAGCCACAGTGACAGAACCAGGTGCTGTTCACACTCATGGGCAACACATCTCACACAGACACCAATACTGCATTTCCATCTATTTCCAGTTGAATATTGAGTACAAACCCAGTCACAGCTCTATCTCTTCTTCCCTATTCACACTCCCTAACTTCAGTCAGATCTCTTAACTCCCACTCTCTCTTTCTTCTGGATAAGTCACATATCATTTTAATCCTAATCTTGTCTCTCCTCCATGTTTTCTTCTCTGGACACCCTACCTAAACATATATCCAGCCCTTGACAGGGCTCTTTGCAGTACTCATATTTGTAAACAGAACACAAGAGGAGGTTTGGCAAAATGCTCTTACTTCTTTCTGTCCCATTTCTTTCCTCACAAACATCAGCGTTTCAGCTAAAATATATCCCATAACAAATGTTGGTTCCATTCTTGCCTTGCAACATCGGTAGAAACCCCTTCCCCCCGGCTGGGAATCACATCCATGGGCCTCAGCACTCACTGTGGACAAGACACAGTTAAAACACCCAAATAATAATTTTCCTGGTTTTTCTGCTTGGGAGGGGGAAGGGGGTTGGGAGGGGGAAGAAGACAGAGAGAGGAGGGAAGAACTCCTTTACCTTCTCCACAAATCCCCCATTTAAAAGTTTTGCAGTGGCAGAGTTCCTGGATCATATGTTCCACCCAAGCAAGAGCTAAGATTAAACTAATTTGTGTATTTGTCATCTGACCCTCTTAGCCCTCAAATTTAATATTAAAAAAAATAAATAAAAAAAAAAAACCTCTGCATTTCTGAGAGATGATGCTCACCGATTATTAGAAACATTATTTAATCGGGTTTCATGTGCTTTCAGCCTTACAAGATCACAACTCCATGTGTGAATGGAGCATCCTGCTTTAGCACAAATATATTGTCAACCAAAATACGCCAAAGACATCTTCTGATGATGGGAGGTATTTGATGTCTCAATTATATGAAACTGCAGTTCTCACAGCAGAGTAAAAAACAACCAAAGGGAAACTAAAAAAAAAACGTAGCCACAAAGCAAAGAACTCCACAGAAATGTGGAAATCTCAAGAGACAACAATTTTCTCCTGAAAATCTCTAATGCTGTTCAGCCTCCATTGCACCATTTCCCCATTTGGAAATCACAGTTAATTTTATTTGTAACCTGATATCACCGACTTGTCACCTGTTTAAAAGATAAAAGCAAAGCGGAATATTTTGTGAGAAATAACTTATATTCTCCCTATCAGGGACTTTACAAAAGGAGGGGTTTGAATACCCCATTCTTAAACTCTTAAACCCTTTCCAAAATGCCAGTCCTTCTTGAAACACTGAGACTCCAAGTGGATATGCATCACAACAAAGAATCAGAGTGTAGATACAGTCACACCATGAGGTGATGCAGACATGCCCCGGGACATGCACTGATCCAGCAGCACACAAACACAACTTGCCCCCATCTGCTCTCAGCACCAGAGACAGCTTTTATATGCATCAACACAAACACAGAGCAGCTCCACTGAGGTTGATGGATATGACCTTCCTCTCACTTACATTAGTGATATTCTGTTAACTACTGAGGAATAAAACCCGAGATGAAAACCAGACTCCATCCAGTAAACTCTGGACTTGAGCTGCTGCAACATAAGGCAGCCCAGACCATGGAGTGGTGCCAGGGTCTGCCAGGAGTCTTGGCAGCTGCAGTGCTGTTATCTGCAGCTCTTGCTCTTCTGCTTCCTGCATCTTAGGGCCTAACACTAAGGGAATCCTTCTGCTGAAAAAGGCTTAAGGTCACATTCCCAGGGTTCGAGTGCCATCCATCCAGATCCCGAGTAGCAAGAGGCCTGCGTGGGTTTGGGTACAAAACCTTCTATCCCGTAACGCGCCCTACTTTTCCATTTTATTCTATTTGATAAGTTCCACTGCCGTTAGCAACCTGGGAAATTTGGTCTGTCATCTGTAATCTTTGAAGTGTAAACTTCAGACTCATGCAAAACAGAGAGCAGAACTGATGTCTGTATTTTCAGGTGAGCAAAGCTGCAGACTTCAAAGGTTCAGTATTAGACTATGAAGCTTCTTAAAGGCTGTCACCTGAGTTCCTCAAAAGCTGGCTGAAAATGTACCCGTACATCCAGATAAATGCATTCTTTGATCTGAGCGATAAAAACAACTGTTTTCCTGCATGTAAACTCCTTTTTTGTAAATGTTTATGAACTGTGGGAAATTATGTCTCTGCCAGAATTTAAAATAAAGTGATTCAATGGGTTTACTTTACATTTACCATTCATTATGCTCACTAACACTGCAGGAATCCCAGTGGAGTTTTCAGGGCAGGTTCACAGTGTTGTAGTTACCTGGGAAACACACAATAAATTGTTGCTATCTAAAAAAGAAAATCCCTGCTAACTTTCTATTAAAGACCAAGAGATGTGAAGTATATGGAGAAATGTCTTTATAGCTACCTTGTTAAAATGCTGCATTTTGTTTCAAGTTTTAACCAAATTTTGGCCAAGTTTTGACATTTTTATTCATTGTGAGCAGCACCTAGCACGTTACAGACTGTGGTTTACCACACATTGTTAAAGACAGTCCAGTGTTCAGCCAGACTGGCCAGGCAATATCAGCCAGCACGCAATTGTTACTGCAGTTAAAACATTTACAGGCAATTGTTGGAGAGTGGTCTGATCCTTTCATACTTGCCAAAAAATAAAAATAAAAAAAAAATAGCAGCATATTTTACAAAGTTTTGCTGCCAATCCTCATGACTCAGGCAGGTTATCTGATGGCAGCAGAAATGTTTACAGATGTAGTGACTAGCCACCTCTGGTCAGTTTATGTACAGCTTCTTAAAGGTATATTCTACATGAGCATTTTGGACTTGCAGCGGGTCATAGATAACCTTGGCCCCATAGGTCAGTGGTGGAGACCTAGATCCTCCAACTCCACTGTGCCCTTGATGTTCCAGGGAGTGGAAAGTCAGTAACACCTTACAATACCAACAAAGTAGCCACAGTGATATCAGAAAAATTCCATGCTCAAAGCCCTCTGTACCTCAGGCAACCCTGCTGCTGCAGATCAGTTGGACATCTTGAGAAGTCATAATCACTCTTAACCATTCCTAACTCTTAGGTGGAGAGATGAACTCATAGGTCAGCCTTCAGAACTGAACACAAGAGTTGCTCCAGCTTCATTGCAGCACAAAAAGGCTTTCTAAAATCACCTGAAGCAGTGGCGAGACTAAATCTGGTTTCTTCCACACTGAAATGCCCCTAAAGCACCTTTCCTTCCTCACCCTCTCTTTATTCTCATCAGTATCCCAGCCTGAAAAAGTATTTAATTTTGGAACATTTAAGCTTTGTCTACCCATGGTCTTGGACTACTAGGTGACCCTGCTTGAGCAGGTGGCTTTGACCTGTTGTCCTCCAGAAATCCTTTCCAACCTCAATCAGTCTGTGTTTTTATGATCCTTTAAAAATATTTATGGCAAAATGAGTAATTATTACATGTCAGGTGGATGCAGAAATTAACATTCCCCCATTGGTGAGACAGAGTAATGACTGGTTCTGAAAGCAAAGACATACATCTCAGTCAGTGAGAAGGAGAAATACTGTGTGCCACATCAAAGAGAAAGTTAGGGAAATAGGGATGCAGAAGGCAGGAATGGCTGTCAAGACCATAGAGATAGAAATGCTAAGGGAGAAATTATATGATGGGAGATGGGATGAGATCTTTAGCTTCTTGGATGAAAAATAAAATTGAGCTTTGAAAGACATCATACAAAAAATATCTGCAAGATTTAGGGTGATGACAGAGAGTAAAAGGAAAAAAGATGGGAATGGGAAGCTGTGCTGAGCCCAGCAGCACGGCTTTTCCTGGGCATGGACCCATTCGTACTCAAGGTCAGACAGGATGGAAAACATCTGACCATCCCTATCAGTTTTCCAGCTAAAGCTCAATGGGGCTGTCCCTTCCCTCCTAAGAAAAATCTGGCCCTGCTTAGGATCACATCTGTAAGGCCATGACCCCTTGGAAGAAGGCTGATCACAGGGAAATGGAGATCTCTTTGAAGGCAGGCCATAGGTCCAACCAGCCATCCAGCTCCAGGTCCCTTTGCTGGTTCCTCTGAATAACCCACCTCCTGGTGCACTGCAGTGGGACTCCAACCTCATCATTTAGCTACTTGACACTGTGCAGATTCACACTGCAGACTTCTCCCTACCTTTAAATCAGTGTCATCACGATGTAAAATAATGGAACAAAAGCCTCGGTCAGCTAAATTTAAAAGTTGACCTGTTTGTTTTTCCTCTCTTTATGTTTATTTTCCTTGCCTATTTCTTAAATTCATTCCTAAAACAAGCAGACCCATTTTGTTTCCATTTGCAAAGGATTTTTTAAAGAAAGTGAGGGAGAGAGAGACACAGACCCACAAAGCCAAAAAGAAACAGAGGATCCAAGTGGAGAGGTATGTGTTATTGGACAAGTGTTTAATTTATGGAACTTGGCCTGCAGAACAAGAGTTTGAATTGTACTTCAATAAGTGGAGCTCTTAGAATAAATGTGGCTTGTAAAGTTGTTTTACAGTCTGCTTTGCAGAGCAGCCAACACCTCATGGAAACCTTTGAAAAACATTCTGTTTAGAAGCGACAGTGTTTATATTTCATATTTTCTCTATTTGTTTTCCCCTCTGGTTTTATAACTGAAACCATATGCAAGAAAACAGGATTTTTGTGTCTTAAAATATCTACCTGGTCTGACTACTTTTATTATTAAAAATAAAAAAAAAAGTGTTTTGAAAATTCTTTAAACATTAGATACTTGGTTCAAACATTAACATGTCCTCGTTTGATACCTCAAATTTCCCAAATGACCTTGGGATAGTCATTTTTCTGAGATTCATTGTTCCTGTCCCTCCATACATGCAGTGCAGCTGTTTGCATCTGAGCTGTCTATCTTTCCCAAATGCAACAGAGTTTACGATATGATTAATCTGTACAGGATTGGAGGGGATGAATCATGCTCTAGATCCATATATTGACCAGCTCTTCACTGACTATAATGGGAATCCGGTTGAGTTGCTGAGATAAAGAGACTTACACTGGGAAATCTCCATGGTTAGTAACACAAGCCCCCACCTTGGTCTCACTGGGTCACTGAAGGAATGAGATAGATGCCTCTGAAAGGAAATTCATTCCACCCAAACCATGGCACATGTAAAACAGTGGTACTCCACCTCTCCGTACTGACTGTAGAGAAAGAGAAAACTGTAAGGTTTTACATGGTTAAAGAGGGTTGGGAGGGGTTTTGGAGACATGGTAAGGAAGGCATACCATTCTCCATAGTTACATGTACTCACATGCATGTGCACATATAAGCCATATACAAATGCTGTCAAGGCCGCTACCTACCCAATATGCTAGGAAAATCTATTGACTAAATTTTTTGCTTTCATTCAGCAGATTTGGAGATACCGCAACAACAGAGGGAAATGAAGAGGCAGTAAAGCATTGCCTTGGAGTGAAGGGAAGTATCGCATTTTATACCACACAGGCCAGGAAAGAAAGATACAGAAGGACTACAAGACCACATCCTCAGAGAGAAGCATCTTATCACAGATGTAAGAGCTAAACTCCACCACACTCTTCTCACTCTCCCTCCTCAAAGCTGGCATAGGGTAGCTTCTGGACCCTGCTCACAGAAGTTGCCTTTGCAGCACACCTGCTACCAAAACCTTGTACATGAACCCAACAGTGTTTTGTACTTGCTCTCTGCAGTCCTGTTACACTCAGCCTGGTGGCTGTTCTGAAATGCCCTGCTTTCTCAGTTTATTTTCAGTGTCACAGACGGATCCCCGGTACAGCTTTGCTTGGTAAAGTCACTACAACTCAGCCAAGCATTCTGTCACCATCCCAAAATTTTTCCCTCTAGCTGTACTTTCTATTTCCTTTCCATTTCTTTATGGTTTCTACTGAGCACAACATACCTTTACAAACTGCTGCTTCTCAAAAACCCCTGTGAGGCCATGTCCCTTGAAGTCAACACTTCTCCAATCACCTCTATGCATTCAGCCCTCCCAGCTCCCCTGATGATTTCCTTTAATTTCCACATCCTGGAGTCAGGTGATACCATGGGATTCAAGCCAGAAAGGATTGACACTTCTAGCCTGGTTGATTTCATATCCAAGCTAGAAATAATGACAATAAAAAATTCACATCCTGAAGGTGGACACACTAACTCAGTAGTTGTTTAAGAATCAGCTACCCACACAACCAGAAATGAGCACAAAATCTGCAGTTGCATCTCCAGGCACATCTTCTCGATCAGAAAGGAGGTTTCAAATGCTATGGGTTACTCACCACCCAGATCACATACCCTCCTATTACTCATAGTCACCTCATACTGTTATTTGTTTGTGGGGAATGCTAAATATCTGCAGGCTTTGTGGGGGTGCAACACCATGAATATTTTCTCCAGTAGAAAAATAAAACGAAGAGAAAAACAGCATTTACTCTAGGATTTACTTTAAAAATGCAAAGCTATCATTATCCTGCACCCCAAAAGCATGGTAGAACAGCAGTCTGTTTGGGAATGAATAGGCACAGGTAGGTTCAGAGGTGAATCCTAGCTATATAGGCATCACCTTACAGTCTGACAGCTGCTCATGTCTTTTAACCACAGTAAAGAATCAGAGTTTGCTGACAAAAGGCCCTTTTCTCAAGGAATTCCCCATCAGCCCTAGGTGTGCCATGAGTGATTCAGGCTCTCATTAGCCCCAATTAGCAAACTGTTCAAATGATTTCTTTATTATTCCCAAAGCCTGTAGCATGGAGCACATGTCTACTGCCAGACAGGTGCTCACTGCAAAGAAGTATGTTTTTCCAGGGTAATGCTGCTGCAGGGATCACTGTGCCCATCACAGCCTTCCAGAACCCTCTCCAGCACTTTGAGCAGCTCTACTGCAGAGCCCTACAGCTAACTGCTGTAGCAATGGGGAGGATTTCAGTATCATATCTTTTTAGCATTACTCCTTCTCCCAAAACTTTGGGAATATCAGCCATCTCCTCCCAGGCTGCTTTCTCCAGTGAGGTAGATGAGCACACTACCTTGAAAACAGAGGTTTAATTCCCTTCTGATGCATAGGGAAACAAGAATCACAAGACCAGAACTGTTTCCCAGCTCCTGAGCTTTGATGCATATTGCAGGCCTGTTAAAGATGGCCCAGTGATTTAAAGCACTAGCCTGAGACTCCAGATCACTCTTCCATAAACATGAGGGTTGACCTTGGCAAGATCTCCATGGTAGGAATTTGTCTCCCCTAAAAATAGCCCTCAAAGCTCAGCAGCCAATCTCCCTCTGCAGCAAGTGGAAAGAGAGAGGCACCCCCTTATTCACATCTAATATAAGCATATGAGAAAAGTGACATGAATCACTCTCCTGAGGTACTAGCTTTTCTCTGCATTGATGGCAAAAGGCTCTCACATGACTGCTTTGCACTTAACCCCTAATAGTTAAATTATGTGAGAGAGGGCAAGAATTTTTAAAAACATCCAGGTCCCACATCTCAATTTCAGTGGGAATTGAGCAGTGCAGTCTTGTAAATCTGGATTTCATATGCTCTGCAGTGATGTTTCCCCCTTTGTAAAACCCAACTGTTCTTTCTCATGGTGAGGTTCAAAATGAACATGAGATACTCAGGTGCCAAGAATGCAGACACAACTACTCAGTATTTATTCTCCCTGAGGGTTACAGCCACACTTTGTTGTTGGTTATGGATGTTGTTCACAGCTTAGGAGCCACTAACCTCGCTTTACTGTGACTTGGAGATCCTAAAAGATGCTCCATATGCCTCCTTACCCACAGCATCAAGTGAAAAGCGCTGGTCTGTAACGTATTAAATCTACAGCCCCAGGCTGAGGCTTGTGCTTGAAGGCTGCTGCAAAGAGGAGTGCTGCCAGCAGAGAGAGCCAAAGCACAAGGCAGCAAGCACTGCAGGATGCGATTCTAGAACTGCATGTAACTTTATACTCCATGGAGAGCACGGAGAACATCTTCTGATGGTCAAGGACCTTCTTCTTAGGGCATTCAGAGCCATGGATACTTTTACCATCAACCTATCAGACACAACAGCCTTGCTCCCAATCAGGCATCCTTTCTCATTCTTCTCTTCTGCTGAAGGCTGTGCACTGACAGCCAGCCTCAGCTGCCAAAACCACCAGAAGGTGGGGCCCATATTCCACTTAACATGGAGCAAGCTCTTGGCAACATCATCTGCTTTTGGGGCTTAATAAATAAATAACCCTGCCTGGATATTCATCTGGTTATTAAAGAGCCCACAGCCCTGAGCCATCATCTTTGCTCAGAGCCCCAACTGAATGCCAATTCAGTTCTGAGCAAGGTTATGATGCTACTTCAGTTTGCTGTTGGTGGTCTAACAAAAGTAGATCTCGGTCAGGATCCTGCAAAGGACACAAGCCATGTCCAATCTGCACTATGCAGCTCTGTGCCACAGTTCTATGTCAGCGTAAGGTCATTTCCTGGTAATCATCCCCAAAAGAAGACAACCATAGCAAGTTCTAGGTGGAAGCTCACACTGGTCTCAGCAGCGGCTCAGGCAGGTGTCTTCTCCATGAAACATCACTTCTTTAAAAAAAGATGTCACTGTGGGTCTCTAAGCTACAGCAGAAAGCTACAACACAGGAGGTTTTCTAACGTGGATTTTGTGATTTACAGTTTCCTCTTCTCACAACCCAAAAAGAGATGGATCTTGGAGAAATTGTTGTGGCTGAAAGTCCAGCTGAGAGGAAGTTATATGCAGAGAAGCAGCCAAGAAGCCAGGACCTGCTGGACAGAAGTGGAAAACAAATCCACCAAGTTTTCAAGTATCTCACAGGAGAAATGAAAGAATATGGAGAGTGGATGAAAAGTAAGCACAGGGATATGCTGGGGCTCTCTGGAAGAGTATGCTGGGGTCATCTACATCACCATCAGTATTTCCAGTGCTGGGCCACTTCACCTTCTTTGACATAGCAGAGAAGGCACGGCCACAACTCACTGTGAACTACTGGTGCTTCAGCCCAAATTGAGTTGTTCTTTAGAAAGAAACTTAACTGCCATTACCATGGCTGCACATATAGTTCAGCACAGGCAAAAGATGTCTTTTACACTTAATCAGTTATGTCATTAACATCGTGTTCCTCATAGCAATGCCCAGAATCACACGTCAGAGCTGAGGAGTTGGACTTGTTGTAAATGCTTTGGATCAGCAGCCACCTCCCTGTCCATGTGTGGGCTGGCAAGAGGGACTTGACTTCTAACTGTACAGGCAAAGGCTTTGTATTTACCAGCCTTTGGGGAGTAATAAGCGCCACGAGTGTTATGTTCCTATAAAGTACAAAGCAAGTACTGATCTCGAAGGTTTACTGTCCAGGCAGGAACCATAGATCAGCAGATGGTCTGTGTTACCCGGAATTACTAGGGATTTGGGCTTTGAGAGGCCATGCAAGATTGTAGCTCCTCTGTCAAGGAAAGGTTCATCTGCAGCACAGCTCCAACAAAGGGAGAGATATAACAGGAGGTGAGCTGAGTTACCTCTATTCTGGGAGCTAAAAAGGACAGCAGCTTTGTAAAATCATAGAATCATTGAGGTTGAAAAGACTGCTGAGATCATCTGTCCAACCATCAGCCCATGCCTTTGAACACTCTAGACCATTTAATACCGTGCAACATTCACACCTTTCTTGAAAATCACTAGGGATAGTGACTCCACCAGCTGTTCCCTGTAGACTCAGTTTGGTTTCCTAGCAAAAAGGAATGTCTCTTATTTCTTTCTGTTAACTCCAGTAGCTTGGTAGACAGCTTTTATTACTGGTGTCCTGAAAATTTTCCTACCCCTGCATGTTCAGTAATATTTGAACACAGTTAAAACTAGTGTCTAAGTCCAAAAACAGTGCTGATATGCTTCATAGCTCAATACCAAACATTAGTAAAAATTATCTTGGACAAGTCTAATCATTTTTCTCTAAACAAGCCACTTCTTCCTTGTTGTAACTGCCTGGATCACCAGCAACATACTGCTAAAGGGATGCTTATGAAGTCATCCCTATAGACACACCCCAGCCTTTTGGGAGGTCTCTCCCCGGGATACTGAATAGATGTAGAATGGTGCCTGCCCCTTGAGAGGTCCACTCTTTAAGCTACTGTCATCACAAAAGATAAGTTAAGACTCAATTCTAAATAAACAGAGAAGGGAAGTGGAAAAGTAGGGGGGCGGTGGGAAGTTGTTACAAATAAGACATTGCCCAGATTCAAGAAGCAGCCTGGCAGTTCACATTGTGTTTAATTAACAACATAAACTGAGTAAATGAATTAATTTTAAATATTTTAAAAGATGAAAGATGCAATGTGTACATGCAGGCAGAGTTTCTTTTCTTCTGACATGCAATATCATGTCATTTCCACGTTGCCCTCAAGTCAGTTTTCACAAGGGCCAGGAACACAGCTACTGCAGTGCTACAAAACCCTCTTCTGTACACAGGCTACTGTACAGAGATGCCCTCAGACAACCTCATTTTCCTCAAGTGGATGGTCTAGAAGGTGGGAACTGGGGGAGAAATGCCCCTCCTGCCATAAGCAAATCTCAAGTTGATAGTCACCTGAGGAACCTGACAATAAGCCTATGGGTCCCAATAATATGTGCCCCAGAGTCCTGACTGAATTGGCCTGTGTAGACACCAAGCCACTCTCAATGACATCTGAAAATTTCTGGCACCTTCTTGAAGCCCGTGGCGACTGGAAAAAAGGGCAATATTACACACATTTTTAAGAAGGGTAGAAAGAACAACCCAGAACCTACAACCTGTCAACTTCACCTCTGTGCCAGGGAAGATCATGGAGCAGATTCTCCTGGAAGCTATGCTAAGGCACATGAAAGAGAATGAAGTGTGATGTGGGGTAACCAAAATGGCTTCACCAGGGGCAAGACCCGCCTGACCAACATAGCGGCTTTCTGCAGTGGCACAGCTGCATCAGTGGACAAGGAAAGAGTCACTGATGTCATCTGCCTGGGCTTCAGTAAGGCCTTTGACACAATCCCCCATAACATTTCCTCCAAATTGGAAAGATTTGATGGATGGACTTCCTTAGAGTCATGGTTAACGGTTCAATGTTCAGATGGTGATCAGTGGGGACTGGTGTCCCCCAGAGGTCAGGACTGGGCCCAGTGCTCTTAAATATCTTCATCAGTGACTTTGGTAGTGGAACTGAAAGTAAGTTTGCCGGTGACACCAAGCTGTGTGGTACAGTTGAAATGCCTGAGGGACTGGATGCCATCCAGAGACCTAGACAGATTCAAGTAGAGGGTAAACACAGGACAGCCTCATATGTTCAACAAAGACAAGCAGAAGGTCTTGCACGAGGGTTTCAGCAACCCCCTCTATCAGCTGGAGGACTGAGGTCAGCAATGTTGAAAGGAATTTGTGGGTACTGGTGGATGGTAGCTGGACATGAGAGTGATAAGGTCTCCCTTGAGCTTCCTATTCTCCAGACTAAACAATCTCTTACTCTTCATAAGATTTGTGTTCCAGACACTTCACCGGCTTCATTTACCTTCCTTGTCATGATCCATCATCTCAGTGCCTTTCCTGTAATGAGAGGCCAAGAACAGAACATACCAGTAGAGGTGTAGTCCCACCAGTGCCAAGAACAGGCAGAAAACAAGTTCCCTAATACTGCTAACTACATTATTTCTGATAAAAGTCAAGATACCACTGACCTTTTTGGCCACCTGAGTACACTGCTGTCTCATATCATTCAGCATACATCTGTCAGCAACATCTACAGATCCTTTTCTGCCATGCATTTTTCCAGCCACTCTGCCCCAAGCCTGTAGTGTTATATAAGGTGGTACTAACTGAAGTAGAAGGCCAGGCACCTGATCTTGTTGAAGCTCATACAACTGGTCTCAGCTCATCAGTTCAGCCTATTCAGATCCATCCATAGAGAGAGCTTTCCTACCCTCAGACAGATCAACACTTCCTGCCAATTTGGTGTCATCTGCATCAACTCACCAAGGGTGCACTCAATCCCTTCATCCAGGCCATCAGTAAGGATATAGCTGTCCACCATGTCACTGAATCTGAACAGCACACCAGGCTACAAGCATACAAGTAAATTCCTACTGTCTCATGTATCTGAGCACTGAGCCACCTTTGCTATGGGATCCTGCAACATACCCTGCATCAGACAAAATTTACCACCTGGTTTTTCCATGTTCTGGATTACCAGCTTTCTCCCTAAAACAGCAGAAGTATTTATTGTACATTTCCCTATCCAAACACAAACTAGTTTCAGTCTTTGCCTGTCCCTCTCTGCATCTGAATTATATGCAGAAAAGGGTCTATCTCCTTGTTAAATTTTGAGCAGAATTTTCTGCAAGGACTCTTTTTTTACCACATGTAAACCATTTTTTATTGATCCCTCCACAGACTCTATAGCAGTGCCCACTCCCTGTTATTTCAAGTACCAGATGCAAAAATATGTTCAGACAGCAATAAATCAGAGCCTGTTTTTATAGCCCTGTTGATACATCACCTCTGTTTTGTGTCAAGAAAACAACTGTCAAACTGAGTGTATTTAGAACGGGTCCCAATGAAATGGTGCCTTATCACCAGCATTTTTATTTTATCTCCTTCAGATAAACCCCTCCTGGTTCAGCTGGTGGACTGGATCTTGCGAGGCACCTCTCAGGTGATGTTTGTCAACAACCCTCTCAGCGGGCTCATCATTTTAGTTGGGCTTTTCATCCAGAAGCCCTGGTGGGTGCTGACAGGCTGTGTTGGAACTGCCACGTCAACGTTAACTGCGCTGGCTCTCAGTCTGGAGAGGTATGTGGAACCCCATGTCTGAGACGATCATTATGATACCATGAGGATGTTGATGGGTCCTAGTCCTGTGTTCAACAGTATTAGAGCCAGCTGAAAAACCTTCCTCACAGTTGGCATGGAAGAAGTTAGGTGAGGACAGAGTTGTGGTCCAGGAGACGCTGGTCTGTCTTGATAGTTGGCCATCATTATGAGAGTAATGTCATCCTACACTACAAGTCCAGTTCTCACCCTGATTGCTACTAAGTTTTGCCATCATCACAACCATACCATTTGGGTCACACATAGCTCTCTGGATCAACATTCTTTATCAATCTCAAAAATCCTGCCTTCCACAGACCTCTGAAATGAAAGCTGGCAACTACCTCACTGCTTTTTCATCCTCCCCCTACACTCCCTTCACCAGAAATGAGATATTTTTAAGTTGCGTTTCAGTGAGTTTCTGTGGCAGATCACCTTCTGCACAGCTTGCTGCTTTGTAAACATTTCTTTTTATCACAGATCAGCCATAGCAGCAGGGCTGCACAGCTATAATGGAATCCTGGTGGGTGTGCTCATGGCCGTCTACTCTGATAAAGGGGATTACTACTGGTGGCTTCTTTCCCCTGTGGCAGTCATATCCATGTCCTGGTAAGTGTCACCTCTCTCTTAGAGACAATACTCAGAAAATGAGGAATTCTGCTATGTGAATTTTGTACACATTGCAAGTCCCATCTGCACAGTCCCCTACATCAGAAGCTCCAGCCAACTTAGCATTGGAAAAAGCTTTTTATTGAATGAAACACAATGGCAGGAGGTCAAGCACACTAGCAAAGTCAATCATGCCAGAAGGACAAAGCATTCCTACTTCAGTGCATGCTAATGGACATCA
Organism: Odontophorus gujanensis; assembly: GCA_013399175.1. Lineage (NCBI taxonomy): Eukaryota > Metazoa > Chordata > Aves > Galliformes > Odontophoridae > Odontophorus > Odontophorus gujanensis. Next base: position 42,366 of record VXAB01005822.1, on the reverse strand, counting down.
TCAGCAGATCACACTGGGGTGGATGTCATTATGCCAAGCACTCCTATAATTCTCCTTTACCCAGGTGATGAACTGACCTGAAGCTTCTCCTTCAGGCAGAATTCCACCTTCCCATCTCAGATGTACAACCAGTCATGAATCAAATTATTTCCTACAGCTAGCTCCAAAAGCAAGACAACATCCTTTGAGGACTGTATTTACCATTTCTAAATACAGACCTTAACAGCAGGGCAGAATCTATTTAACAGCCTCAACAAAAATTAATTACAAAAGCCACATTTTAATCACTGTCAGAGATCAGATACAAATCATGACCACATTTCACTGCTTTTAAAATCAGATTTTTCAATATTTTATTTCACCAGTCGCTCTCAGTGAAGGTCATTTCGAGACACTCTCAGAATTCAGAACATGTTGCGAGAATGTTTAGTCTGTCTTGTCTGCCAGAATTCCCCAAGGCTTTTTATTCAAACATTCCCCTGTTTTTCTAGTTCGCGGGACTCGAGGGTAGAGCTGAAAGGTTTTAAAATTAGACTTCTCAGAGATTTTCTTTTTCAACTGGTAGTTTGAATTTCAGCTTCAGAAGTCAGAATTTCTTTAATTGTTTCTTTTTTTCCTGACAAGATGTGTAATTGGCAGAAGCTTTGTATTTCAACCCAGAAACTGGGACACTGTTTTCACCGAAGTGGTGTGTTTTTTTTCTACAGCAGTGAGCAAGGAAGCCTTTAAACTGCTCTGGAAACCAAATTTATCATAAAAGAATAGGCTTTATCTGAGAATACAAAAGGAGAACAAAGCATTTTTTCCATTGATAATATCTTCACAACAGGACACAAGAAGTTGCTTTTGAAATGCCAAATAATTTGTTTGTTTTGTTTTCTGGTTCGTTTTGTTGTTTTGTTTTGTTTTAAACTAGAACCAGTCTAATGCTCTTCTAGGACTCAAATCCAGCTTCTTGAAGAATTCAAGTCTTTAACCTGAATTTCTGTAAGCTCTACAATGCCTACTGCAACTTTGAGGTTGACTGTAAGGGTGGCTCAGTCCAGTTGCACCACCAGAGCTCAGAAAAAACATCAGAATGCATCCAACTTCCATTAAGTACAGGACCTTCACTCTCACTCTCATGTTTTCTGAGCCCCACTTAACAAAAATTTAAAAGAAGTATTTCTGTGGTGAAAAGACTCCTCAACTATATGCTTACATGCCTGAATGAATGTGATAGTTGCTGTAAAAGGATGAACAGCATTCTCTATTGGTCAGACACAGTCCAGTATTTGAAGGAATCCACTGCCTAGTGTTTCCAAAAGGAATAGGACTGCCTTGCATTTTCCAGACTTTATGACAGAAGTGGTAGGATGCTTCACCACTGTAACTATGATGAACAAGCTATACTCATTTCTCTTTTCCTTTTGATCTCAGTCCAGTCCTGTCCAGTGCTTTGGGATCTATTTTCAGTAAATGGGACCTTCCTGTTTTCACCCTGCCCTTCAATATTGCAGTGACTTTGTACTTGGCAGCCACAGGACACTACAACCCCTTTTTTCCTACAACCCTCATCAAGCCTGCAGCATCAGTGCCCAATATCACGTGGTCTGCAATCAATGTGCCTCTGGTAAGCTGCACCCCAACAAGTTTATGATGTTTCATTAAAAATGTGAACATGAAGACATTTAGCTCTGGATAACAGTTTTGCATACGCCCATTATGAGCAGTAGCCATTTGCAGAAATAAATGGCTTAATTCATTTCATACGAGAGAGTGCCATATAAGCTCCAGGGACAGTCCTGGCTGATCCAGCAGAAAAACTGATCAAATCTCAGAGATCCTGAATCTCTCACTCCATCTAAATTTAGATTGCCCTAAAATGTGCCTTAATTATAACACAGGTATATCCAGATACACACTCTCACAGTCCAGATCTGGTCAAAGGGATGTCAGAAGGATAGTGAATGACATTAAAAAGAAGAGGGAAGAAACACCATGATCTCAGAGGCACAATATTTCATTTACACCAAGTCCCTTCCAGCCAGCTCTAGCACTGGAAGGTGTCTTGTTATATCCACATTCCCAGAGAAATGTGAGGGTAACTGATATGTTTCATCTCATACAAAGCCCCACCACAGTATTACTGCCTAGGAGGATTACAGCTTTTCTTCTTTGCTAAAGTCACTTGCAACAAAACCACAGCAAAACACATGTGGATCATATTACCTCCCCAGAACAAATTAAAGCCCATCTTGGCTATTTTTTTTTTTTATTATCAGACCAAACAAGAAACTAACTCTGAACTGAAGGACATGAGTGCCTACATTCACTCAACAGCACTGCTCTGAGCCAGGGTTGCCACCTTTCCTTTCTAACCAATATCTTGGAAAACATAACTGCTGTGTCCTCCTCTCAGAGCTACAGTAACATGCCCTTTGTCTACTGTCTGGTGCAGCTCTTGCAATCCATCCCAGTTGGTGTTGGTCAAGTGTACGGTTGTGAAAATCCCTGGACTGGAGGCATCATCCTTGTTGCTTTACTCATCTCTTCCCCACTTATTTGCCTACATGCTGCAATTGGATCTGCAGTTGGAATGTTGGCAGGTAAGAAATATTCACCAATATCATCTTGATAAAGAGAAAACGTTGACCCAAGCCAGTATGAGTCTCTGTCCAGAATTTATAGTTGCACAGGCTGAGGCATACTTGGGAATACATTCCTGTCACTGTAAATGTCTCTGAATTTGAAAGGTCTTACTGAAGGTCACTCAACACAGCAAAGGGAAGAACAGAAGCAGGTTTTCTTTAAGCTCTAAATTTGTAACTAAATTTGCAACCCTGGCAGGTGGTTCCACATTGCTTTTAACCCTATTGCCATTTGAAGTGATTTATCCCATGGAGATGATGATAAAGAAAATAATCATTGTTTCACTTATGTCTTACCATCACAAGTATGCTAAATCACAACCACAAGAAGAGATCAGTAATGAAAAGAAACAGACTTTTCTAGTATGGAGTTCATTCTATTCTGCTGCTGATTAGCAAAAACAGCTAAATCAACACCACTCAATCACATACTCTGGCTAAATCCCCTATCCAGAGATCTCAGGGGCTACTAGTGCAAATCTGAGGCATAAGTAGGAAATCTTACCTGAAGTAACATTTGAGACTGAGCCAAATTCCATCCTTACTGCTCTATCACAGCTCCAAAATATTGAGCTCCATTGGAGGTCACCGTTTTTCTGCAAATGGATGTTGTGCAAGTGTGAGCCGTGTAAATTCAGCTGGATATCATAGGAAAGAGACTGAAATTCCAGCAAGTAAGGGTTACTTCCTGCATATACTTCCCATTGTTGACTTCAGCCCCTTGTTTTTTTGTCTTGTAGCACTGAGTATTGCAACACCATTTGACAGTATCTATCTTGGCTTACACAATTACAATTGTGCACTCGCATGCATTGCAATTGGAGGCATGTTCTACGCCCTGACCTGGCAGACTCATTTGCTGGCCCTTGCTTGTGGTATGTATCATATATGATAATGGAAGCTAAAATTTTTTGTATCCACGCTGTGTATGAACAGTACAGGAAAACTCTGTATCAATTTTGGAATTGCAATTTCCTGTAAAACTAGGTACTCTGCATGAGCTGCTTATGTGATGGCATCAGATTTGAGCTGGATGTACAAGCCACAGAAGCAGAGATAAAGGCTTCTAGATACGGGTGATGGAGCACTGGAAGAGGCTGTCCAGAGAGGTGGTGGAATCTCCTTCTCTGGAGACATCCAAGACCTGCCTGGACACCTACTTGTGCAACCTGGGCTGGGAGCTGCTCTGCCAGAGGGGTTGGACTCGATGATCTCTAAAGGTCCCTTCCAACCCCTACAGTTCTGTGATTCTGTGATAACAAGCCTTGTGATAACAAAGAAACATCTAGAAATGGTGGAAGCAGTATTTGTAAGGAACACAAGCCATGCCATGAACAGACGTTTAACTATCAATTCAGGAGATTCATAGAAGCCATTACAGAACTGTAAGTATCCTTAGAGGAACTGCCTCATAAGAAGAGAGCTGGTACACAAGTTCAGTTTAAAATCCGTATAGCCAAAGACGCCCATCTCCAACAACAGCCAAATGGGAAGTTTAAGTACAGTGTACCATATACAAATTTCTCATGAAGATTAACCCAACCTCCAGCCATATGTTGTGTTCAACATGAACATCTTTTCTCGATTGCTCAGGAAATGGTTGTGATCCCCACAACAGACAGGTCAAGTTGTGTCAATGGATAAGGAAATACCACCACCACCACCTACTCTTGGCAAAACTGCCTTCTTTCACCATCCACCAAGACAGAACAGAGTAGACCAAATGTAGCCCACACAGTCAGACACAGCACTGGAGCATTTTAACCAATTGTTGAATTCTAACTTTATTCCTCACATAAGATGAAAACATTTACTGTGCAATCAGATATTTTATTATTTCTAATAATTTCCTTGAAAAGTTGAGCCATTCTTTCCCCATCCTGAGCTGTCTTTGGTCTTCTTTTGTCAGCATTATTTTGTGCCTACTCTGGAGCAGCTCTTGCTAATGCACTATCTGTGGTAAGTTTAGCTTTTTTTGTGTGAGTTCTGTTTGTTTGCTTTAGCTACATTCTGATTTTCTCATGATACAATGCCAAGGAAATGCTCCCAAATTCTCCATGTCAGTTCTGACAGTACTGAAGTGAGAGTGCTGCGGCCAGCAGCATGCCTCTTATAGATGGTGCATCAGCTGAACTGTGCACCTGCAAATTCTATAATTGATAATATGACTTCAAAAACCTTTGGAGCGTGTAATTCAGAGTGGGAATTTTCACATATGTGTGTTTCAGCATGATCTTACGGTTTGAGATGCAATATTAAGCTGCAGCCAATATTTTTAAATGAATCTCAATGGTCTGAAGTTTTCCTTGCTTTTCTCTTTCCCCACACTTTTTTCTCAACTCTGGTCTGGAAATGAAAAACTATAATTATTTCAGGAAAAAAAAAAAAAGCCACTGCTCTCTTAAATGCAGAATCGTATCTGGGCAGTTCAAGAAAGAAATGAAGCCAGAACTGCCATGCTTCAAGATCTGAGAAAATAAAGCAAAACCACATTTTAATAAAATTGATTTAGTAACTCACAATAAAAAAAAAATAATGAAAAAATAAAACTAGCAGCTTAAATGCATTAAACGTACTCATCTGGCATTCTCTTAATACCATGTAGGTCCATGCAAAAAGCTGCTTTAAGCACACCTGTTTTGGGTATGGATTGGGGATGAGGACATCTAGTTTTTCTCCCTGTAGTCCTGGTTTCGACAGACTCCAGGATAGGTCAGGAGTTTGTGTCACAGAGCAGGACTGTGGAGTGGATGCAGTGCCAGGAATTCATGGGGACTGAGGACTGAAAGTGTGTGAACAGTATTCTCAGAACAAGTTTTACAGGATCATGAGGGTAGGATTTTGGTCATTTGTTAGGAAGTAGAAATGTCTACATGTGAGTTGGATGTCTGGGCTTTCACTGCAGTCAGCAGAGCTCAGAAGCCTGATTTAGGGGCTTCAGCACTGTTGCTGAGTGTGATGCTTGCCAACAGCTGCACCTCCAAAAGGACTCAGGCCTGCAGTATGGGATGCATTATGTAGCTCTGTATATTTTAAATACGACTGGGTTCCTCTGCATGAGCAGCTGTATTGACATTCAGCAGCAGAGAAGCTTCTCAGATGTCCAGGGACCTAGCACACAGGTAGACTTCTCCATAACTGTCTCTGAGCATTCTCCTCTATATCTGAATGAACAAAAGTGCATAGGGATGAGGGGACTTCAGGAAGACGTGTCCTGTGTCACACTGCTCTCATGAGAGCACACATTCTCACAACTTCCCTGCTGCCGTGATTTAGTGACAGGTAGAAGTAAGCAAAGGGAATAAGCAAAAGAGGTTCCAAAATGCACCTATCCATCTTTTCCCCCTCCCCAGCTTGGACTACCACTCTGCACCTGGCCTTTCTGCTTCTCGGCGCTTCTCTTTTTGCTGATAACTTCAGACAACCCAGCCATCTACAAAATCCCCCTGTCCGAAATCACCTACCCAGAAGCCAACAGGATCTACTATTTGAGAATGAAGAGAAGAGCATCAGAGAGTAGAAGAGAGGAGCAGAAGCGAAAGGAGCAGAAACCTTCTGGCGACTCAAAAATAAGCACAGGAGGCACCCCCTTGTGCACCCCCAAAAACATTCGCAATCACTGATTTAAAATGGCCAGGAGTTAGCAGTTTCTGAGGAGTTTGTTGTACGTAGCAAATATCACCTTCAGCTGCAGTCTGTAAGCCAGGGATTCAGCACTGCACTCTCTGGATGAAATACAATTTGCCCTTGAGCTAAGCTTTCCAAAAAGCACTCAGGTAACATAATAATGGCTGTCTTATCAATCCACATGTTGTTAACTTGAAAGCCACCTCTTATCAACAATAATTATAGGAACAGGCAGAAGAACATAAACACTGACGAGGAGCTGTATTTAATTTTAGATGTGTAATTTAACAAAATAAATACGCCGAGAGGGAGTTGGTATCTAATAATAATAAATAATGTAAGAAATACATCAAGTGCTGCACTTTAGATTAAGAACATACATATGTGAATGTAGAATAAACAGACTGATCTCTTTCTTTCTTGTGTCCCATCAATGTCTTGCCTTCTTTTTTGTGTCTTAACAGCTACAGCACACACAGGTAAATATTTTTACAGAATGCATACTATTTTTGGTGCCACCTCCTGATTCCCCATTAAGCATCAGAACAATGAAAATATGAATATATGTGCTTTAATCATACTGCTGAAATGACTAGCTAGCAGTGATCAAAACAATTCTTCTTTTCCTTCATCATCTTCTGTCTTAGAGCTAGAAGATTTATCTCCTGTAAACTGCAGAATTGCAGGTCTGAATCCCCACATGCATCCATTGGAAACAGAAACATTTTACACAAAGAATGAGATAAACATTTACTGTTGGTAGCAATTACTATGGCTCTTCCTCTCCCTTTCCTAGGGAAACTGTTTCTTTGCATTAAGCCACAAGCAATAAACAAGTCAAATACTGTCCTTGCCTGCTGGGGGTTGTACTGGGGTCTTCTCCTCTTTTTTAATGAGCTATCCAAGAAAAACCTCATGAAACACCATCATCATCATCTTGGGAAATAGAGGATGGCCTTGCTGCTGTGCTACTCACTGCAGTGGTTTCTAACAGGTATAAGGTTCAAACAAAACACTGCTATTGTCCATAAGAGCACTTTCCCTGTGAACCTTTCCCAAAGCCTGTACAGAGCAAGCATAGCAGAAAGGCTTCCACATTCTGAAGTCATTTCATATGACCAATTTAAAAATCATAGACACGAAGAATCTTGAAGATATAAGGTCAAAATCCAAAGAAACATCACTCAGTGTTCAGTCTAGATGCTGTCCCTTCTATGTCTTGATGTGGTACTGTTTTCCATGTTCATTTGAGTCTCTCTGAGCAAACAGGTGGAAGATAAGCTCTTAATGTTATGTTTGAACCTTCTCCTGCCCAACAGAATTTCTGTGTCTATAACAAACACCAGATTTGCAGCGCTAGAAACTGCAGTAACTCTAAGCATCCCCTAGAACAAGCATCCATGATTGAATGGGAGACAAAAATACAGTGCAGTAAGAAGACATTTGAAACATATTTAAAAAGGGAATTTAGGTTCTGCTTCTTATTCTATTTGGATTACAACAGATTTAACAGTCTACCTGGGAGGAAAGCCCCAGTCATGCAGATAAGACCAAATTTTAGTAAGCAAGATAACCCTGCCATTGACTATGTAGAGTTCCAATGAATTGTTCACTCTGTTCCACCCTTCAGACTTGAACACCTGTGCTACATCTCTGTCTCATTTTAGACCTCAGAATAACCTCCAAATCAAGCCATACTAAGGTCCTCCAAGAAAGCACAAAGGGAATGAGCAAGCACTCCAAAATACCATACATTTTCTTAGAGATTAATGAAAAAGCAAGACTGTCAGCAGCCTACTCGATACATTAGTCATGAGACTTTTGTCTTGTTTATATGGATGGGACTGACCATGGCTTGATATCTTGCCTATCTCTACCAGAGAAAGGAAGGTCTGACTGACATCAAACTGCATCAAAAGTAAATGCATTACTTTTGTATGCCAAAAGTAACCAAAGTCTCCTATGGAAATCCCAGAAGTCTCCAGGCAATGCTGAACACTGCCAAGCTGAAGGCATAGGTATTTGTCACACAGGTGGAGGGGAACCACTGATTTAGGAGAAAGATTGTTTGCAAAAACATTATCCAGGCATTGAACACGAATAATTAAACCTTCAAAATATCATAGGGGGCTGCAGCAGGCGGTTCTACAACCTCAGACATGGTTAAAGGACTTTTGCAGGCTGCNTAAAGCAGTCTTGCATGACCACTAGAGATCAGAGACAGCTCAAGGTTACTAATTCCATAGAAAAATTCAGAGGGTCTCCTCATCTGTTCTACAATTTAATTCACCACACAGACAACGTAGCCTAAGAGGAAGAGTTGAAAAGAAGCAACAATTAGAAAAATAATAAATTCAACTAAAATAATGTTTCAGAAAAACCTCAACTGTGGTTAATTATGTCAAGCATATTATTTATTTTCTTAAAAATAAGAGTCGAATCCAAGTACAATATGGCTACTGGAAAGAATTTGTCATGAAAGAGCCATTACAAACATTGACTTCTCAGCCACAAGCACATCCATCCTGAAATCAATTAGCAAAGCAATTCCTGGGGTTGAAGTCATCCATAAAGAACAGAGAGTAAACAGGGTTGTTATGTCCCTAGCTAATCAAAAGATTTGAGTAACTATATGCAGTACTAATAATTCCTGAAAACAGGCAAGATAAACATCAAATGCCTTCCAGATGGGAGCAGTAGACAATCACATCACTGACTGAAGCTATCAGGGGCCACAGCTCTAAATTTCAGCCATTTCCAAAAGCGCCAATGATCTAATATAAATTAAATATGCCTGTAGAAAAAGCAAAGCCAAAAAAACTAAACCTCTTCTATAGTCAGAGCAGTCACTCCAACCAGCTTACATTTGGAATAAATGAAATAAATTCTCCTGTACAAATAAACACTCAGCCTAGCAGTAGCATATACAAAATAACTTCCTGAAAGTTTACCCTCAGAAACCAAACAGTGCAAATGGAAGCAGACAATGCAACATGAATGAATTATAAGATGCTTCCTCTGTGAACAGGGATAAATGGATATCACTACATATGCCACATGACTCCAAGAAAAATGCTTTCATTATTTCTTCGAAGGCCTTCTTTTTGCTTCTAAACCCTCAATTAAAAAAGAAATACGTCTTTACCTTTCAAATTACTCTCATAGCTCTCCTCACATGGGCGTAAACAGCTGAGGAATATGCTTCAGATGCCCTCGTCTGGGTGTTGATGATTCCAGAATGATCTACCAGCTAACCACTCTTCATTAACAACTAGCAGAGCTGTGCTAAGGAAACATGAAGGGGTGGAATTTGCCTTCTCAATGGACATTAGTTACAGCAGAGGTCAGAGCCACACTGAGCATCTCATTGCCCACCAGGTCCCTTCATTTGGTGGCTCTTTTCAAAGGGGACTTGGGATTTATAAAACCTGGGACATGATGCAAGACCCAGGAAATTAGGTATCCAGTAGATCTGCAATCTCAGGTGAAGCACACAAGCCCTATCCCTCTACCCCTTCCCCAGAACACTTACATGGCCAGACTGATGCAAAAAATCCCTTCTATTTTTGGCCTTGTACTCACTTGCTTTTTTAACTTGAAGCAAGATTCAAGTTAAACGTGAGTGCTTAAAAGAAGGTGGCAATGTATTTTTTTTCTTTAAGCCATTTATTGTTTGCAAGGGTTTATGTTAGTAATATTCCTTTCCTTACTCCTCTCATCGATAAGTTCAGCTGAAGCTAAGTCTCAGAGGTTTGTTAGGATTGAATTTGTTAACTAGCCTCAGGAAGAATTTGACAAGTCAGGGGCACTAGTGGTTTGCTGAGAGCTGACAGGAAGAAGAGATTTCTAGCCAAAGGCTATCAGAGACCTATTTGAGACCCTTTTATGGAAGGAAATTCTCCAGGAGCAGATGGCTTGACAGCAGTCAGCGGAGGAAATTGTGACACAAGCCATCTGAAACACACTGAAGGTCTCCACTGGGGAAAGAGATAGAAACTCCAGTAACAGAAATTGTTACCTGTGTACACTGTTGAGATCAGTCAGTGCTTGGTTTGGGGCCATACACTTCTCTAGACACTTAGGCAGAGGGTGTACTCAAATCCACCCCTCCAATACATTAAAGGAAAAAAGCATTTTATAAATACCTCTTGCATCATGCTGAATCTCAGCCCAAAGTTAAAACCAGACATTTCGGTCAAAGTCCACCCTATTATGGAGCAGTATCCACTCACTGCACAGCAGCAGGAGCTCCACGTTAACTGAGAGATGGAGTGAGCACTCACTGGTGGTGAATGCTACCAGAAGAGGCACTGGATGGAATTATCTGCAGGAGTGGCTGGATCTACCTTGCTCATCTAGGGAAACAGCGTTATGGTTCGTGATCTTCTGTCTGTCTCATCAAGAGTCTGCTCTGGACTGTGTTGTCCATGGGACAGCCTCAGCCAGAAACAGCCATTGCTTTTGTCCCCAGATATCATTGCACCGACTCATTTCCATGTACCAGCAACATGTTGCTCTCCCTCTGAGACTCATACCCAGCTGAACTCTTGTCAGAATGTCACCACAGTATACAAAGGACAGGAAGCAATTAGAGAGCATCCAGAGGGAGGGGGCTACAAAAATGGCAAAGGGTCTCTGGGTAAGATGTGTGTGGTGGGGCTGAGGTCTTGTGGTCTGTTCAGCCCAGAGAAGAAGAGGCGGAGGGAAGGCCTCATGGTGGTCTGCAGCTCCCACAAGGACAACCATGGTGGGTAACTAAGGGAGAACACCATGATGTACGATGGGATTCCAAAGATTAGCAGAGGATAAGCAGCTTGGGAGATGTCTCACAGGCAGACAGCTACTAGAGTTTATCCTCATGCCAAGTTAAAGCTTAACATCCAGCAACCCCTCATGTACTGGTGCGGAAGGAAGCAGCAGTCCAGGGGGACACCATTACAGGGGATGATGACAGCTCATTGCTCAGGAAGAGTACTTGAAGAGGCAAAGCTGGAAAACCTGCTCTTGTGCTTTCAAACATCAATGGGGAGAGGTGCCTGCAGGCTTGTATGGGAAGGGAAGGCCAGATGCAACCAGGTGGCTTAGTCCGTTCTCCCTGAGCAGGTTTTCTTGCCACACAGCCAGAGTTGTTCTGCAGTAGAGCCCAAGGCACTACACCTAACTCCATTCAGTACTGCTGCAAGTTTAAAATAAATGCTGTAATTCTTTCAGGCAGTCTCATGAAGCCCCTCAGCAATGCCAGCACTCTTCTACCAATAGCCACAATTACAGACTGGTCCTTAGCAGAAGTGGGAGTACCAAGTGGTCAGACAGAGAAGGCAGGTGAGCTTCCCCACTGACATTCTGGCAGCCACCAGCAAATACCAAAAAGAAGGGCTTTATGGTTCAGAGAGGTACTAAAGCAATACAGGGCATCACCACGAGTTGAATAAAAAACAGAACTTTACCACACGTCCAACTACGATAAGCTCCCAAGTTTTCCACCTGCTGGGAAGTTGCTCTGTGCTTTGTCAGTTCCAGATTTCCCTGTGACCCAGACCTGTGACCCAGCACAGGTCTTTCTTGGTGAGCTGTGCTTTTCTTTTTGGTAACAGAGCACATTTGCCAAGGTAGCAGAAATGCCACCGCTCTCAGAGAGAGGCTGGTTTGCCAAATCCTCTCCCCTCACTTTTTCTTTAAACAGAAGTGCATGTTTTAATTTGGAAGTTGCAGAGTTCAAAAGGGGAACAAACTCATGGTTGCAGATGATTTTTCAGTTCCCAGGGGGTCCTTTACAAGGTCCTGCAGCTGTTGCAACATCTGGAATTCACATATATCAGTGGCAAGATGAGAAGACCAGGAATAGATCTGTGGAAAGCAAAGGTTTCTTCTACCACACTTGTCCTGGGAACAAGAACAGAGTTTGTGTCTCGGCATCTCCAGCTGCAGCTCAGTTGCCCCAGAGCATTTAACAACTTAGGCTGCCATGGATCTGCATCCTCACATCCTTCTTCAGGGACAGACCTTCACACAAAGAGTTGAGGTACAGGTAAATACATTCTCCCAAAACATGTAACTTCATTCAGAAGGATTGAAGTACAGATGAGAGCTCTTACAAAAACACAGATACCTCAACCACCAACATGCCAAGATGTAAGTGTGCAGGCCACCTAGCACATCTCTGCAGCCACATAGCAAACTGTGCAAAAGGCCAAGACTCCCAAGAAAGATCCTTGCAGTACACAAGTATCGAGATGTGAAGTCTGTTTTTCCTTCATTTTCCCTCATTTCAGGGCATCCTCGCCTGTGCCTCATTCTGCTTCTCTGCTCTTCTCTCATTTAACTCAGCACTCACATCTCTTTCCTCTGCCATCCACAGACCTCTGCAAAACTACTCAGCCAGAAGCCAGGCAGATACTTCCTGGCTATGGAGTAAAACAGAAAAGCAAAGATGATGACAAGCTATCGACCATCTTTCTTACTGTAGCTGAGTGACTTTATTTCACTTGTGTAAATTAAATTCTCTTCAGGGTATTTTCCACTCCCGGAAATTGAATTATCCAGCAGACATGACTTTTTTTTCTATTATCTCCTATAGAATGTGAATCTTCACAGCAAATGGATGTCTGTGTGCTTATGTGCATATATGAAAATGCTGCTCTGGATTTCTGCCTACAAAATCCCTTAAGCATCTACAGCCAGTGCAACCACACCACTAAACATTTTGCTGATTATTAACTTTCTACATCTTCCCGCTGTCTGCTGATCCATTTCCAGAAGCTACTGGTCCTCACTGTTTAGTCGATCAGACCTGCTCGTGCTATGCACAGCGCCTTCCACTTCTATTACAAACTGCTTGGCAAGAAAGAAGTAGCCACTGGGATTTATATGTTGAAAGAGTTTCTTCCTGGAATTATGTCAGTGTTCTGCTCTTGCTAAGGCCTAACAGCTGTCTGTCCTACGTTGTATAGGCATGTGAGAATGGATTATTTCCTTAAAAGTAGGCAGGAACTGAAATCCCCATCATCATGGACAAAGAAGAGGCAAGGAAGTGAAACTGAAATTAGCTGAGATCAGATGCAGTGGTGTTAAGTGAACTGACTCTAAAACTGCAAAATCAGATGAAGCAGCAGAAAAACGTTTTGACTTGTATCATAAAAATAAGGCAAGTGTGGCCAGCTTCGACATGGAGCTCAGGCTGTCTTGAGATAGACTTGGAAAATGAATCCATTTTGATCTGGGCTATTTCCTGGAACCTGAAGCATAGGGTAAGAATTTTAAACTGAAATTCAGAATTGTTTGAGTTGCAATTTCTTCTCCAGACCTGAAACACAATGATACACTTATTCCAAAATCCCTAGCATTTTGGGAGGTTTCAATCTGGCCAATGCAGCCTACAGAGGAACAAGTGACTGCAGAACCAAGAAGCCACAAGGTTCAGATTCATGGCACAAAGCAGAGAGCTTCGCTCACCACCAACTCCTGGATGCCAGAGTAAAGGACAGGGTCACACCAAGTGCCAGCAGAACTGATTTCCCTCCTCCAGAACAGATGTACACAACAGGGAAAGAGGAGAGAATCTGAAGGTATCTGAAGCTAAAAACAGCTGTACCAGAGATCAGTGTCTTCCAGTCAAGTGCACATTATCCTGAGAGCCAGTTGGTCATAGTGAGTAACTAAATTTAGGAACACGATGGTGAAAGGAAAAATTTCCAGTATAGAGGCCCACAGGTGCTTGTGGCTCATCCACACTCCCATGGGCTTCCCAGCCAGCCAAGAGAAATGCCCACTGCTAATAAGAAAAGGGACAGTGCTGCCTGGAAAATGGAAAACAAATCCAAAAAAGGGGACCGAACTAGATAAATGTACTTGGCTCTTCTTTGACTTGTATTTCACCAGGCTTCCTGAGATACATCCCTCAATTTTTTTTGTGTGTCCTTCAGCGACATTTCCTGTGCTGGATGCCATGGCCACCCCCGTGGTAGTAAATAGAATTGTGTCAGGTGGCAGCTCAACATTGTTACCCAGATGGTGAACCAACAGCACAGCTGTAGTCATGTGTGCCCTTGCATAGCTGGCCCTCTCAAAGTCATTTTCACTCCTACTAGCAATGTTTTAATAAGAATCTTGAAAAATCTGCAAATAAGTCACAAGTTGCTCACTAACCCAACACTCATCATGTCTGTCTGCAGGAAGAGTCTGAACCTCTGGTACCTAATTTCCATGACAACATGGGACTTCTTTACAAGCCATAAACCGTTTCTCTTTACAATCCTGCTCCACTCTTATCCCAGAAGATAGAGGCTCCAATCAGTATGTGAGCTTCTAGCTACCAGTCACGTACGCTTGCAGCTGCATGAGAAGGTGAGTCCTGGGAGCAGGTCAGGATGGACAGAAAGGACAGAGGGCCTCCAGAGCAAGCATACAGAGTCTGTGTGCTATGAGAACTACTTAATATTTGGAGCATACATAATCAGTAGTGTCCAGGGCTTAAACAAGCACAGAGCCTGGGGAGCTATGGCTAAGCCAGTGACAAAGAATTGGTTATCACAAAGCTTTTAGCAACTGACATCAGAATATCTGCTGATTTTTGTGCAGCTTACAGCATATGCAGCTGTATCAGAGACATACCACAAGAGGGAGACGAACAACAGCGGTGGACTGCTCTCCACTCCTGTACTCCTGATAGCCATTTGCTAGAGAAAACAGCGTGTAGCCGTCATGCAGAGGAATGTCAAATAACAGCTTTCTCTAGAGAATTTTTACAGGCCAAACTGAAGGGGCAGAAGCTGCCTACATTGTAGCATGGCTTTTGGTCCAGTGGGTATGAACCCAAAACTATTTCCCTCAGCAAACAAGAGCAAGATTAGGTCAGAATCCTTGCATGCTCTGTTCTGAAACGAAATTTTCCACTCTGCTTTTGCTCATAAAAACAAGGTGATAAAAAGTAATATGGCCACAAACACTGATGGGAACAGATCTGCTGATGTTGCTTCTCCAGACTCCTGGTCTCTAGGACATGTCAGCCTTTACTGGCTAAGGTATCTGTCTCCCCAGCCAGCATCTGAGCTGAGTATCACCTATCTATATGAGAAAAAAGAAAAAAGAGGCTGTAGCAACTTCTGACTGATTAGGTCAGTCAGTACTACAGCAGGAGGCAAGACCAGAGGAGCTCCAGAGATACCTTCCAACCTGTATCATCCTATGCCCCTAAGTCACTGGAGCACACTTTTTGATGCTGTCTTCCATAATGTCCTCATAGATAAATTACTGGCTAGATCAGTGGGTAGCAAGGTGGGTTGAAAACTGCCTGAATGCTTGAACCAAAGTGTTGTGATTGGAGGAACAAAATCAGATAGAAGCCAGTCAGAAGTCCTGTTACCCAGAAGCAAAAGTTGTTTAATATCTTAATGATCTGGGAGATAGTCTAGATCCCTCTAAAGTGCCTTCCTACCCCTAGGCAGACGGACACTTGCTGATTCCCAACTGCAGGAGAGACAGGAACATACTGAGCAAGTCCAGACACAAAGATGGTTCTACAAGGAAAGACTGAGGGAGATGAGATTGTTTCTCCTAGAGAAGAGAATGTTTGGGAGAATATTTATCACTGTGTGCAAATATATGATGGAAGAATTAAGAAGGAAGATTGAGACTTTTTGTAGTGGTGTCCCATGACTGACCTGCACACCAGTGAGAGACAACAGGCCTACAAATACCATCTACATTTCACAAACAGCCCAGACTAGTAGAGTTAGGACAGGATCTGACTTTTAGCAATCTGCAGAGCTGCATTTGTGGATTTATGTCATTTTAGAATACCTGTTGAGTCCAAGAGCTGCTGTAGCTCCATGAGCAGAACTGATCCATGCAGTGCAACTTAAGCCAAGGAACACAGCCAAAACCATCAACATAATGACAGTCTGCTAAGTGGTTTTCAATGCACCTTTTGAAGTCATCAAAGCCTTGAGAGAGGCATGGTAATAGAGCGTGTGAAGCTGGTTAGGGCCATAGGAGTGTTTCCTGGCAGAGCTGACAAGTTCAAACACAGTACCCAGCTAGTTCAGCTCCTGCCTGATCATTCAGGCACTTCTCCAAACAGTGCAGGTACTAAGTCTGATTGGGATCCAGCCACCAAATCCTCTTCTGACAATGTCAACAACTGAGCTCAGTTCAGGTCTTCTCAGAGCCTTCTCAAGGAATGGCCTCTGTTGTTCTACGTCTTCCTACCTTGAAACTCAAACCCCAAAAGACCAGAGCAGACATACTTCAACTATTTAGGTGGGGAGGTGGGCACCTAACTTGGTTTAATTGTACATATGTACAATATTTTCAATTTCATTCCCACTCATCTGCACTGGTCTGGCTCTTAGGCAATGCCCAGGCACAGGCCTTCCTGCAAGTGACTCTTGCACCCAGTCTGCTGGAACTGAGCCCAGGCCTTATCAGAAGATAATTGTTGGGAACATATAGATTTCCTAAGGCAGCTGCTGCAGCAGTTAAGCCCTCCACATAAGATGGCTGTGTTTACAGTCCAATGACCCCATCACATGTCAGTGAACCTCATGGCTCCTTTGCCTGCAGTTAACAGAGCAGACTGTGCCAGAGACTTCATTCCTACAGAGATATCAGCACAATGTGATCTTGTTATTTATTAACCAGCCCATTGATTAACTAAACAAAGCTTTACTCCAAGACATCCATTCCACACCTGCATCAACTACTTTAAAGAGGCAGAATAGGACACAGCATCCTGAGTCTTGTCTCCTGGAGGACAAAAGAGGCTGCTGAGCCTGTAGAGCCTCCACACTGCTCTGCAGATGAACATAACATAGCCCAAAAGCAACTTCTCCATCCCCCTGAGCTCCAACCCTTTGACAGACAGCAGGAAAAACACTGATTTTGATGGCAGTGAGGCCAGGTCTGAAACATGAAAAATGTGAAGTCTAAAATTCAATCCCACCATACTTTGTATGGGGACCTCCCATGTGAGTTACCTACTTCTTTTCTCTTCTTTTGAGTTGCATCTTACAAGACAGAAAGCCAAGGCAGCCCAAGGAGAAATGAATAGTGAAGGGGAAAAAAAATGTACTGAAGTGGAGTAAAGCATCTTCCTCTGCAACATCTCCTTGCCTCATGCTATATTTTCTGCTGGATACAGTGTCGGCGACTGGCAGCATCTGATTGGTGTCTGTGAGATCAGAGAAGCAGTTGCTCATGCAGCAACATTAAGCCAACAGTCATCATTAGAAACCCTTCTCTTTGGGGGAAGAGAATCCAGATTCCTGTTAAAAACTTCTCGATCAAAAGAGATGCATCCCGGGAATTAACACAATACAGACATCATTCATGCAACATATACGCTCTATTTCCACTGAGCTGGAAGCAGACATAAAGCTGATTGGGTTCTTATTCAACAACCCATTACTCTGGCACTCAGATGAAGATGCAGGGTGGCTTCTCTAAGCCATCACTCTTTTAAGAGTCTTAAAATGAATGTAGCTGTGGTGTTAATTAGCCTAACAGGTTCCTTAAGTTCACAAGATTTTTTTGCTGCTCTTTTTCCTACTTTTCCTTCTCTCAAGACTTCCCTCTCCAACTTCATCTCTGCCTTTCACAGCTATTTCACAGTCTTTTAAACCTCTCAAATATGCCGCACTTCTGATATACCTGATTCCCCCAGGAAGCTAGGGAGGCAATGTTAAAAATGCCAAAGGAAAAAAAACAGGTTTCTCAAATAGCTGGTAAAAAAAAATAAAACAATGGAACCAGGTCTTTCACTCCAGTGTGTTAGCAAAGTAATGACTCCAAAAACTACCCCAGAAGCAGCTGAATCCAACAAGCTACACATTGTTGTGGTTGCCCTGAAGCCTTCACAGCAGGAACATCTCAAAACAACACATCTGCAGTTGAGTTTCTTCACCACCATAGAGCCAGCATTTTGAGAAGGAGGGAAGGGTGGAAGGATGTTGAGCTGACCTGAGTTACAGCAATTAGCACTGGGGAGGTCTGGTGTAGGTATGCTGAGATTTTGCTTGGAAGTTTGGAGTCCCCCTTAATTTAGAGGAGAAATATGGGAATACAAAAAGTATATTTAGAGTTGCAGCTGTGGAACAGGATAAATAGCATGAGAAAGGAAGGCTGAGAACCAAGGACACTTCCAGAAGAAGAGGAAAACAAGCTCAAGTAAGCTGCACGATGACAGACCCTAATTGGAGGAAGATTGTATGGTTTGGGAAGATTCACAGCCCTGATTGGATAATCGCCTATATGCACAGTTAAGGACTGTTTTGGGAAGTTATATTGTTGATATGTAAAGGCAGGTGGGAAAGTTACAAGAGAGAACTTGTGAAAGTATATAAGGGATGTTAAAACCTGTAATAAATGATTTGGATCGTTCACATCTGAGTCCATGCCCGAGACACTGCAAAGAAAGGACAGAGTTAAAGGATACTTAGTTCAAAAACAACAAAAAAAGCAGCAGGGAAGAGGACATTTGGAGAGGCTTTTGGCAAGAGACCAAGGACAGAACAAGAGGAAAGGTGGGGAATTCAAGAGGGAACCTTCTTGACATTTGTTTGGAGCTCACGAAGTGGGAGGAGAAACCAACTAATTAGTAATATCAGAACAGGAGCCATGCTAGCCTATATAAATTGGTGGGGCATTTTCTTTTTCCCACTGTTAGCCCTGCTTTCTTTAATATCCAGCAAAGCAACAGCTATCCTTGAGGTCATCCGAAAGGTAAGAGCATGTTGTTCCTTCCTTTTAATGTACAGCCAAAAAGGTGCACCCTGTTACTGGCTTACTGACCAAATTACCTAGGTCTTTCTCCCCAAAACACAAAACAGAAGGCTTTTTAGAAGTTCTCAGTGAGAGCAGCTGAGGCTCAGGAGGAGCACAGAGGTTAGAGAATGTCACAGGAATTTCAATTATTGACAATTTTCTAGCAGGCTGAGGATTTACTAGTACTTCTTAGCACAGTTGGCTGAACATTTTAGGAAGAGAAAAAAAAAAAAAAAATGGAACCTTTTTACATCTCCTTTTACCGCCTTTCTCTTTCGCAAAATGAAAAATCCCCCGAANCATTTTAGGAAGAGAAAAAAAAAAAAAAAACTGGAACTCTTTTACATCTCCTTTTACTGCCTTTCTCTTCTGCAAAATGAAAAATGCCCAGATAGTAATAATATGTGGTTAATGTGTTAGCATTTCTGGATTTCTCTGTCCCAGAGAGACAGATCTCTGAAAATTGAATTGGGAATGGGCTTAATGAGTATTTGAATCTGAGGGATGAGCTTCCTTTTGAACTAATGCTTTGAAATGTATGTTCTGGGGGGAAACCTGAACTACTTTTTTTTCAGTCAGGGTCAAGTGCATTATAATCTCTTTGTTTTGGGGAGTGTGCTTGTGCATGTTCATATATATAACACAACACTTACCAGCTTTACTAATTCCCCGTTAATAATACAGAGTTCATGTAAGAATCTGGGTTGCTGAGGATCTGGCCCTTTCCTCCTATTGTGCTTGGATGCAGGAATTCCTCTAAAAACTGGCTGCACACAGAGCTGGCTGCCCTCAGACTTCACAGCAACAATGCGGAGAATGCAAGATACAGTGGCTGTAATTGTGTGGCAGCAATTCCTTGGACAAACAAGTATCACACAGCACTTCCAATCTCCTTGATTTTGTAGAGTAATTTAATCAGGGAAAGGGAAAAATGTGAGAAAGAAGAGGAAGTCCTAGATAACTTTGCTTCATTTTCAGAGATAAAAGCCAACACCTAGCAACACAGATTCCAAGCTGGAAATAACGATCACCTACAAGTACTGAACAATTAGCTGTATAAAAGCTCTGTTCCTCTCCCAGCTGCAGGCACAGCACTGCTATTACCATGTATAAAGCATAATTACTATGTGCCAGGGCTTGCCTTAATTTCAGCAAGTGAATAAATGTGTTTTTGCAGGCCAGATGTTGTAGGAGTGCAAGCAGCATGGAGCCTACTATGCTGCAGCTCTAATGATGCATTGCTGAGATGCCACAGGTATGGCACAGCGTGGTCGAAATGTACACAAGTGGAAGAGAAATTGATTTAGGGAGACATGAGGTTGTGTAACATCAGGGCTTTGCTGCAGGACACTTATTAACTCTGAAAAGATGATTAAAAAAAAAAACAAAAAACAAAGCAATAGATTGGCTTCCTGCCTCTGTGATGATTTCACTTTCACACAAAAGAAACGTCTTATTTTTCTGCTCTCAGGAGTTTCTTTAAGAACTGATACAAAAGTGCTTAGATACTTTTACCTGCAAAACTCTGACTCTTGCTTACGTATACATCCTCAGAGAGGACATCATGAGATCTGTATCTGGCAGCACGAAGACCTCTAGGCAAGGGGAGGCAGCAAAAACCTGGAGTCACTGCAGGAAAGCAGCAGTGCCCCAAAGCCAGCTCTCACAGTACACGATAGGTAAAAAGCTTTAGGTTGTTTCTCTGCACTGACAGCAGAACATGAATTATTACTTAGTGTTACACACTGACACTGGGATTTACACACCAGAGACTAATGAATGTAAGGAATAAAAGAAGCAGTAACAAAAAAAAAAATCCTTCCCCCTTGACAAATCAAGTGCTCTGTTCCAGTAGAATAGTTCTTTCAAAATTATTCCCATTTTCTTTCTTTGTGCACTAAGTAAAAGAGTGCTTTGACTGAAAATGACATGTTAACTCAACTTAAATGGCAGTTCTTCAGATGGCCTGCAGTAGACCAGCCTGCTCCCAATCCCCATCAGCGGGGACACTTTTAATCTTGAATTAAAATTCAGACATATCTGTCCTAAAATTCTCTGGACATCTCCATTACTCTGGGATGAGATACCATTTGTCCTCTACCCATTCTTAAAGAGCTGCTATTACCTGCTCCATATAACAGTGTAATGTGCTAACAGACCTTTAGGATGAGTGTACAGGGGGGCCCACTGCTTCTCTTAATATCACAAGCAGTTAGAAGAGATCCAGACATTCTCTTCTACCTCTGCTGCTGCCAGTTTCCATGTGGTTTACTTCATACTTTCTCAGGACAACTAAGAATAGCTAACGCTCCATGCTGTGGGTTTCTGGTCAGATGAGAGTTTCCAGGGGGAAGACATAGCTGTCACCACACTTGGTTGCAGCTGAACCAGTACACAGGAGGATCATGGAGCATGTGGGGAGTGGTTCAGGGTGGCAGCAACAGGACTGGATCTGGACATCTATGATGTCACAAAGATTCAACGTGTGCATATAGCTTAACCACCAGGCTGCTCTGCAGGTGCTGGGGTGTTTTATAATTACATCCTTCCACTGTAGCACGTATTATATAATAGAAAAGTTGGACTGATGTCCATGTGATGTTCCTCCAGTAGCCCACACCTGAGAGACACATCACTTGACAGACATGGGCAAAATGATGTGAATTTGACGAGGAGATGCCCATGATCACCTCTAAAGCATCCCGATTTAAAATATTGTGGAAGAACAGATGTGCAAGGTGTTTGACACAGTGAAATTCAGGCCAGGATAATGGAAGTGGCTCACCCTGTCTTTTACTGTGCCAGTTCATTGAGCTGACTTCATTTCTGGCCATGAAAATCCAGAACAAAAGAGTACTCCAAGCTTAGGCTTGCATTGCGCAGTGCTACCCTATACAAGGTTTGTGCCAGCTGCACAGACCACTTCGCTGCCAAACACCCTCAACTGGAGATCACAGAATCATAGAATGGTTTGAGCTGTAAGGGGTCCTGAAAGGCCATCTAGTCTAACTCCCTGCCATGAACAGAGGTACCCACAGGTCCATCAGGTGGTCAGCCTGACCTTGAATGCCTCCAGGATTAGGGCATCCACCACATCTGTAAATCCTCCCTTATTGTAAATCCTCTTCTATCCAAACTAAAATAAAAGGCTCTACATCTCAGATGGGCTTAGAGCATGCAGTTATTACATATTGCAGGGCAAAAATGAGGAAGCAATGAAGCTCCATGCAGACACTCACCACAGAAATCCCTTTCCATTCATTCTGGCTCTGATTCAGCAACACAATGAAATCTTGTTCCCTCTCTGGGAAGCTAAGCATGCATCGAGGTGCCTTCCTGTGGGAAAGTAACACGTGTGTGTTTGGATGAATTAGGGCTTTCAACACAACTCGTTTTCTTCGCCACTGCTCAAGTGGACCAGAGAGTGTCTCTGGCACCTCTTGTGCACATTACATCCCACACTGGAGAACATCTCCTGTCTCCTGCCCTGCAAAAATCTCTTCACTCAGCATGCAGGGAAACATGCTAGCTCTGGATACACATCTCTTTGAAAGTATCGTATCAACAGCCTGTGGCTTTACAAATTAGCAACAGAGAGAGGCTAAGAAACCTAAAGAGAAAGATTCTTTAAATTGAAAATGTAAATGCACTTTTACCAAATGAAGAGCATTTATCTTGGCTGGAAATTTTGATTTAAGTGAAAGTGCATCCAATTCACTTATTCCATTATTTCAGAATAAAATACGGTAAAAGTGAAGGTTAATGAATCAAGGTAATGAATTATAACTGAGCCTGGAAAAAGCCCTCCAGCACTGAGGCACTGTCCCTAACTATGCTCTTATCTTTTTCATTTCCACATCCTCAAGCTAAGCTCCTTGTCTTTGTGCCCTACCCAAAGGCAGATTCCACGCTCTTCTACATCCTGCCTTCAGCCAGTTTCATGTTGATCTTATCCTTGAATTAGCTGGGAACTTCCCTAAGACATAAAATCCTTATTTTTATACATCAGTTCTGCAGATATTTACTCCTTTGTGTAATGTCTCCAGTAACAAGGAACTGTCCAGGTTGTACGCCCACCACCCATCTGCAAGTGTAATGCCCAGGGAGGAGCCTGCTTTAGCTTAATTACTTTGCACCCTTATTCTGAGATACAAATTCTCCAGCTGCCAAGAATGCTTTTACTAAAGATGCAAGCGACTTGAGCGCTAACTGCAATATTTAAGTGCATGTATCATCTTACTTTGACTACTAACCCACAGCCAAAGTTCTTTACTTCTTGCACTCACTGGGGAGAATCAGGGCAGCTCTGTTTCTGTATTTATTCAACAGTGTATCCCATCTTTGTCTTCTTTGTCTTGACAACTACCAACAATTAGTTCTACTCCTCAGGATACTGAGCACACTCCAGGGAAAGGTTTGAATGCTTTTAACTTGCTGAGTTCATATTGAGAACTGGCCCTTAAAACAAGTAACATATCAGCTCTGAGACATTTTTTAAAAGCAGAGTTTATGGTTAGATGCAATGCTTTGAGCCATGAGCCTGAATGAAGCTGTCTAGAGCTTATACTACAGAAACTCCTAATCCAAAAGGCATGTCTCCCATATGGCACCCCATATCTGCCCACCCTGAGTAGATGCTCCAAGCCATACATGCCAGCCTAAACACTCCTCTTTGGCATAAAGTCCTCCCCTCTCTTATTTAGGGCTTGATGTAGTGTGTACTAAATTCAATATGAGGCTTTTTGTTAACTGCCAGAGGGTTTCTTAATACAAGGTATGGTCACTGTCTCTCACCTTATGCTGAAAAGCAATGCCAGTGCAGGCCACCTGACATCACTGGACAGGTCACAGAGAGAAGGCAGCACCATGATAAGGCAAGCTCTCTCAATGTGGCTTTCAATGTCATAAATGAATGTTGGGTTCTGAAGAACAACAGCTAGAAGTAAATTCCAGTGGAGCAGAATATGGTGTGTTTATGTAAGAAAAGCTCTCAACTTAAGCCCACGTTCATGAGAACATCTGAACTGACCACAGTAGAGGACTATACAGAAACCCATAAACCTGATGTTAGATACCTGTTACTGACAGATGATGGGTAGGTTCAAAATGATTGAGCAGCAGGGGAAATGGAATAACTGAAGCAGTTTCCTAAATGTGATAGAGATCGGGTTTTGAGGTGAACTTGCATGAAGCCAGTGTCTATTAACACCACCCTGCTTTGCTTGAAGTCACCTTATAAATTAGAACTGCTTGATTTCTGACAAACATGATACAGTTGATCAGGTGAAATAATACTGACATAAGGACCCATGGTTCCTTAGGAAGTCCAAATCTATGGCTATATGAATGTCTGGAAACCCCCAGAAGAGCACGAAGAGAGAATGTGCTCATGGAAACCTGGGAATCATGTGTTCAGACTGAGGATTTTCCTCTTTCAGCTCCAGAAATAAAACACGTGAGCAATAGTATGTAGGATAAAGAATAAACAGGGACCAGTAAGAGTCATGGCAATGAACTGCATGTTGCTTGTTTTTCCTTGAATTCTACCGAAGGCCCAAAACCTCACCATGGAAAACAGCACTGATGTCAAGATAGAAACCAAGGGGGAGAAAAAACCAATAAAGCAAAGTCAACTGAGTAAAGGTGGAAAGAGAGTCTGCAGAGCTGTTGGGTACATCACAGGAGACATGAAGGAGTTTGGTGCCTGGCTGAAAGGTAAAAATTACTTCACCATAATTCACTGAGGGATTCCAAAGAAGAATACATTCAAAGAGTAATAACTAACCTCTCAGTAACAGGATTCAAGGCAGAGCAGAACAGAAATTATATCTGTCCTGACTTATTTCTGTTTTGTGAGAAAAGTGTAGCTTTGTGCAGAGAGCCACATGCTGCTTAAATCTTGAGAATGGCTGAGGTGACATTTACCTCCTGATGTGCCATGGGCAAAATGAATGCAGTCCCACAGAACGCAGCCTAGGATGGTTATTCCGTGCCCTGCCATTCTTCAGAATATTCCCTCCCCTACCAGCTGAGCAGTTTCTGTCAAGCCTAATACCACTGTGAAGCCAAATTACACACAGGTGAGTGTCTTTGGTCTCCATAATAAATCAGCAGTTGGCTACACATACAGTTTGCCATCTGAGGCACAGACACCTTAAATTAGTCAGTGTTTATGAAGCTGGACCAGGGTACTCTTTAACAGGGGACTCTGGCAAACACACTACTCATTTCAGCTTTCCAGTTGCAAGACTTGAGTATGAGCATAGTAAGTCAGTTTTTAGAGTCTTGATTCATTGCTTCGGTCATGCTGCCAAGTTGCGCTGCCAAAACTGTTTGTGAGTTTAAAAATAAATAACCTATCCCAAATCAATCTCATCTGTGCATTTTTAGTTATTTTTATTACCTAATCTGATCTCTTCCAGATAAGCCCATCGTGATACAGTTTGTTGACTGGGTGCTGCGTGGGATATCCCAGGTGATGTTTGTCAATAATCCCCTCAGTGGCCTTATTGTAGTTGCTGGTTTCCTGGTGCAGAACCCATGGTGGACACTCACAGGCTGTTTAGGGACAGTTGTCTCAACCTTAACAGCACTTATTCTGGGTCAAGACAGGTAAGACTATCACATACATGCTAAAATGTGTTAAACTTTCACATATGTGTTAAACAAGAACCATGGGTGAAAAGAGCATTTATCCTTAGCCAGAGCTGTTAGAGCCAGACTGCTTTCCACCAGCACCAGCTGGTCCACGAGGACAACAAACAGAGCTATAGAAAGAGTAGGGGGTGCTTAAAGGATTCAAGTGTGTGCTCAAGTGTGTGGAACTGAAGGTCAGTACACAAGCCTTGGCAGGTCAGCATCACAGATTTATAGGGGGTAGGAAGGAATGATGGAGTTAAAGCACCTGCAGGGAAAGGGATGTCAAGACAGCTGTTTTTTTTTTTCTCTTCAGATCAGCCATAGCAGCAGGACTGTATGGCTACAATGGGGTCTTGGTGGGATTGCTCATGGCAGTCTTCTCTGCTAAGGGAGACTACTATTGGTGGCTTCTACTGCCGGTAGCACTGGTGTCGTTGACATGGTAAGTGAGACATCTCCACTTCTTACTCCAGTCCCAGAATTTCCTTTCTGAAGGAATGGATGAGCCATTGTATTTTTATGGGCTATGCAGGCTACAATGAAAAAGAAACATGACTGGCGTGTATGTGCTTCTAAACCTGGATAATGATTTGCACTTTTAAACAAATAAAGTACTCCCATAATCACAAGTAAACCGAACGAGTGAAAGGAAAATTGATGGCAGATCCTATGTAATTCAGTGTCCTAAATGCTAGCCACGTTGCTGTGATGCATCAGTTCATTCTTATCTCAAGAGAAACATTCCCTGCCATCATCAACCACAAGCATTTCATCTATTTAAGCCACCATATAAAAGTGTCATGAAAATTTACCTCACCAGGCACAAAAGCTGCTCAGGGATCCCAAGACATGATGTTTGATGCTTATGAAAACAAACTAATAATACTTTACTAATATATAGGACACCATAATCTGCCAGGTGTTTGGACAGTGAGAATTCTGAAAGCTGGTCTTTGGTCCCAAGACAACTATAGTTGAAGATTCCCACATATCATCCATCTGCCAGAAGTTCATGTAGTGTTATACTCACCTTAATAAGTATGCCTTTGGTATTGGCCTTCTGATGGACCCTATCTGTAAGGTTGAACAAAAGCACACAGCCTTCTTTCCAGGTCAGTTAGACCCAGCATTAGAACCCTCTACAGAATCCACATCGGGTACTTAAAAAAAATAAAAGATAAAAAAATTAGCACAGGTATTGATCTGGGGAATAACTCCACACCAGTGGAGGATCAGAAGACCCTAGTCCCCTCAGATACACCCAATTCATCATGCGTCATACTGTATAACACAGCAGGAATCTGTACACTGCTAAGTGACCTGTGGAAGGCAGGGAATTTGCTGATCTCCTAGTGAGACCATTTTGTTCTTCTTTCAGCCCTGTTTTCACCAGCGCTTTAGGTTCAGTCTTCTGTAAGTGGGATCTGCCTGTTTTCACCTTGCCTTTCAACTTGGCCTTGACCCTCTATCTGGCTGCATCAGGACCCCATAACCTCTTCTTCCCTACAACCGTCATTCAGCCTGCAACAGCAACACCAAACATCACCTGGACAGATGCTGACATGCCAATGGTAGAATGCCCTAAACAGCTTTCTCCATTAGAAGCATTATGGAATCATATTATCCTCCTTTACATCACTGTAGTATGGCCTGGCAATACAACATTGCATTTACAAAATAGCTCTTACCCAGTACATAAGCATTTACTCCAGGAACTGATATTTCTGATATCCTGAAAATGAGAAAAGAATTTGGGGGGGGATAAGGTGTCACTTGATTACAGTTGGATCTAAACGTGTATGCTATAATCTTCAAAGACTCTGCAATTCAGTTCTCCACTGCTGCTGATCTCCACCCTATAGCAAAGGTTCTGCTGAGACTCAGTTAACCCATAAGTCGTCTTAATTTTTCCACTCAGAGTGCTTTTAAATATGCATCAAAACATTTCTTACCTTTCTGATAAGAAATGATAAAGCAGATACTACTGAGACAGAATTGTTACAAACTTTTTTAGTTAATATTCAAGTGGGACCTTGCCTAAGAAGCATTTCATTCCGCTGTATAGCACAGTAAACAGCAGACAGAGGAGAAAGCACCTTCCCCTAAGGCTCAGTGGACTATTTTAAAGGGTTCCTAGGGAGTGATTAAGGAAGTTAATTGGCACTAAATAGCAAACCACACAGATTGCATTTCCAAAAGAACCTTTACCATGACACATAATTTTATGGGCACTATAAATGAACCATTCCATGTTGATGGAACAGAGCAGTTTGAGAGAAATTTTCTCTAATCCATCTCTGTAGCTTCAACCAACCTGGGTTCTTCTCTCCTGTCCAAAGCATGGGCACATCCACTCCTCAGGGAGCGGACCATCCTTTTCTTGCCATCCAAGCCACTGTTTTTACAAGACTTCCTT
This sequence comes from Odontophorus gujanensis, assembly GCA_013399175.1. Lineage (NCBI taxonomy): Eukaryota > Metazoa > Chordata > Aves > Galliformes > Odontophoridae > Odontophorus > Odontophorus gujanensis. The sequence goes on along the minus strand of VXAB01005822.1, from coordinate 14,295 downwards.
AAACAAGCAGAACTTCTGCCTCTCAGCTAAACTAGGTTGAAAGCGGCCATCTAAACTAGGTGTTTGTTCTTTGTTTGTTTGTTTGTTTGTATTTGAAAAACAAAGCAACAAGGAGGATAAAAAATTTGACTTCTTTTTTCTTTTTCATTCACACAGCTGCTGCAGTCCATTCCAGTTGGGGTGGGCCAGGTTTATGGCTGTGATAATCCCTGGGCTGGGGGAATTTTCCTGCTTGCTTTATTTATCTCCTCTCCACTCATCTGTCTGCATGCAGCAATTGGATCAGCGGTGGGGATGCTGGCAGGTAAGGACTTGATTTGAGTCACAGATATATACAGAAGCACAGAGAATAAAAGAGGAAGTGGAGTGGCTGGAACACTTTTATAGTCACAAATGTGTTTTCCATTGGAGAAAGATTGCTTGAAAAAAACCTGAGATCTTCTGTTTTAACAATTCTTTTGATTGACTTCCACATTCTCTTACCCCATTTTGTGATGGTGGAAATCTTCAGAAGAAAGTAATGCGTTCTTGGCTGAAATTGCTTTCTATCCTGAAATACTTCATTTCTGGATATATTTGGATGTTTTTAGGAGCAGCTTAATAAAAGTCACTGCCACAAGTCTGACTGAGCATGCCTTAGGGACTCATTCAGAGTTTAAATGTACGCCCTCTCACTAATATATCTTCTGCTGCAACTATAAGGCCAAATTCAGCTCAGCAGCACCAGGGAAAGTCCATAGTGATCGCATTAGTCTGTAGCATCTTTAGTCTTGGACTGTGACAGCATGGTAACAAACAGGACAGCACAGATATGCAAGTTGGAGTACTTAAAAAACAGAGTTTGGTCCATTTCTCAGCTGTGTGGCCAAGGAATGACGTATATTTTCATCTTGTTTTACAGCACTGAGCTTAGCAACACCTTTTAGCACAATCTACTCTGGTCTGTGGAACTACAACAGCTCCCTCTCATGCATTGCCATTGGAGGCATGTTCTATGCATTCACCTGGCAGACACATCTGCTGGCAATTGCCTGTGGTATGTGCCCTATGGATTTTCATTCCTATCGTACTTCCTTTTGAAACAAGACAAGATGCACAGGTACTGGAGGTGGACTGAAGTCAGATAGCCACCTCTGGACAGACAGGTTCAGGCTAGACTGACGGATGTTGGAGGTGGATGTTAGTGCTCTAATGCACTCTGACAAGATAAAAGGCACGTGTTAACTTGCTGCAAAGAGCTGTGTCCAGAACAAACAAAGTGATCAGTAGATTAACTAACATCTTTGAAATTACAAGCTTCATTTTGAGACTAACTGTGTACATCAAGAAAACTGGAGCTTAAGATCAGTCTGCACTTGGAATTAGACAGTGTAGTTTTCCCAGTCTTCTGAAATGGATACCAGAGGCATGAGCTAAGCAACACAGAATGATTGAAGAATTATTTATAAGGCAATTCAATATGAAATTTCAATATCACAGTGAGCCGGGAGTTAAACTATTGCTCATTCAGTGTGCATATAAAAAAGATTTAGCTTTGTATCTCATTGACCCACCTTCTAGCCCTAGAGGCAGGAGAAATGGAAGGGTTATTTTCCCATTTAACTCCATCCATCAACCTACTTACCTTCCGTGTCAGTGCATGTTTCAAAAGCCTCCATTTCCATATTCACACTTTTTATCACTCCATCTCTTTTTTGTTTTGACCTTTCCACAGGCTTCAGAGGTTGGAGGGCACACTGCAAAGGAAAGAGTTTTAAGAGAGGGCTTCCCAGGCATTTTCATAAGCATTGGTTGAGTTACCCGAGGCAGTGTGGGAGATGTTTCTCCCTACTGGTCTCCTCCATGCTATGAGCAACCAAACTCACCAGAAATTATCTTTCTTTTTCACAGCACTGTTCAGTGCCTATCTGGGAGCGACAGTGACAAACATGTTATCTGTGGTAAGTGGTTTGTTAGCTAAGGTCTTGTTTCCAAAAACAGATTTGAACACAAACTATACCTTCCTAGCTTGTGAGGCAAAACACTGAGATTCGAAGAGCAATTCAGCTGAAGGCAGAACAGATTTGAGTGAGAAACCATGGGCTGCCCAGGGGATGCTGTTCCCACTAAAATTTACCACTTTTCTTACTTGAAGCTTGCACAAGCTTCCACAGGACACACCTTCCACGTGAGAAGAGCTGAGAAAAGTTCCATCCATATGTGTAAAAAACATTAAATTCAGTTTAGTTCCTTTGACCTGTCCTGTTGTATTGACAAGAAGGCAGTCAGTACAACAGCACAGGGTTAAGATAAATGAATGTTTCTGTGTCCACTCCTATCTCAGGTCCATCCAAACTCTCTGCAGATGCACAGAGAAGTCACTCTTCTCACCAAAGCTACTAGGTGTTGTAGACCAACAAACAACATCAAGATCTCATACAGAATGTCTAGGCCCCATGGAGATCTTCTGTACAAAGTCAAGTCAAGATTTCCTTGAGGAAACTTACACCAAGCTGCTCAGCTCTTAGTTGTTATTCTGTGACAGAGGGGCCAAATGAAAGACAAAGAGACAGTAAGTAGGTGTTTTTTGCTTTTCTTTACAGTTTGGGGTGCCACCAGGAACCTGGTCTTTCTGTTTATCTGCACTGACCTTTCTGTTAATGACCACAAACCACTCTGCCATCTACAAGCTTCCACTCTCCAAAGTCACCTATCCAGAAGCCAATCGAGCATATTATCTGAGGATGAAGAAACACCACATGTCTTGCTGTGATGTATAAAGACCCAAAAAGAGAGATACTTCACAGATTGTAAGGCAAGAGCACAAGATTCCCTCTTAAATATATATATGTATTTATGTGCTGTACAGTAAAAAGACCAAAAACCCCACCACCTTTGATTAGAGAGACTTTTTCCCCGACAATTTTTTGTTCTATCTTGATTAGGTAGAATCATGGTGTGTTGGAAGGACCTTTCCCAAGACCAACCTGTCACAACTCAAGAGCACATATGTCTGACAAAACACTTAGTTATAATAAGTGGGGAAATGACGTAGAAGAGGCAAAGAATATTTGTGAAATCTGAGTCTCTGTAATCAGATGTAAAGCAATAATGAGCAGAGCACACTTCAGTTCTTTATTAGGAGTACTGTTTAAAGGCTTACACCAGTTTACCGCAGCAATAGGATATACCTTAGTGAGCTTCATAGCAGCAGAGAACTGGAACAAAGAGTACCCTTTGCTAAGTAGGAAACAGGTGATGAAGAAATCTTCCTGGAGGATCTCTGAAGCCCAGTGGTGAAAGGTGTGAATTAACAGTCATCACACACAAGATGGACACAGATGAATTGCAAGCAGCGTTGCTAGTACTTGCAAATCTTGTGGTGGAAGTCACAATAATGAGAAAGAGGGGATTGCCTATAAGCCCCAGCTTTGAGATGTTCTAGTTTGCACTAGATTACCAACAGTTCATGAAAAAAACTGTTTCAGTCCCACCCTCTTGCACAGAAAAGCTTGTAAATTCAAGGGCAGGAAAGTAGATGCCAGTAAAAAGAACATTTTTCTATAAAAATAACAATTTTAACTTTATATCAGGATTTCACTTAATACTCATTCATGGGTTAGCAAAGGAGGTGGTGGTAGCAAAGTCACTGCTTACCCTTCTCTATGAGAAATGAAATGGCTCTTTTTAGCCCAACCACAAGCAGAACTAACTTGAGCTGATTTTCTCATCCTCTGAGTTGATGTAATTAACTTCAAGTGACGATGGCAAGGCACTCTGGGGAATATTTGTGTCTAAAAGCATTAAGTTTTACCTCATCTTGATCAAAGGCATTGATAAAAGGCCATGAGTGTTACCCAACATCGTAACTTCTACCAGCACACCAGATCTTTCATAATGGGATTGGTTAATCAGACCTCCAAGAGATTCACAGCGAGTGTTGAACATAGACCTGTGGCAGTAATTGGTAGCAAAGATACAAATTAGAGAATAGGGGCCAGATTCTGACATCTTCACCACAAATGTTTTCCTCCATGCTCAGGTCATTCAGTTGGCATTAGCCTGTTCACTTTAGTCATGCAGTCATATAAAGGATTGGGTTGTAATGGACCTTGAAATTCACATGCATCCAACTCCAATTTGAGTTTGGTATAAGTTTCTCTCTATCTATTGTCACTGAGCTCTTCCAGAGAGGTTCTATCTCCTTATCTGGAGATATTCAAAGCCTGCCTGGACTCTTTCCTGCACCGGCTACTGCAGGGAACCTGCTTTAGCAGGGGAAGTTGGACTCAATGGTCTCCAGAGTTCCCATCCAGACCCTATGATGCTGTGACTGCAAAGTGAAGCTCTCTCTTAAATTACACAAATATCTAAGAAAAGGGGGGAAGTAAAATTATGAAATCAGGGCAGAGGTGTAGATATTTAGGAAACTTCTGTTAGTTACACTTACAGCATTTGGCTGCAACAGTGACATTCCGTATGCACAAGAGCAAAGCCTGCTCCTGTCTAAGACCAGCCCAAAGGCACAGTGTTGTGTCTGCAGACCTACAGCCAGGGCTGAAATCCTCCTTGAGCTCAGAAGATCAGGACTCACTCCTAGGGAAGCCACTGATTCCCCAAACTGGGGTCAGAGTAGGTCCTGTTCTGCCCATAGGATGCACCACTCCATCTGTCAAACACTTACAGTGAAGGTCAGCTTTCCATGTCTGGACTGACATCTCCCAATTGGTACCATGAATACTAGGGGCCAAAGGCAAGGGCTGGCTTTCACTCTTCTGTCAAAATCTGCACTCCTGTAAGAAGGCACACTTTATGACCAGTGTAAATCAGCAAATTTTCTCTAACTGGTGCTATTTCAGCTTGCTGTTGCTGAGCAACAGAGCCATTTCAGCAGCACTGTAAAGAAACCATACACACAGAACAGAAAAATAACAAAAAATGACGACCACATCTCAGCCTTTAGAAAGACTTTGCACATCACTCAGAATTAATTCTTCATTCTGCTCTACCCAGAGAATTCAGTTTCCCCATTACCCCGTGCAAAGTAAGTTATTTGGTAATATGTCATGTACAACAGTCAGAATATGCATATCATGCTTTTGCCATTAACATTTATAGCACTCTTTTACAAAAAAAAAAATCTAATTTATGTAATTATCAGAGCAGTTCTGTTTTCTGTTGTTGTTTTTTTTTTTTCCTCTACATCAAATAAATGCTATTCAAAATTCACAAGTTTTTCAAGCGCATTATTTGCTTTCTAGATTTTGAAGTATACAATAAAGGAGATATCTGAATCTCATTTATGCAAGGCTGGACTCTGAGGGCTTTTTCCTCAATTACTTCCCTCCCAGCACCAGTAAAGAAATGTCACTGCGTTAAGCATTTATAAAAATAAGCCATAAGGTTTCCTCGGGAAACAGCTTCATCCCAAAGTCTCATTCAGATTAACAGTCTCACTGTCCTCTCCTACACTGCTCTCATCACTCCTGTGTCTAATGGTCATAAATCTCCCCAGTCCTTCTAGTCTCACATCAAACAGTTCTCCCAGGCTCTACTTTTTGACATATCTACCTCTTCTGCCCCCCCAGAATTCTCTGCTGGGGTTCAGCTGTGCACCAGTCTGGCTGCAGCCACTCATCCCTACTCAGTAGACTTACACATGGTTCTCTGTCAAAGGTCTGGGGAGGGAAAAGGTGAATTAAAATTTCAGACAAGCAGTTACAGGATGCTGGGCAGCAGCGTCTCACCAGCAGAGCTCCCAAACGTAGTAGTGAAGCCTTGTAGTGATAGCTTTGGAGAAGCTGAACTGGGAGGAGGAAACATTCAGCCCAAGTGACCTTAAGATCAAGAGCCAAGAGCGAATGGCAGAGTCAGAACCAAACCCAGCATCACTTGAAGTGTCTAAACCTGGGGTCATGGAACAGTAAAAAGCAATACTTTATCAAATTGTATCACAGAATGGCTTGGGTTAGAAAGGATATTACAGCCCCTTCACTCCACCCCCTGCCATGGGCTGGTTGCCCTGCACCAGATCAGACTACCTGAGCCCCCTCCAGCCTGACCTTGGGTACCTCCAGGGATGGAACACCAACAGCTTCTCCAGGCAACCTGAAACCTTTGGGAGTGCAGTGGGGTTTGCTTAGTTTCAGTTTTTACCACACTGTACAGGAAATGTAACCATTATAAAGAATGCTTGTATCTAATCTTTTGAATCTTGACATTTAGTATGAAGGATGGAATTAATAAAGAGTTTGTGCACAGCCTGGAAGAATTCACCTCCTAAGAACGATACTAGCCACAAGGAAGCACAAAATCTCTTGGGTCAGAAGGGACCTCAAAGTCCCAACTCCCTGCCACAGACTGGCTGCCCCTCACTAGCTCAGGCTGCCCAGATCCCCATCCACAGCCTTGGACACCTCCAGGGATGGGGCACCACACTGCTCTGAGCAGCAGTGCCAGGGCCTTCCCCTACCTCTCAGTTGATGCAGCCCAGGATGCTGTTGGTATTTTGGGTTGTCATGTGCACATCTCTGGCTTGTACCCAGCTTTTTGTCCACCAGGACCTCCAAGCCCTTCTCTACGGGGCTGCTCTCAGTGAGCTGTTCTCCCAGTCTGTACACGCATATGGGATTGCCCCAAACCAATGCAACACTCTGCTCTTTGGCCTTGTCGAACCTCATCGGGGCTCACATCTCCAAACCACCCAGGTCCCTCTGGGTGCCATTCGTTCTTTCTGTTATATCAGCAGCCCACTCAGCTGGATACCATCAGCAAAATTGCTGAGGGTGCACTGAATCCCACTTCCTGTGTCAATGATAAAGATGTTGAAGAGCACTGAGAAACATAAAAGGATCAGATGGTGGTACAATTACCCTGGCACAGCCTTAATCTTTCTCACCCTCAAATGTGTCTCAGCTAGTAGCGTGGATCTCTCACAGCTCCTCAGCACAGTCCTAAACCAGCCCACGTATCCAGATATTTCTTTATCCTGCAAATGAGCTCTGAAGTTTTAATTGTCTACCTGGGGTTAAGCCTCCTCACCAACTTGCCATAGCATTTCAACACAAAGTAAAACAACCTTGCAGTTTTCATTTGAAGCCCTGCACTCTTCCAAAAGTACTCAGGAGTAGAAAGAGGAGCAGAAATACAAAGGAAGAGGGAATATGAGCAATTCTTTAGGCTGCTGCTTGTGAACATCACCCATGGGCATCTCCAAAGCAGAATGCCAGTGAGAACAGCACATGCTTTTCACTCAGCAGGGGAGACTGAAAGAGCAAGCATGTGACAGAGGTGCTCATGTTGTTTCATTTTATACAGTGAGAGACTCAGATGTTGGGGCGAAGAGATCCAGTCTGAAACCGGATGAAATCCTGCACACAATAGCTGTATTTCAAAGTACAGCAAGAAGCTGTGCAGCTTGAAGGTTGGTCCAAAACACTGAGTGATTGGTATCACTCATCACAATTTCTCACCACACATTCCAAGTCTTATAAGTGAGCAATGAAATCAGCCCTGATATCAAACAAAAGCACTGTGCAGGATAACAGCCCAGTTGCACTTGCAACATGGGAGAAATTCTTTCCCCTTTAATGCCCAGTGAGGTTAATGAGATTATATTTTTGAGGAAAATAAAACCACATGTTTGTGTGATTGCAAATCTAGGATTTCAGATACAAACACGTTCTATGAATACCTCTGCTTTCCTTTCTTTTGCTTACCACCATCATATATAGATTGAAAATGGATGGGAAACCTGGGCTGGGAACGCTGTCGAAGTACTACACCCCATGTGCATACATCAGACTGAACATTCTTGCATCACTCATCAGTGTAATCGGATAAGGCTGAGATCAGTGGGAGGTTAAGGACCAGATTTGTTCGTTAGCATAATTAAAAAGATAATGCCAGGAAAAGTGTGCCCCTGGCATCATGCTCTGGGAAGGAAAGGAAGGAATTTTTTCAAGTGGAATTTTCCAGCAGCTGTTGCAAAGCATCCCAGGGCCTCAGTCACAAAGGAGCTATTAAACAGTGTCGTATATAGTTCTGGTGGGAGAGGACATGATGCTCTATTAAGAGATAGACACTCCAGATTGCATTGCAGCATTAAGTGTTTGTGACTGGTGAAGGCACTATTCATTGTATCATGCTGTGCTGGCTATGCATGGATATAGCAATGCGTGAGGCAACACAATAGCACAGACTTCAGATCTATAGAAAACCTTCTGATGGTCTCCTAACAATGGGTTTCTTTTTCCTCATAAAACAAAACGAATGAAGGGAAATGGGTATCTCTTCCCTTTAGTCTTTGAGCTTTCTTCCCTGTTTAAGTGGCCATTCTAATAATCTCACACTACCTACCATTTCCATATTATCTGCTTATGAGACACAGAAGGAGCAGGATATTTAAAGATATAACAAAACTTGAATATAGCTCCTCAGAAATAGAAAGGGAAATTACAGACTGATGAGGATAAAAACAGCCCCCCTGGTCCCCTCCTGTGCTGTCACTGCAGTCTGTCCTGGAATTCACTCTCCTGCTCAGCGTGGGACTTTCTACCCTGTCAGTGATACTCTGCATTTGTATTGCAGATGTTGTGATGTCTATTGATGTACCACATGCTGCAAACAAATGCACAGCACAAGATGATCACACATCTGAAAAAAGGAGCAGGGAAGAGCAGGTACATCCCCAGGTTTCAGCAAAGTGAGAAAATGGTCCAGAACACCTGAAAGCTACAAATTTAACAGCCCGACTATCACTGTATCTGCGTATATCTGCATGCAAAGCTCTAGGATTTACTCCTGAAAAAATCAAGGTGGGAGCATGACCTTGCAAAAAATAAAATAAAATCCAACATATCAGTGCCTCTGCCCACATAGTCACTGGACATTCTGTACTCAGTGGAAGATATATCAGCCCCTTTTTCAAATAGCCTTGCCTGTCCTCACAGATTTCTCTGTGCTCGGGTTACACTCATCTCTTGCTCTTCTATGCACTAAGGTGGGTCATCCCACTTGAGTTTAGAGACAGCAAGTGAAAGGACAGAATTTGGAGTCTGGCAGCCACAAACACTTTGTACAACTCACGGCAAGATAGAGACACGAGTTAAGGTCTTCAGTGATAAAATAGCTAGCTCATCTGGGACAGCTTACCACTCTCTGCTGACCACAGAAGAAGGTGAGGACAACCCATTGCCCCCACTAGTGGCAACCAGGTTTCTGGGACAGATCTGGGCTTTGCACATGGACCCATGAATGGTCTGAGTTCTCAGGAGGTAATCTGTGACTCTGGATTGCCTAATTGCAGATAAAGTTTAAATTCAAGAATAAGATTAGAATGCAGTGTGGAAAGGTATAGTTCTCTAGTATTCCTTAAAAAAAAAAAAGAAAAAAAGGAAATGCCCACTCATAAAATATGACATTATTTGGGATTTGGCTGTTCATAGGGGAACAAAATAAGCACTGATTTCTTCCCATGCAGACTTTAAAACACAAATGAGACTTCCAGCAATCAAGGGGCATCTAAGACCTCTTCGTTGCTACTCTATGAAAATGCAATCATCTTATCACCAGTCCTAGAAGCATAGCATCATTAAGATTGAAAAGGCCACTACGAGTACCAAGTCCAGCCATCAACCCAACACCACTGTGCCTATTAACCATGCTCCTAAAGAATTCCGATTACTATTTTCTCCACCTCTAAAACAGTAGTTAAGATACTAAAATTTACTGCCCACACGATAGATGGGTTTGTACTGGCAAAGCCACTGGTAGCTAGATTCAAAGAGGAATTAATTTATTTGCAAACAAGGAAAAAGTGGTGTACAAATACAGCAGTAAAGCTACTTGGTATGAGCAACACACATTAAAAGTAATTCCTGTTAAGTGTAAACGTGAGCATTCGAGTTTTGAGTAATTGTATTTTCAAGATTTTCTTGGGAGTTTCTGTCACCTGCGGAGCAAGAAAATCATAGAATCACAGAATCACCAAGGTTGGAAAGGACCTTTAAGATCATGTAGTTCCAACCCTACTGATACAGGCAGGGACACACTCCCACCACACCATGCTGCTCACAGCCCCATCCAGCCTGGCTTCGGGTGCTTCCAGGGAGGGGACATTCACGACCTCCCTAGGCAACCTGCTCCAGTGTCTCACCACCCTCACAGAAAGTCATCCTGATATCTAGTCTAAATCTACCTTCCTCCAGTTTAAAGCCATTTCCCCTTGTCCTGTTGCTACCTGCCCTTATAAAAAGTTCTTTCCCAGCTTTCCTTTAGGCCCCATTCAGGTACTGTCAGGCCACTGTAAGGTCACTCTGGAGCCTTTTCCAGCAGCACCCCAGGTGAGGTCTCACAGTGCAGAGCAGAAGGGCAGAACCACTTCCCTCACCCACAATCCTTACATTCCCCAGCTTGTATCAGTAGTGAGAGCTGACTTCTCTAACCCTGAATAACCTTACTCACTTTATATCTCTGACAGCCATGCCACTGTGACACAGCATTGCCAGAACACTGGCACAACTTTGTGCAGAACCCTGCTCTGCTCCCAGAGCTCACTGTGGGGCTTTTCTCATCCCCATGCTCCTGCTCAGCAGTGTTCTCCTGTCTGTGCATGAGCAGGACCCATTCTGGCATTCACTCAACCCTTGCTGCCCTCTGCAGCTCGGTAGAATGTACATACCATTCATTTCTCTCCTGAAACACCCGAAGGAACATTTCATCTCTGAATGGCAAAAGATGTGTGAACAGAGACTTGTTCCTTCCAGGTGCCAGGGAACTAGGAGAGAAGGAGAACTATTACAGACATACTCATGCAGACTACATATTGTTCTATGATTATTCATTCACATGACACAGAAGATACTGTTAGAGTACGCTGGTTTCACTGGAAAACACAGAATTGGATTCATGAAAGAGAGCATCCATGCAGCACTGCAGCAGTCTGGTCCACCCAGTACTGTGTGGGGATTTTACATTAGGGTCTACAGATTACATTTATGCAAACATGAATGATACAGCTTTGGGATGAATTTGCCGTGGATACATATGTATATGTACACGTATGTATCCCTTTTGTTTGTTTGTTTGTTTTAAATTAGGTCAGATATGATACAATGCAAAGAGAGAAGAAATTGTTTAGGTTCAGGAGGTCAAATGCTCATCAACATACCAACCAACAGAAGTTGGAACTGGAAGCTGTGCAGAGGATTAAGAGCAGAATAACAGGAACAGAGCAAAAAAGGGAAACTATTCATAACCGTGAGGTGTTTGCACATAGACTGAATGCAAGGGGGGGCTGGGACACATGGAAATAAGCAATGAAAATAAGCAGTGTCAGTGTGCTTGAGAAATGATTTAGACTGAGACATCCAGACCAACTCCACTGATTATAAGCTTTTAAATTTATTTTTATGTGTGTGTGTGTGTGTGTGTGTGTGTGTGTGTGCATGTGAGGAAATTTCTATTGGTTTAGATTTTGCCTGCATGAAAAACTCAAAAAATAAAAAGCTTTTTCCTTGGTTGATGCCTCTTGGAAGCTGAAGTGGACTCCTCATTGAACTCTTGTCACGTACAAGCAAGGGTCAAGAGCAGCAGGTACTAGAGAAGGATTCACACACAAGGGTTGCAGTCTTGATAGTTCCAGCCTAAACTCCTCTAGGATCTTGTGGAATGATCCTTCACAGAAAGTCACGCCACCCATCACCTCCCATCCAACATAGCTGAAAATTGCAGCTGTCAGCACTGCTGCCTCCCAGGGTGGCAATTCTGTAAACAAGCAGGAATTCACAAGACTCACATAGACCAATCACGCAAATCCAATCTGTCCTTCAAGCTAGAAGCACATAGCAAGCCAAGGGGGTTTGAAGTCTACAATACCAGAAGAGGAATGTCAGCAAGAATGTCGTGCAGGAGGCACACTGTCGTTACAACAATCCTGCTCCCAGAGGAGGCCACTAACTCGTGTGCTGTAGATTTGCGTAATAAAGCTAAGGAGGTCAGAGGGAGCCATTTGCCTGTAACTGATAATCACCCTGGCAAGTTCTGTAAGCTCATTTGTTCCATTGTCCTTTCAAAGAATGGTGGCTATTTGTAAGGCTTGCAGAAACCTGTGTTTTTTTCATGAAGCAAGCAATGGACAAAATGCACCCAAACATCTCTGCCTTCAGATATGTGCTCTTCGAAAGCATTTTCCAGATTTCTCCTGATGATGCGAGAAGTAACTACACCAATGCTGGAGAAGACAGATGCTTTCATGCATGTCATAAAGCCTTCCAGGATGTAAATTCTTCTGGGAACCCATCCAAAAGCATTCAAATGGTAACTGAGTATCACTTAACACTCAAATAGAAATAGGGCTAAAGGCCTCGTTATTCAATATAATGAAACCAGACAGGTGAATGAGTAATGGCACGTCAGAGAAGGCATATGACTATTCTTCCCCTCCATATGATTCCATGGGCTAACCTTTCCACAGTACAGTTCTCTGTTACAGAGTAGGTAATGCCTTTTTCCTGGAAGAATGTGGCTATGTTTCACCAACGTGGGCTAGATTAAAGTCCTTCTGTGTGACAGTCACATCCAATCACATCTGTGGACAGCGTAAATCACCCAGGTCCCTTTACAAAATGAAAAACTTCCTTTCCCATCTTACTGTTGGAAAGTGCAACGTGGGTAACATAGAGGCATGTATTTTTCACTTAAAGTCATGCTAGGAGGAGACACAGTAATCTCCAAACACACAGGGGTAAGCTCATGCCTGCTACAATAGATTGTGGAAACCAAAGGAGGAGTTTGCCTTCAGCCCTTGAGTACTGCAGAGCCTCTCCAGTTGACTTAGGTAAGGTCTCTGTGGATGTCACATGAAGCAGGAATCTGAGACAAACCTGCCTGCCTCACATGTCATAATTCCACGTTCCATTCATCTCATCCACTCCTAACCAGTGTTTTCTCCCCTCACCTGCTATACCCAATTTCCAGTTTCCAAATACCAGTATTCTATTTACTCTAAAGCCTGATAAAATTTCATCTCTCTCATGTCCTTGCTCCATTCTATCATGCTTTAAGGCAATCACTTTAAAGCACAGAAAGACCATGGCTGAAATTCAAGCAACAGAAAGAGGGTTCAGGATCAGAGAAGAGAGAACTGCTTTAACTGAAAGGTCCACCTGGTGGAAAGGCCACCCTGCCTTGGGTCCAGCCCCATGTTGCCTCTCTTTTTCATCTCACTTTACAACTGTGGTTTCTCAGTTTGTACATTGTGTTCTGTGTTGAGCAGCTTCCCTCCCCTCGTGCAGCCTCACTTTCTAATCTTGCCTCAACAGGAACACCAAGCTTCCAGCAAGGTCCTACTGGTGAGTCAACAGCTTGTACAGCTGCTTGTGAGCAGGGTATATGAAGCGATGCAAATTGATCTATTGTTTGCATGAACCCCACATGTGGTGAGAACTGATGAGAACAATGCACTCCTGGAAACACTTCTCCCTGTTATCAGCCTCTGATCTTAATCCCAGGAGTCAATGCCATAATGCATCATGCTAAATGAGTGTGAGCTCCCCTGGGCAGGGACCTTATCTCACTTGATGTCTAAAGCACTGTGCAAGGTTATGGCAACTGAGCAATTAAGTAAAGGTTACACTGTCCCAAAAGTGTTAGCACAGGCCTCAAGATCAAAAGAACAAAATCTTAAGTACACTACAGCTCACATGCCTCTTCCTGGCAGTCCATCGCTGGGACCTTCTCACCTGGTAGATCCCAGTATGAACAGTACAGAAAGAGAATCCACCAGCCTTGGGCACCTACCAATGTAGGTATGCCAGGTATCATCATCTGAAGGCAGAAAGCATGCTGGAGAAATGCTGAAAACTGACGTTTGTTGCCACTTTATATTCCATTTGCTACCAGAAATATTTCCTGAGGTGAAGGCAAAGAATAAACGCGCAGGCAGTAACATTTTACCACGATGTTCTATTTAACTACATTGCCTGCACCAATCAAAAGATCAGAAACTCTCTGCAAACTGAACTGTAGAAGAAAAACTCTAAGTAAAGCAGCAACTAAATCCCACCTTCATTTGCCAACTAGGAAATCCCTGTTTATAGATAACAAAAATGATTCCTTCTTCTGGGACAGGTCACTTCATCAGGGCAAGTGAAGTTGCTACCTTCATCTCACCTTATTCCTGTACCACCTAGGAACGTGTTGGTCTTGGTTGCATGGAGCCCTAGGAAACCTGATCTAGTGGGCAGCAGTCCAGGCCATAGCTGTGGTGTTGGAAATGGATGGACTTTAATGGCCCTTGCAACCCAAGCCATGCTA
>VXAB01005817.1:34087-47099 GCA_013399175.1 Odontophorus gujanensis | reverse complement strand
TTCTTTCTTTCTTTCTTTCCCTCCTACCCACCCACCACCTCACACACACCCACAAAGTGATAGAACCAGCTTTTGTTTCCAGTGACATACTGTTATTAACCCGCAGAAATAAACAAAATGAATGCACTGAAATTTAGGTATATCCTTTGGTAATGTTTTATTTTAGTTAGAAATGTATTTTTTCTGGATTCATGGAAGAAATCAAGATTCTTCTTCCTTTTAGACTAAATGCCTTGGCACTTCTATGGCAATAAGCTTGTGATTTACTGGTTTGAATACAATTAAAAGGTCTATTAATCTTCCTTCTCCAGGACACAGAAAGATTATCTGTTATTAGTCAAAAGATCATTCCAGAGCCACTATTACAGCTTTACAAGCAGGCCTCTGGTCAAAATAAGACTAAGCTACTTGCAGGATGTATCCAACTCTGGGATTCAGTTCTGTCTTTGATCTGACACAGACATATATTCTTGGCTTTCAAAACACCCTGTAATGCTTATCAGCTCTCTGCACCTATTGCAGAGCAGAATGCATGACTGATTCAAGGGATTAACACGTTGCTAAAATTGTTGACCAAGCCTAAGGTTATATGGAGAAATATTTCTAAGTGCCCCCAAAGTTTAAAATATAAGCAAATCATTTTGTACTGAGAGAAATGGAAGAGAACAAACAAACAAACAAATAAAACAAAAAACTAAAAAAAACTAAAAACAAAAAACCCAAAACAACACGACCTGAGAGATATAAGATGAAAAGGTGTGCTCTAGAAGTAGGTGATCAGTATCTTGGCTACTAGGCTGACATGACAAGTGTTTAGTTTTGAAAATGAGAAATTTTAGTTAGTAAGGAAAAGTAGGCTTATAAGAATGGACTTTCCCATTCCAGACAAAAGTTATAATCAGATAGCTTACATTTTTGCTATTCTAGAGCTGAGAAACCTTTCCTAGAGAAAGCTGTACAAGAAAACTGATTTTTGGGTGAAATTGCACCAATTTTCAATGAGGAATTTGGATTAAATGAGCTTCCAAACAGTTCAGATCAAGATTTTTATATCCCGGCCTATGTTAAGAATGTAATACAACATAATGCAGAAGGCTTTCTGAAAATATATTTATCTCATTTTTTCATCTAACACTGTAAAAGGGTTGTAAATTTTTTTTACAAGGGTAAGAAATCTGTGCTCTACCTGTCAAGTGTGGAACTATTTCACAACTGAGGACTTCACAAACACAGCACTGGATAATACAATTCCAGAGTAACAGGAAGGTTTCTGTACATTGAGCCCACCACTGTTACCTCTCTCAAATTGCCACCTATGTTAGACAGTAGCTAGAACCTACGCCACTTGGAGGTCAACCAGCCTGCTGTGGACCTTCGGACAGGCCACGAAAACATTTTCTGAGCCTTATTTGTCTTTTGCACTCTTCTTTCTCACTCACTTCCAAATTATTCTTCAGTATGCTCTGCAGTAATTCCACTGAAAACCACATGTACATAGCTTATAACTGAACTCTAGAGTAGGATCTTACATGTAAAACCTCTAAACCACTCAGAAATAAATTGAATGAACTCAGTAACTTTTATGTCTGTTATTTTTAATATCTCAGAGATGCCCCTGGAAAGTCATTTTGTAAATTTAATTATACTGCTACAATTTCCCATATAGATAACTATACATACATTCCAACTGTCACTGCTTTCTATGCTTAACACACAAAGATTTTGAAGTCAACAAGTTTTATGTCTTGTTCACATTGATCAAGTTAGTTAAAACATTTTTCAGCATATAAAGAGAAGTGCCAAAATTCCATAACACAACTTTAGCTAATCAATACTAACAATTTTGAGAAATAAAATAACTGGCTCTTTCTGAATCAAAGATAGTAAAACAGCAATGGCTAGAAAAGCAAACATATTCTTGAAGACATAACTGTTTTATATAATAAACAAAGTTTGATCTCACAAAAAATCTTTGGGATTCTGGGAATTTCTAAGGCAAAATATTTGCAATATTTTGCATTTGTTCATGCAGCCAGGCAACTCCTACTGACATCTGTTACTGCTAACAAAGAGGTACACGTATACCACAGAGAGTAAGTTCTAGTCTACCAAAAAACAGCAGGAAGATGGCAGATGATCAATTATTAATGAAGTTGAGATCTTAACTTGGGAAACAAACACACACAGAAGCTTGTGAAATCACAGCACTACGAAATGTAAAAAGAGCACATTTTCAACTCTGAGCAATGCGCAGATCCATCAGATTGTTTTTGTTTTCCCTTTTGCTCCCAGTTTTCCCTTCCCAAAGATTACTCTTTTAAATGACTTCTGCAGCCCCTACTCTGTCAGGTGGGCACAAGTCTCATTTATTAGAGCCCACTATTTAGTGTCAAAGAATCTACACAAAATGACAATTCTTCAATCAACTTCAGGCATGTGGAGGATGTTGCGACACATTCATTTTCATACTTGGATGGTTAAAAAATAATTTTAGCAGTGTAAATCAGAGAAAAAAAAAAAACTTCAGTATCTACCAACTGCTTCTACCAATAAAAAGTCTAGATAAACGTGTCTTCACACAAATTAACTTCTAGAAAGCAAGGTATTATAGTGGCCTGCTGACAGAAATAAAAGATTACCACTGCAGCACAAGAACAAGAATTCAAGTAAAAAATTACCCTTATTCAGTTTACAGCTTTTCTCCATTGACTGTAAGTAGATGTTTCTTACTCATGCATACCAGTTCCATGGCATCGATGTCCTCCTAACTATTTGTTCTGTAGGCAGCAGATAATATACCTCAATTACTGTAGAACAAATCAACAGTAATTTGTGTACTGATTTGCAACACATTACTGTGCTTAAATCAGATGACTCAGTGAAAGAACAAAATTTTCAAATCTGCTATGGCATCTGATAGTGAAAATATTTCTTTTCTCCTCACAAAAACTGCATTTTAAGGAAACACTGGCATGAATATAAAGTGCTTTTTGTTGGTGGTGGTTTGTCTGTTTTACAGGAGTCTTAGTTATTTTTCTATTCTGACAGATTCCCAACAAGTCTTCTCAAAAACATCTTGCAAAGGTGAGGATAAAAAAGAGACTCCTAAGATTATACTCACAGTTGATGTAACTGTCCCATTTATTCACAAATACCATCTGTTACACTGACCTGATGTGATGAGCTTGTGGAACTCAGTAGCAATATTTTGCTTAGAGCCCTGCACAGCATTTCATTTTGGATTAAGGAACATCCTGATGTCTGTCCCAAACTACACACAGCTGGATGAGTACAAATGTGATTATTCCCTTCATCTTCAGTGAAAACCCTCACTCTGGACATTGCAAAAGACTATAGGCACTAGAGATCTGAATTCATAGGCAAGTACCAACTCAGTGAACTACTTGTATTACCAGAATCCCACACAAATATAGATCGTTCTCCAAAACTTGAGTTTTAAGTTAGATATTTCAATCTCTTTGAACTGCAAATCCATGCGAAAGATGACACTTATTTTGACTTTAGAAGTACCTTACCAAAATAGGAACTGAAGTAAGCTCTTCAAGATTACTCTGATTTAAAAGTACTTTGTGATTTCCTGTAGTCAGTACTATATCGAGCAAGAGCAATGAGGAAAATTGAAAGAAAGAAAAAAGAGTGTCTGCTACATAAAGTTAATTTTCTTAATATAAAGTGTGGTATTTTGTGCACAGCAATATTTTTGTTGATACCAGTGTGAGTAAAAAGAATAATAACAAAAAATTCATTATATTAATTCCCAATATTTCCAGAATTACCATTGCAGCAAATTTGTATGAACCTCGATATCATCTGCTATATTCAGTATTTTATCGTGAAATGATGGTCTTATAATGACACCACTTCAGCTTTGGTTTGAAAGAGATATGTGGTGCTTATGTTTTGCAGACTGGAAGGCCAACAGTATCCTGGGGTACATCAGAAGAGGAGTGGTGGCAGGGAGAGGGAGAGGACTGCGCCCTCTACTCTGACTTTGTCAGGCCTGATCTGGAGTACTGCATCCAGGCCTGGCATCCCTTGCACAGAAAAGATGTGGAGCTGTTGGAAAGGGTCCAGAGGAGGACTACAAAGAAGATCAGAGGGCTGGAGCATCTCTATTAGGAAGAAAGGGTGAGGGAGATGTGACCTTTCAGCCTGGAGAAAAGAAAGCTCTGGGGAGTCCTCACTGTAGTCTTCCAGTACTTGAAGGGAGCTTAAAAATAGCAGAGACCAATATTTTACACAGCTTGGTAGCGACAGAACTTGGGGGAATAGTTTTAAACTAAAAGAGAAGAGGTTTATGTTAGAGTTCAGGGGGAATTTAATCACAGAGGGGGCAGCGAGGCCCCAGCACAGCTTTCCAGATAAGCTGTGGGTGCTCCATCCCTGGAAGTGCTCAAGGCCAGGCTGAGTGGCTTCATCTGGTGGGTGGCAGCCCTGTTCATGGCAGGGGTTGGGACTGAATGGGCTTTGAGGTCCCTCTGAACACAAGTCATTTTGTGATTCCATGACAATTATGGTGGCACATAAGAGCACAAAGATCAAAGGCTAATAGAACTGAGAACACAGACTGTTAAAGTTACCTTGTCCTCTGTATTTCATTGTTTCTGTGATTGCATGTTCAACTGCAAGTGAGAATCTTAAAGAAAAGCAGTCTTATTTTGCTTGTCTAAACAGTGGAGTTTTGAAATAGGCAACTGCCATTTAGAAAACAATTAAACTATCAATAAAAAAAACAAAGACCACGCAATCCCTTCCATTTTCCATTTTTCCATTATGATGCCAGTGACAATGATAATGACATTGGATGATAATGAATTCCTCATATTCTTAACCATATGAAATGTTAAAACCACATATTACCACTATTTTATTTGGTCTATGTTTCATGTTTCCTCCTGCAAGCTCCAGATACCATAGCCATACATTATCCTAAAATAATCTGGTCACACTGAGAAAGCTGGTTGTGCTTGATTCTAAAAAATTACACAGGAATAAATACTTTGTGTAGGCACAGGCCATTTTCATCTCCCAGTATTTGCCAGCACTGGGATAAATAACTGAGTCGCAGAGCTTCACTGGGGGAAACACTTTCTGAAGAACATTTGTGATGACAGTTTCTGCTCCTGAGGACCCACAGCAATGGCACAAGTAGTGAGCTGACAGCCTACCTGACCAGTTCAAACTATCCTATGAGTTTATGTTTAATTTTATTAGAAATGAACTATCGCCCATCAGGGAAGCTCTATTCTCCCCATTCGTTAATTCATCTCTGTGCTTCCTCACAGATTTTTGAAATACTGTAGGAATCTCTTTCCTTTATCAATACATCAGTTTCCATTTACATCCCTTATTATCCCACCCACTCTGACTACTCCAAAAATGAACAAAAACAATTTAGGCCAACCAAAGAAAGACAAAAAAAAAAAGCAACAAAAACCAAAATTTTTTAGGCACTGAAAATGCAGTTAACCTGCTCACAAGTGCATTTACACCTAACTCACTTACACCAGGTGCATCTCAGAATTTACCACCATGAGAACAAGAAATGTACTGCATGTGACATGGATTGTTTCTCATTTGCTCATGGTGCCCACAGTTTCTCAGGCTGTGTATGAGAGAAGTTAGGTTTATTTTTTTACAGCAGATTAAAGGCAGTGATCCCAGAGAAATATGAAACTAACCTCTTTGAAAAGAAAGTGCTGAACTAAAAGAAATGGGATGGGGCTTGCCACTATTTTTATGTGTTATTTAGTGCAGAGCTCTGCAATATCATTTTTTATCTGCACAAACTCCTGGAATAACTAAACTCATTTTCGACACAGAACATGGAAACATTAAGAAGGGATGCAACGTACAGTTTTTTTCTTCATACATGTTGATAATTTTATTGCCATCCCAGTCGTTGTAAGTGTACCTTCAAGGTTCATAGTTTTATACCCAGCCCAATCCTAGCTGGCAGCTGTTCTCAGATAATCCTGAAACTGAATCCAAGAAGGTTTTCCTGCTATGCAGCTGATTGTAGATGGAGGTAATGTAAGTCCTCACCATCCGTGCAAACAGTAAGAAGCACAGAAAGCCCCTGCCTCTGCCAGCTTGAGGCTAGAGGTGTTTTGCAGCTGACATTCTAATGTCCGCCCATAAACAGTAGCACGAGCAACAGCAGATCTTTTCAAATTGTTCCTCTTCGTCTGTGGTGTTCATTGTGGAAGACTTCTGAGGCAACAGAGATGTTACACACAATGTGGTCCTTCTGGATTGACATGAGGACATGGGGGTGAAAAGTACCGCGCAGGGCCACTGTATATTAGTTTTTTTTTTCACATTCTTATATGCCATTTGCTCACATTGAGGAAGAATCTCATTCTCTTCACAGCAGCGAGCTGAGACCAGGCTTGGTCCAATCTGCTCTTTAAAGCACAGCTGGTCCCAGCACCATTTCAAGATAATGCCTTTGTCTCCCGCCACCATTGAGAACCTTTTTATTAGGCAAAATACATTGTTTCAAACCTCAGAAATGGGCAGAGAGACCACTGATAGAGAAACATAAGACCCCTTGAGCTGACGGATATCTCTGTAATGGAAGAAGAAGAGCTCTGAAACAGCATTATTCTAGATGAGGAGTTTGACAAGAGTCAGTAAAGATTCCCACAGCGAGTATCCTGCTGCTGCATGCAGATCTGTGTAGCTAAGGTGGGGTAGATCAACTAATGTACACAGATCTGATACTTCTGTTTTGAACTCCTAAATGCTAAGGTTCTAGAGAAAAATCAGTTGAATCTTCCCCTCATCTCTATACCTCTGCTGGATCAAACAATAGATATGATCATCATGCCTGACAGAAACAGAGTGCTGGTTTCATCTGCATAATGATGGAATATTTGCTACTGCAAACATGCTATATCGTTCTCTGTCACTGGCATGAAATATTCTGAGATAAATCCCAGTAAAACACAAGCAGTGTGCTGAATTATATTTAGGATGAGCTGAGTTGATTTAAAGAGAAAGTATTATTTCCTCCCTAGCATATTAAAAAATAGAAGCATTTCAAAACTGTTTGCATCTATCAACTATGCTTAGGTTTGTCTCCTATGTGCAAGCTGACACAAGGAGACATGAACCTTCTTCTGCCTTTTGCAGGTGTGATCTTAAATTAGAACAATTTTCCTGCACTCCAAAGGGGAAGATGTTGTCTTTTACACTCAGTTCCCAAAAGCACACTGATTAGCCTTGCATGTTTCTTGTTCCATTGGTACCATCTGACACAAGGCTGGGAGCTGTTGTAGCAGCTAAAACATCAGAGACAGGCATAAAACAAAGCCTAAGCTCCCACAGCTGCTCAATTAGGAACATTCTTTTCCAACTGTCCGTTTGTTTTATAATTTGTCTCCAAAACAATGAAAGGTAGCAACAAAAAAATGTGCTTCTCTTAGTGCATACTGCAATCTACTTAATTACATTAAAAATTAAACTTCTGCTTTTTTTGTTTTTTTGTTTGTTTGTTTCTTCCCACAGAAGAGTAAAATCAGCAGTTTAATTCTTTAATGGAAGTATTTTTAATCTGGTATTTGCTTTTTTTTTTTTTTTTTTTTTTTTTTTTTTTTTAAATTTTTTTTTTTTNTTTTTTTTTTTTTTTTTGTAATTACTGCTTAAAATCTGTTACTTATACCAAGATCACCACTGTAAACCTTCCAGGTGAGATCTCGATTTTTTAATATCCACTTGCACTGAAGCACTAGTGTAAACATAACCAAAGAGATTAAATGCCTGTAACTACATTTGATGGTGAAAGTAACAAACTGAGGCTCTGTAAAAGATAAACCTGTTACCATGTAACATGCTGTAATCAGTTTCCCTGATATTAATCCAGTTGTCTCCAAAACTTCTTCCATGAGTTACTGGTGTTGAACTAGTGAATGTTCCAACTCCTGGCTTAATAATTGTGCTTCTCTTTTGATGTATAAGCTTTAAATCCATATCAGTGAGGAATATTTACAGCTTATGCAGCACGGCTGATTTACAGACCTGACATCTGGCTGCTTTGTGATTGTATAAATGCAAAAGTGCTGAAACCTTGCAGATTGTTTGGCTAGCCACAGTGATAAATTAGCAACAAACTGTTAAGTGATAAACAGCTCCGCTACCATGGATGTTTTCAGCATTGCTTCCAAATGAATGTGTTCTGCACTTGGACTTGCTGGCATAAGGTAGCACCTCTCATTATAAAGAAGAAATATTTGCCCTCTTCTTTCATTGGGTGGGTGTCCATGATCTTAATGAATCATCATGGATGAACTTGCAAAGTGCTAAGGAACAGTGCCACAGTAGGAGAAGATCCTTAACTGGAAAGGAAACATCCAGCAGCAAGGTGGTGAGCTATAGGAAGGGTTGCAATACCCAGATGGGATTCTCGGAAGATATGTACTTGATTATAAAATTAAATGCGCCTCAGGATACCCTTATCCCCTTTCTAAATCATACAGTTTTGTTGTGGTAGGTAGAAGTGCAAAGGTGTGGATTACAGCTATTAAGCAAAACCTCTCCTTGAATTTAAAAAGAAATAAGCTTCAATTAAAAAAAGATTTGCTTTTTTCTCTCTGTTAAATCTGATTTAATTTCTACTCAGGAAGCAAGGTCAGTGTATATCTGCAGTGTATCATCCAACATTATGCAAAGCATCAGATCAATGAATCTGAATATCACATCAGGCTTAAATATTTTCTCCAAAACCACAGAGTCACCATTTCATTCCCTGAGATCCAGATGGGCATGTCAGGATCATGCTCCTAGAGGAAGCCAGCAGCAACCTTGGAGCTTCAGACCCTGCTCACTGAATTCAGCAATTCTCCTGCTCAGTTGTGAGCTGAATGGAGAAAGATGTAAGTCTGCAAAGCTGGTGGAAAGTGGGTAATATGAACCTTCGCTGGGAGCTCTTAAATCCTCAATAGATCATTCTGCTGGAATCTGAATTTCTGTTGAGTAGCTTCCACAGATTCAGGTGCTCTCAGAAAGATAGGGCCAGATAAAATATCCTTTACAGCCCTTGGGGACCATTAATAGATACTGCTTAGAATATGGTGAGACCTCATGTGAACAAAAAAGAAAGCTGAGCCACTGCTAGACAGTGCTCAGGGTGTGGGACAGACAATGCAGATGTACTAACTGTCAAGTGTGTAAAAAACTACATAAAAATAAAATGCATTGAGAATGCTATAATGTCTTGTTAAATTTGAAAAAAATCTGTATTGATTGAAGTTTGCAAAGAAGCACATTTGCATAAATGTGTGCTACACAGCTGTATGAAAAATGATACAGAAGAAATACAATGATAAGATTAGGCCCTAAAATAAGGGATCAAACATGAATTTGCAGCATCCATGCAAGATCACCTATCCACTGTATAAATTAACCTCTTCATCAAAACAAGAAATCACAAAACAAAGTTAAGAAAACACGGCCTCTATGCAACCCTTTCCTCATCCTTCCTTGTTCATGACCCATACCCTTCCCTACTTCATTGTGCTCCACCACTTCAAGAGATGACAGGAAAGGACAGTATACAGGCATCTGCTTGCTTGCTGGATGGACAGGCTCTTTATTTAAGCAGCAATTACCTGCTGCCTCTTCTGCTCCCTATCAGATTCCCCTGAATCTAGTTCAGCAGCTCACTTTGTTACAGTAGATTGTAAGGCATTCAGTGTTCCCTCGTAATATCTTAGCCTAAATCACCCATTTGTGTTGCTCTGAGATACAGCTAATACAAAGCATTTTCACCTTGATCAGAGTCAAACAAAGCAGAGTGAAGCACATCTCAGTCTGAGCGAGGGATTCCTATGAGTTCTCACAAAAGACTGAAACTCATTTCAGGAAGTTACTTATCAGTACATTTTAATGCAAATTCACTCAGCTGCTTTCCCTGCGACATTTGTAAATCAACACCAAATTTGATGTAAGCCATTTCTATTTGTATAACATGTTCTGACATTGATATTTTACTAGTGCTATTAAATCAAGCACATTTAGTAGCAGTGTTTCTGGAACTAAAAAAAACCATTCAAGTCTTGATTAATCAGATTTTAAATCTCTATTCCCACCCTCCCTTCTCCCCCAGCATTTACAGTGGACACAGCTAACTATGTTCTATGCCTTTATAACTTACTCATCAGTGTGCCACAAACATATTTGGATGTTGCAGTAAATTAAATTTTTTTACATAGCTTGCTATCAGCAAGCTGGTCTATTATTCTCCAACTATGTATTTAACCAGGGTGAAAAATATTGTCAGTCACACAAATTAAATCTACCACGAATTTCTCTAAAATTACACTGACCACTGTTAACACTTCAAAATTCTTCCATGGGAAACTGTCTTTTGTTTGTTTACACAGTATTTCTTTTATTCCTTTATAAGGTGTAAACTTCACTGTGCAATTTTACCTAATAACAGAAACAGTGTTGTGAAAATAGTACTCTCATGCATAATGTTAGTTGAAGAGGTTAGAGATATTGGTAGGAAAATAACATAAAATACAGTGTTTGTGTGACTACTCAATTGTTTACATAGGTAATTCATTCTTTGGTGAAGCTTCTTCAGCTGTATAATGAAAGATACAATACAGTGCTTGACATGGAAGAAGTAAAAACTTAGATAGGAAAACAAACGTGGACTTGGGTGCTTACTGCCCTTTTCTATTGCAGTTGTTTTTGTCCATCTGACAACAGCTTAAGGGCTTCTTTACAGTACAGTATCTAAGATGAAACCAACAGATATGCTAAATCATCTCTAAATACTTTGCATTATCTACACAGGTAATTGCCCTGATTGCAGAAGCCCAAGATTTTCTCAGCTTCCTGAGCTGATAGCATGACTTGGTGATAGGACAGGAGAAAATGCTGATAAAATTATGATGACAGCTCACAGTAAGGATTATAACTGGAATGAAATCCTAACAGGATTATAAAACATATACAGTCCTACTGTAAAGACAATTGCAGGATGTGATTCTGCAGAAATAAAGCTGATGGTTAAATAAAATCAGAGCAGCATCCATGTGGCTGATAAACCAGTCTTTTTTCACTACTCCGGAGTCAACCAGGACAAAACTCAGAGGACAAAACTAGTCTGGCTCACAGAACGCAGATGCACATGCACTATATTTGCTATGAAGAACTGAAGATTTACTTCCAGCTATAAGAAAAAGGAATTTTTGAAAGCACTTTTCTGAACAAACAATTGCACATAAATCTCCTTAATGAAGTATCACTATCCTGTCCCAACTTTTTTGTTTAGTTTCTCTTCCTTTGGCTTGAGCTCTTTTTACAGTTATAGCTCCTTCATGCATGTAGCAGATGTCTCTGCAGAAGATCAGCATGAAGCACAGTTCAGACTGGTACAAATCAAGGGCCCTGTATTCTGCTTCCAAAAGTGACCAAAAATCAGAGAGAAAAGGGAAAGCAACCTTACACAGCAACATTCTTCATTAATCTCCATAAAAGGAAATTTCTTGAGTCTGATGTGTTTTGTCTATTTGTTAATTTTCACTGTGTTTCTTCTTCAAAGAACAGGAGGAGGTCTTATCCAGTCCCCCACTGAATTCAAATCAGCTCCTCACAGCCACAAAAGCATGGGTTAGAGTTTCTCAGGTACACCTTGCAATGTGTAAACCAAACAGTAAATAAGATTTTTTTCATTAACCTGACTCCTACTGTTGATGTTCTCTTTTTCTCATAATAGGAACTCTTATTTTTTTTTTCCAAACATTTCCTTTTTAGTTTTATTTTTTTCATTTTTCAAATTTACCTCAGAAAGGGAACTGAACAAATGTATAACCAAGTAATTAAGACAGACGGTGCAGTTAAACACAAGGTGGGACAAACAATTTTATCTTTCCTTACAGTCATCTTAACTATTTAACCTTTCATTTGGTCTTTACACTGAACTTAGACTCAACTGTGAAGTTCAGATCCACACAGTTTTCTAATCCATATATAGCAGGCACTATTTCATTATCCATTAATGGACAGTACAAGGAATAAATGGAGTGCAGAATGCATAAAATTCCTACATGCTCAGTTCATAGAGTCTGTATGCGGCAAATGGTATAGGTTATAGTAAGACCAATGTTCACTTACAATGCAGATATATTTCCTATCACACAAGCTTGGTCCCCTTCTCCAGTCTTTACCTTACATTACTTTAGTAAGGCTGGATTAGTAAAGAAGGTGCTGGAAGGGGTTTGTGCTATGGCAGAAACAGCTGTACTTGCTAATCATTGTGAACTGTAAGATTTTATACCAGTTGCAATTTTGAATGCTAGTACTCTTAGCTACTCACATTTTCCCCCTGCTTGGACAGTTACGATTTAGAGATTTATGACTTTTTGAGTCTTCTTTTAAGAGAACAGAACCTTGACAATGTTTTCAAGACGAACTGCTACTAACCATTACTGACTAAAATTCTGAGTGATAAAATATTCAGTGTTATTCTGTCAGGAAGCCAAGACCATATGATATCTAGAGAGGTCAGAATTATTAAGTCAGATCAAAGCTGATCTAAACATCATGGCTGTGGTAACAATAAGACCTGAGGAAACTATGGTGAAAGAATTCCACAGTAGAATAACCTTACTTTCTGAGCATATCTGGACAATCATATAAATAGCTACTTATCTTCAATGTTTTTATTGAATTGGTGGTAAGCTTTCTTTTGTATTTGATCTTCATAAAATCACAGAATCACAGAATTGTAGGGGTAGGAAGGGACGTCTAGAGATCATCTAGTCCAACTCCCTGACCAGAGCAACTCCCTAGCCCAGGTTGCACAGGTAGGCATCCAGGTGGGTCTGGAACGTCTCCAGAGAAGGAGACTCCACCACCTCTCTGTGCAGCCTGTGCCAGTGCTCCGTCACTGCACTGTGAAGAAGTTCCCACACACATTTGTGTGGAACTTCCTATGCTTCAGTTGTGGTCATTTCCCCTCATCCTATCACCACAT
>VXAB01005817.1:11874-33773 GCA_013399175.1 Odontophorus gujanensis | reverse complement strand
TACAAATCAAGGGCCCTGTATTCTGCTTCCAAAAGTGACCAAAAATCAGAGAGAAAAGGGAAAGCAACCTTACACAGCAACATTCTTCATTAATCTCCATAAAAGGAAATTTCTTGAGTCTGATGTGTTTTGTCTATTTGTTAATTTTCACTGTGTTTCTTCTTCAAAGAACAGGAGGAGGTCTTATCCAGTCCCCCACTGAATTCAAATCAGCTCCTCACAGCCACAAAAGCATGGGTTAGAGTTTCTCAGGTACACCTTGCAATGTGTAAACCAAACAGTAAATAAGATTTTTTTCATTAACCTGACTCCTACTGTTGATGTTCTCTTTTTCTCATAATAGGAACTCTTATTTTTTTTTTCCAAACATTTCCTTTTTAGTTTTATTTTTTTCATTTTTCAAATTTACCTCAGAAAGGGAACTGAACAAATGTATAACCAAGTAATTAAGACAGACGGTGCAGTTAAACACAAGGTGGGACAAACAATTTTATCTTTCCTTACAGTCATCTTAACTATTTAACCTTTCATTTGGTCTTTACACTGAACTTAGACTCAACTGTGAAGTTCAGATCCACACAGTTTTCTAATCCATATATAGCAGGCACTATTTCATTATCCATTAATGGACAGTACAAGGAATAAATGGAGTGCAGAATGCATAAAATTCCTACATGCTCAGTTCATAGAGTCTGTATGCGGCAAATGGTATAGGTTATAGTAAGACCAATGTTCACTTACAATGCAGATATATTTCCTATCACACAAGCTTGGTCCCCTTCTCCAGTCTTTACCTTACATTACTTTAGTAAGGCTGGATTAGTAAAGAAGGTGCTGGAAGGGGTTTGTGCTATGGCAGAAACAGCTGTACTTGCTAATCATTGTGAACTGTAAGATTTTATACCAGTTGCAATTTTGAATGCTAGTACTCTTAGCTACTCACATTTTCCCCCTGCTTGGACAGTTACGATTTAGAGATTTATGACTTTTTGAGTCTTCTTTTAAGAGAACAGAACCTTGACAATGTTTTCAAGACGAACTGCTACTAACCATTACTGACTAAAATTCTGAGTGATAAAATATTCAGTGTTATTCTGTCAGGAAGCCAAGACCATATGATATCTAGAGAGGTCAGAATTATTAAGTCAGATCAAAGCTGATCTAAACATCATGGCTGTGGTAACAATAAGACCTGAGGAAACTATGGTGAAAGAATTCCACAGTAGAATAACCTTACTTTCTGAGCATATCTGGACAATCATATAAATAGCTACTTATCTTCAATGTTTTTATTGAATTGGTGGTAAGCTTTCTTTTGTATTTGATCNCAAACAAACAAAAGCAAAACCCACCACGAACAAACAATATAATCCCAAAATACATTGATAAAAGTCTCTTAAGTATTTTAGGTGATTAAGGTTCATCTTATTTAGAAGATGTAAAGGACAACAAGTGCACTTCACAGGAGTGACTGCTTTAGTAAGATACAGGAGTTTGACTAGTGACCACAGCACACAGCATGGATTATTTCCAGTCATTATCCTTTTTTGTGGAAAAGCATATGAAAATAAATAACAGAATAAGTTCTGACTTCACTACTTTCTGGATCAAGATTCTGATATTTTATTTTGAAGCATCACAACATTGATTCTTACCCCGCCACCCATACATGCATATACTAGCCTGCTTCTTCTTTTGCCTTCACTAGACATTGTTTATCCAGGATACTAGCTGCTCTGCAAAATAACATTCTATGTTACTGTAATAGGTTAGCTAATGCCTGTAGCTCAGCTCTGAAAATCCTTCCTATCCTACAGCCTTCTGTAGGCAATATAGCCCTACAGTTAGTGTAATGCACAAATAAATATAAGAAAATAATAGAACTGTCTGTTTCTACTTCTATCCCTGCTAAAATCAAATGGGGTTCAGTGAAAAGATCTGCATTGTATAAGCACTGCCTTTGTTAGAATCATGGCATTGATTTGTCTTTATAAGCATTTCTCCTTAACTTGAGAAATAATGGGGTGATCTAATGTAAGGTGACAGATGATCAAATTGTCTAGAAAACTCCTTATTTATATCTCTATTCCAGTTCTTAAGACTGCACTGCCAAAATGACTGAGATGCTGGGCTCAAATGAGATTTACAGATCTCCATAAAAATGAGGAACAAATTAAATTTAAATAATTAATTTTAATTTTTTTTTTTTGTGCATTAAAATTTAACTTGCTTATATCTTATGATGCAAGAAATAAAATCTAATTCCCAGAATTCAGTTCTTATTTCAGTCAAAATGGAATAGAAACACGAGAAGATTGCAATGTAAATAGATTAGCCCCAATTTTCACCTTCCCTGTGAGCTACCGTAATAGATGACAGACCTTTTTAAATCACAGAGTTAGACACTGTGTAACATTTTACACAACATGACAACATTTATTTCCATTTGCTCATTTTTTTCCCAGAATGTCGTTACTCCATTTGAAGTTTGACTTTTCAGAGAGTTAAAAATAGAGCATGTTGGTCCTTCACTACCTATCCTATTGCCCCAGTAATAGGTGTCACTATTGTTTCACTAGAGGAGAAAAAACAAATATTATTTCATGACAGTTTTACAGAAGAGTGTAATGTAACCTGTATAATGCAACCCCATATAGAGCAAAAAGAAAAAAAGATTGTACCTTCACCCTGTGAATACAGTTGGATATGTGGTAATTCTGGTCTGCAAAATACTCAAAAGATCGTTTCTTCATTCTCTTGTGTTTCATGATATATATTTAAATACAGAATTAATTTAGAGAATGAATAACATTAACTTATATCCTGCTATAGACTCAGATTGCTTTAGTATCACGAAATTACATACACTAGGAAGGGGAATAAAGAAAATAAATGGAACCACATTAAAACTCTCAAATAATCCCCGAACAACTCTTAAATTCTCATAAAATAAAAATTTAATTTTTAATATCAAATTACTTTCTAGGACTATGAGTTATTGCTGTAAGCCTCAGAAAACAAGACTGCTAAGATCCTCTCAAATAAAACCAACTCTTCTGATGTATTTCAGAACACAAAGCAAATCCAATTCTGGTCTGGCAGTTTTTATCAGTGTACATTTGGGGGAAGTGAAAAGAATAAACAATTTGGTGGCAGCTGACGTGAAAAATGGTCAGCCACTAATAACTAACTGGCAGCTGCTTTAAGGCTGCTCTGAGGTTTATTTTGAGTGAAACTGTTCTGCCTGTGGAGTTAGATCTGCGGGTAGGAAACAGGCAAGCTTGTCCAAAGAACAAAATGAATGCATCATTCCTTCACATGTCACCAGACACCTCTCTACTGCTTCTGAAGCTAACGCTCCTGTTAGCTTGTTTGGATTTGGCACACGTTCTCTTGATGTGTCATCCATCACGGCCATATTACTGCAGTGTTCATGTTTTTTGATTGAAGCTCACTACACTCATAGCACATGTGTGAATATTTAACACATATCTATACCACGCTACTTCCAGAGGTCTAAATGAAGAACGAGCATAATGCAAGAGGTGCTGAAAACAGCAAGACTTCCTTCTGTGGAGGTCTTCCGTGCACACCTCATCATGAAGCCACTATGCACTGAAGCACATTTTGACTACAGAAGTGTGGAGACATCCATTGCTTTGCCAATTCCGTGTGTCAGTGAGTTTCATAACCTTAGCACTGTGATGTTGACTAGCCAATGATTCAAAAAACAATTTCTAAAACCCTCTTACTTTCACTCTTTGGCTCCATGCCATGACATCACCTGGTGCTGTTTGGCATCTCTGGAATAAAGTGAGTCTTAGCTACTCCTGCAACACTCCACCGAGGTTTTTAAAAGGTCACAATGCTTCACGTTTTGTATGCATGGTATTTTATGTGTGGTAAACAGCACAGTGTTCAAATTCAATATACCTGACAAATAACAAATAAGACAAATATCACAAATTAAAGTAAAAAAAACCCAAAAACTCAGAAACTGGAATATGCAGTGAGGGTCTGTTCCTCTATTATAAATACTCGACAAATCCTTTGTAATATTTCTGTTGCCAAAGGGGATCATTATCCATCTGTGGTTAAGACCTGTAAAAAATATTCTGATAGTTTTCTTAATACTTCTTAGATGAAAATAGTGTTTGCCCACTGTAATTCTCATTACCTCATAAAAAAAAAGAAGACCTAACAAGATGGGTCTAAATATTTTTATTTTTTCATTGGAAAAATCAAATTTGTGTTTTTTGCAGAGAAGTTTTCTTTTTGTGAGCTATATATAGAAATAACTCCTACTTGGGAAAATATTTTTCTGCTTAATTATACAACAAAGAATGGCTGGTTTGAAATAGGATTAATATATCTTGTGGTTAATTAAACATGAAGCTTTTAAGAAGATCATTCTAACAACAAAAGCAATTAACACTTGGTTATGTATAGGATGTAATTAGGCAGGCAGTTCTTGTAATCCACAGGACTAACTTTCTAAGTATGCATTCCCATTAGCTTACATATTTTAAGGAAAACTGTCAAAGGAGGTCACAAGCAGTATCAAATCAGGTACCTTCTCAGCTCTGTCCATATATCAAAGATAAATTATAGATTAGAAACCATGGCCCAATTCTAATTTCTGTCTTAATTTCTATCTACAGAAATGCTGCACAGCTCTGCAGCTCTACAACAGTAGTTGTACACCCAGACAGAGGCTCGAAATGGGTGAGGAACTCCTCTGAGAAGTTGTTCTGACACTCTATATTAAAAGGTTCAAGGTGCTCTTGAACCAGACCAAGGTAATTGAAGAAATGTTTAGCTGCAGTATTTTTGTGTCTGCTGTCATTTCCCTTTTAAATTCTCTTCCTCTCCTTCTCATCTTTTCTGCTAAGGTTTTTCTTGGTCATGTTTTCTGACAGGGAAACTGTTCTTGCGTTACTTGAGGATCAAGTAGGATGAATGTTATTAAGCAGGGTGGAAAGAGGGTCTTGCACAATACATTACAGT
Organism: Odontophorus gujanensis; assembly: GCA_013399175.1. Classification (NCBI taxonomy): domain Eukaryota; kingdom Metazoa; phylum Chordata; class Aves; order Galliformes; family Odontophoridae; genus Odontophorus; species Odontophorus gujanensis. Next base: position 28,766 of record VXAB01005817.1, on the reverse strand, counting down.
GTAGACACGCCTGAGTTAACATGGAAAATAAAAACAAAAAATCCAAGACATTTAATATTGTGAGACCAACACTAAACTGTGACTAGGAAGCTATTTGGGAAAAAAATACATGATGAAAATAGTGATCTAGCGAAGATTCAGGAAAAGCAAGATAAATGTTTGTATCTTATGTGGTGCTGTTACATGCTGAGATGTGGCTGATTCATTCTTCTGCTTACTGTTAGGTGAATGCCAGTCTAGTAATGAACCTCACCCCTTAAGAAGGTTGCAGGGTAGTCAGTTGTCTTTGAATTCATATTAATGTGAGGCTTATTTGCCATCAAAACTTCCCTGTTTCTGTCTCAGTTTCATTATTTACTAAACAAAAAAATGTATAAGATCTCTGTTAAGCTAGGAATCGATCTGTTTCCATATACCTTAAGTAAGGAACAGAATAAGAAAAATGAATAGCAGATGGTGAACAAAAATATTCTGAAGTTAACTGGAATCTCATAATACAGCTTCACAGAGTTGTTAAACTGGTATCGAGATTAAAATGTCAAGAATGCAAAACTGAGAAACCAATCCAGAGAGGAGTAGCTTTCCAAAACTTTTTAATATTTTCCTTTAAGTATCTTGACAGATATATGAAGAAAATATAAAAGTGCCTTCCTTAGTCAAGAAATAACACTTGGAAAATATTATACAAATGTAAAGGGCTAATAAAAACAGCACAGCAGAGTTAATAAAGCATTTAGCTATCAGAAAGCAGAAACAGACCTTGTTCTACACTCTTCTATTGTTTTGATTTTGCATCAGCTTTTGTCTTGCGTGTTTTTTCATCTGGCATGTTTTGCTGCTTCAATATACTTGACCTTGCCAAGGTCACTTCATTTCTCTCATTCATCTGTATTTTCTTGGTCATTCTTCTGTCTTATTTGGACTGAAAAGTATTGTGGGAAGATGGCTATGTCCAGTTCTGCATGAGCCTAAAATTAATTCAGATGAAGCTTTGAAAACAGAAAACTGTTTTATCTGGAAGAAATAGATGCTGTTTTGAAACACTGCCATGGTAGAAGGTGGGACAAACAGCTTTGCAGCTTTTCCTTTCTACCCAGCCAACTTTGCAGACATTTTGTTGTTTTATACAGAACTAGTAGTTCTGTTTCAGAGATAGGGAGAAATATTATTTCAAATGAGTGGAAAGAATAGCAAGGTAAAATGGGAAGAAAATTAAAACAATGAAACACTAATATCTTTCCATTAAAATTTAATGTGTGCCTTGTTATAGACAGTGCTGCTACTGGTGTTGGGAAAGAGCAAAATTTCCACTGTCAATACACAGTAATAAAATACACCTCAGACTCAAATGCTATGTACATCAAAAATCAGAACAACCAGGGAGTTTTTGCTTGGATTCTCAGATTTTTTTAAAGCAAGATCAAAAGCCATTACTGTAATAGGAAATGGGTCATTATTCAATTTAAGTTTCATCTGCAGGGGAGTGATACAGAGAAAAACCACAAGTCAGTAAGAGAACTGACAGTGCTCTCTTGCAATATTTTAAAGGTAAGATATGATTCAACTGTTTATGGAAACTTCTGAAGTAATTTTTGGTAGTGATGATGAATCTGTTATGTTTCAAAGACAGGCTCTGGAACACAGAGTTAACCTCTTATTTTTAAATAGAATACTTAACAGAAGTAGTGGGAAACAATTCACTGAACACAATAGGACCTTTTGCAATGAAAATTCTTTCTCTTTAAAATCCTAACCGTAGCCACCTTACAGTCCAGATGGACACTTTACTGCTTGCACTTGCTTGTGAAGTTGTCATGCTATGAATTCTTAGTCCAGGAAATAATGAATATGCTAAATCTGGTTGTTTCTTATTTCTTGGACGCTTTGCAACAAAGATCTTCTCCATCCTTCTGTCCTACTAATAATCTTCCTCCTTGTATTTGGCTAATGAGAGCAAGATCTACGATTTTACCAAGGCTTTAGATTTCCACACCTAACTAGCAAAATAGAGACTAAATATAGCACTAAAAAAGCCAAAATAAACCAAAATTTCATGCTACCTTATTTAATTTTGAGGCTTAAATTCAATTACCACTATAAGCATTTCCATAAAATGAATTGCAGAAGAGAGCGCTGCAAAGTCAAAAGCAATTTAGGAAGGGCAATGCTGAAATGCACAATTTAGTAACATTATTAATGTGAATAATGCATTTAACTTGAAATTTAAGTTGATTTGGGAGAAAAACTGGGTTAGAGAGTGACCTCTGGAGTGGTCATCAAATATCTGCTGACAGGTAACTGTGACTAGGAAATTGAGGCATACTTTTTAGTGTCATTAACAAAGCAAGTATTTCTCCAAGATTTGTGTGCATGTCAGTAGCAAAAACAAAGCACTATGACACAGAAGAGTAGTTCAGAGTTAAAAAAAAAAAATAAAAAAATACCTCAAAGTACAGTGCCCTAGAACCAAATAGTGATAAGCTTGTAGTAAAACTAACTGTGGAGCTTATGGGCAAAAAGTGACCTAATTGGAATTACAGCCAAGGAAGTGCAAAGTTGATATATTTAACAGCATGCAATTTATTAGTGGGTACCTCTTTTTCCCTGGTTTTGTCTTAGACTATATCACTGTGTGCTATTTATCCACATAATCTATCGTTAGCACTTGCTACAGGAAAAAAATTATTTATAGTGAGTTTCTGGGATAGTCTGGGAGTGAAAAGATCCATATTAATAGTGTAATCACAGCCTGCCTTATTATGTGGCCGCATGCTGGGGAATAACCAAGTGATCAGAGTATTAGTCTGTGAAACTCTTTGATGCCAGCATAACACCAAGGAGATGCCAAAACCGAGTTAAAGAATTCAAGCAGAAAATCAAAGTTGCCTTTCCAATAGTAAGAAAAGAAAAAGATAATTTTTAATTGAAAAAATAAAATAACAAATATTTACCATAAATATCTTTCAGTAACCCAATAACAAGCATGGTATAAACCAAGGTTTATCTCTACACAACTTTTCCTATCTGTAATCTGCAAACTCACTTTTCTGCTTGTTGGAAATGATAATTAAAAATGAATGACAGCCTTGCTTCAGAAAAATGAAAGAGACCTTTTTTTGCTATAAATGTAAACGACATTGGTTGTTTTCCTGATTGATCTGCTGGTGATGGCTGTGGTTTATTACTGCTGCAGTAAAAGATTCACCCTCTTCATTTATAATGCATTATATATAAGCTTATAATACCAATAGAAAACTTCTACATCTTTCAAAGAACAGTCACAATACACTGCTAAGCACTGCAGACCTTCTGGAAGTCATGTAATTTCCTCATTAAATTAATTACTAGATTGGACTTAAGCAAACATACTATCCTATTCCAAATTGGGCTTTTCAAGTCCTTAATTAAGATGTTGTAAGCATTTCCTTTTTCTTTCCAGTATGTGGGTATGAAAATAAAATATTTAAGCTGGTGGCCAGACAGAAACCACTTATCTTGTATCCATTATTGGTTGAAATACTTGCTCTGTTAATGACACAATTCAAAAGATAATAAAACTATCCACATAATTTTCTCCTTATGCATTGTTTTGAGCATTTATGAAATGCTTCAATACAGCAGCTTCCTATGTGGTAATAATTTGCAGAACTCAAAAAATAAACTATCAAATATGGCAAATCAGAGCAGAAAGAGGCAGGTGACATAGCAGAGGATTAGCAAATACCAGATGAAAGACAGAAAACATTCCTTTTCTTTTGCGACAGAGAAGAAACATCTATTCCATCTTATAAATAATTTGAACCTCATTCACCTAAAATAATTACAAGACATTTATCAACTTGTTTCGTGGTTATGTTGATTTTTTGTTGGTGGTGTTTTTTTGTTTTTTTTTTAAATTGGTTTTGACTTTTAGACAAATCTCAGGATGTAAAAACAACAACAACAAAAAAGTCAGAGAATGATATAAATGATGATGCTTGGCAATAGCCGTCAGCAAATTTATAGAAATAAGGGAAAAAAACAGTTCTGGGCTTCCCAGTACAAAAATGACAGGGATCTCCTTGAGAGAGTGCAGTGGAGGGCTACAATGATGATAAAGGGCATGGAACACCTCCCTTATGAGGAGAGGCTGAGAGACCCGGGTCTGTTCAGCCTCTAAAAAAGAAGACTCAGAGGGGATGTGATCCACATCTATAAATATCTAAGGAGTGGGAGGCAAAGGGACAAGGCTGGACTCTTCTCAGCAGTGTGTGGTGATAAGACGAGGGGAAATGGCCACAAACTGAAGTGTAGGAAGTTCTGCACAAATGTGCATGGGAACTTCTTCACAGTGCAGTGACGGAGCACTGGCACAGGCTGCACAGAGAGGTGGTGGAGTCTCCTTCTCTGGAGACGTTCCAGACCCACCTGGATGCCTACCTGTGCAACCTGGGCTAGGGAGCTGCTTTGGCAGGGGGGTTGGATTACATGATTTCCTGAGGTCCCTTCCAACCCTGCAATTCTTTGACTCTGTGATTCTGTGAAAACTAAAAATTACTCTAATTTAGTCTCTTTGTTTTAGGTCATACAGCCAATAGCTTAGTGAAATATTACATAAGGGCAGAGATGTCTCTCTAGGCTCACATTAGCCATGCTTTGCACAAGGCTGCTAGAACTGACCTGGCATTAGGCATGGTTACTGTCTGTCTCTCTCAATCTTGATTTATTTCAGTTATTTAGTCAATTTCGCTTGTGTTATTGGTGAATAGTATGTTATATACAACTGTTCATTTCTAGAAATACTGAAGAAATGTAGCACAAAAGCGTAATTTCTACAAGGGTATTGTACAAGAAGAACTGAACAGAAGACTAGTCCATTTTAGCCTTTCCATAATTATAGCTCATTCATCTGATTATTTAGAAACTCCAAGTATTGTAGAACAGTGCTACACAATGAAGTACTAAAATCATGTGACAGTTTGTACATTATGATGCTTTTGCATATACTACAAGACAAACTAAATACTTGTAATACTTCCTCTTCAAACAAGAGACTTTGTGATGTAGAAAAATGGAAAGAGAAAGAATAAGTCAAATTGCAGCACTGAGACAACTCCTTTTGAAGAGTGTTGATGAAAATCCTCAAGAATATTATCTAATACTAGAGATTAAACTGGCAAGAAAAAATAGTCACGCCAAATGTGTTGTTATGCTACTGACAATTATCACATTTGAAAGTATGTAGGTATGTGTTGCCAGTGTTCAAAACAATCTTCTATCCGTATCAGAATGTTCCTTTTATAACAGTGTTCAGCTGATTCCATCACATGCAATCAGTAAAAGAAACATTAGCAGACATTGTTTATTGCTCCACCCTACTGTTTAAGGGAAGGATGATTTTCTTAAATCATCAGAGCTCAGTGGTAGCAATATAAAACAACTGTGAATTAGGATTGTGAAGTTTACTGCTTATGCACATCAAGCTGCAGAATCTTCTGCTAAGTTAGCAGCAAAAGACAACGTATGAAAATAGGTGAAAGTCAAACTTGCACTGAGTAAACTGTTTTGAAGTTTCAAGTACAGAAACACAAAGCTAATGCAGTGCTGCTGGTGAGCTGAAGATAATACGATCACGCAAATGAACCTCAGCAGGCTTCCTGGATGGGCATCCTTTTCATCCAGCTGTGCTCTGTAAAGATACAGACCTTAAAAAAATAAAAGACACCCAGCATATCACTGGTTTCAAATTAAAATACAAATACCTATGTGCTGTTAGAAAGAGCTAAGATAACATGCAAAATAAGTAAAGGAGATTGTTGACGCGGGATAAGAAAGCTCCAGCTATTTGGAGAAACCAAATGAAATAAGAAGCCTCAGCTGCAAAGAATATTGCAGAGGACAGCAGTTCAGAGAGACAGCATCAAAGAAATTACTTTCTGAAGCAGTGTGTAAAGGACAAACGGGCAAAGGCGTTAAAGGACCAGGCAGTAATACAGAGTGGGAAATCAATACAACGACAAATATGGCATGGAAATATTTAATAACACAGAACTTAACTAGAAGTAAATAGATGAAAGCAAGCTTAAGCTTCTTTTTTGACTTCAGAATTTATAGCTGTGGAAAGCTAGCAGTAGAATGGAAATGGATTTTAAAGAAAATCTTAATTTGACTGAATTATAGTGGCTGGAAAAATCAGAAACAGAAAATTGAAATTATTGACAGAAAATTGAAATTATGTTTACAAGAGCAGTCATAAAACATCTGAATGATAAGAATATTTTCAATAAACTTTGTAGCCTCACTGCCCTATTCTGGGCATCAAACAGGGAAAGACTTCAACATTTCCTTCAGACCAGTAACTGAAAGTATCAAAATGGGGTGACCAACCAGACTGACGGATCTGAGTTTTGTCCATGAGAATCACAGGTACTCTCAAACCTGAAAAAACAGCCTTGGTACAGAAGATCAGCAAGGAACTCTTGCAAAAGACTGTGATCTGGCTCGAGGTAGTAAACTATGTTGACAAGAAAATTAGGAACATGAGAGAAAGGAGGCTTCCTTTAATGAAAGTTAAATTTATGCTTTTCTTCCTTTTCATAGTAATTAATCTGAAATATTTTACCTCACTTTGTTTATGTTAAGGTTATACATAATTACGGGAAGCAAACCATTACTTCTGAATTTCAGTCCTCTCACCCCATCTTCTTTTTTGCTTTTAATATTATTCAGATAATTTCATAAAGGTGTTTCCAAAATAAAAGACATCCGTAAAGAAGAGCATTTAGGAGCAGAGAGTTGCTGGAACTCATTATTCCCATTAGATTTGGTATTATGAGCAGCTATATTGTTCAGTAACACCAAACTGCATGTATTTCGACTATGATGAGTACAAAGACAATAAAGAGGCAGATTACCTAAGTTAATGGAGGGTCCTGTGCTGTGAATTAGGTAAAAGACATATGGCTTTTGCAGCATCAACTCTACAGAAATGGTAAAGCTGTCCCTTGAAGCAAGAACACTGGATAATTCACATCCACAGAACCATGGAACCATCTGGGCTGGAAAAGACCTTCAAGGTCATCAAGTCCAACCACTAACCTGGCTTATCAAATTCTATTGCTAAATCACATCTCTTGATGCCCTGATTATGGCTGAGCTGGAAAATGACAATTTTGGTGACATGGAAAGGGGGATTGAGTGCACTCTCAGGAAGTTTGTGAACAGCACCAAACTGTGTGGGATGGTCAATACACCAGAGGGAAGGGATGACACTGAGAGGGACCTGGATAGACTTGAGAGGTGGGCCTAATGTGATCTTCGTGAAATTCAATGAAGTCAAGAGCAAGGTCCTTCAGCTGGGTCAGGGCAAGCACAAAGACATTCAGATAGAAGACAGATTAGATATAAGAAATAAATTCTTCTCAATGAGGGTGGTCAGGCACTAGCACAGGCTGACCAGAGAAGTTGTGGATGTCCTGGAGATGTTCAAGGCTGGGTTGCATTGGGCCTGGTACACTCTGATCTGATGAGTGGCAGCCCTGCCCACAGAAAGAGGGCTGGAAGCAACCAGTCCTTAAGGCCACTTCCAACTCAAACCATTCTATGATTATATAATATCTAGAGTTCATCCAAAAGTGCTGTGAACTGCCCATAAGCAGCAAGTAGCATTTATGCATGTGATGCAATCACCTCTCTGCAAACCATTACCACAGCAGGTTCTCCAATGTGTATGTCAGCACACAAGCATTTAAGAGGAGGAATGGTTGATAACAATGTCATTTAAGCAAGATTCTCCCAAATTACTGCACGATTGAACAGAGGTGTTCAAGTTATTCACATGCTATATATTTCAACAATAATTTTTAAAGGAATTCAGTAGCTTATATTCAACCTTATGGGCTTTCCAGAGAAAATTATAAAATTACAAAAGATAAACCAAATAAGGCATGCAGAGAAATTTCAAAAGGCATATAAACCTACTTAACACTGTGAAATAACACACTGGTATGACAGCCACTTTAGTGAAATCCAGAAATCTATGTCTTACTTTAAGCTTGTTTAGGGATACCATGGAATTGCTATTGGGATTACTCCTTGTAATATGTAATGGATGAGGGAAAAGGGCATAGAGGTAAATTTGCTTCCACATGTTTTTTCTTACAAATGTGTTTTGACTAAACTTTGTGAAAGCAGCATGACAATAAAATTGTAGTCAGTGTGCTAAAGGTTATAATACATTACTCTGATTTTTAGAGAAAAAAAAATCAGAAAGCTACCAGCAAACAGAGCAATGATGAACAGACAAATTTAAATGACAGGCATGTCTTTCTTACAGAATTCTTTACCTCATCTTGAAGTATATGACTCCGCCTTTACTCCCAGACTGAACTCAGAAAAATCAACCAGCAATATAAGTTAATGAAACAGTGAGAAAACAAGTGGTTTTAATGCCTCCTGTTGTTTTTTTTTTTCTTTTTCTTTGTTTTTCTTTTCAAACACTTACTCTTTTGGAAAAAAATAAATAAATATTTCTTAACAACTTTCTTATTAAGCAGATAAAAAAGTACACCTGATAAAGGACTTACAGAGAACTGACAAGTTTTCGCAGGGGTCCAGGTTCAATTTGCAGGTTCAGGTAGGTTCAAATATAGCAAGACTTAGAACGGAGTAGAATGTAAGAATTAACTTGCAACTCCTTTCCATCTGAATTTAATTAAAAATCCATTGTCGCCCACAGGAGGAATAATGCACCACAGGATATTTCTGCAGCGCCTCTGCACAATCTTGGTTTCTTGGCATCACTGACAAGGCTAAAACTGGCTGTGATAAAACTGCCTCTCTCTTACTTGCAAAAAACGTTTTCATCTGCTTCCTCCCTGTAAAACATAAAATCTTTCTCCACTCCAGAAGCTTCTCTAAAAAACTTTCAGCAAATCCCAAGATCTGCAGTTATTCCAATGTTAAACAGAAGCAGCAACTCCTACTTCCTTGCTGTATATGAAATAAACTTGGAGAGGAGACAGTAATCACATTGCTAAATTGCTTAGCAACTGTAGGTAAAAAAGCTAATATGTCATAATTTATATGTGGAAAGATTGCAGGGGGTTAGCACCACATGTCTAGCAATATTGAGACTTCCTGCTGAGAACACCACCACAAACTGGCAGCTGGCTCAAAGCACTGCTATTTTCAACAGTTCAAAAAATGTAAATGTGTCAGCAACTGGTCAAATAGCCTTCATACTGTGATTTATTGCAATCTTTCACATTAGCCTACTACTGACTTGTATAAATCACTCTCAGGCTGAAAACATCCCCTGTGCGCAGCTTTATAATGAATTTATGTGCTGAATCAATCTTGCTACTGTCAGACTGATCTTGACGCATCTTTGAGCAGTCTCAATTAGACAAAGATAATTTCAGTGGGACAGGTTTCTCCCAGTGCATGCTGGAATGACACAGAAGACAAATGCCTATGAAATTTTATTTGGAAGCTTACCTGCAGCCACTGCGACTGGTCATTGTGGCCGGAGGTCCAGGCATTAACTTTGCCTTGCTTGTCCAGTCGGGCTTTCCTGGGCTCCCAAGCAAACATATCCATGTTGAGCGTTCGGAAAACACTGGAGGCAGTAATTTGATAGTCCTGTATATGCCCTGATTTCATCCCCAGGGGCTCAGAGCAACCTGGAACAACAAAGTAAGATCTGTGACACTGCCTGCTTATCTCTGTAAGTGGTTTAGGTTTTCTGCTATGGAAAGTAAAACGAGCAATTCTCAAAGAAAGGACTTTAATCAAGAGTATTGTTGGGGGGAAACTACAAACAAATAAATGAAAAATAGCCAGTTCAAGGCACTTTATTTCAACACTACCTCAGAAGAATTGAAAACAAGATGCAGAATTCAAAGTATTTTACAAAAGTATGAACAGAAACCCACAGAAAAGATGGCTCTTGTCTCTTATCTTTGTTTTCTTTTTCTGTCCAGGAATTTGCCATTATTTCCTCTACTCACTTCATTTTTCCCATGTTTTTATTCCTTGTCATATGAACCATGTGCTTCTGTACAGAGGAAATTTTATATATATATTTTTAAATACCATTACTGAAGTTTAAATGTTAACAAGCACTGAGTTCTACACTTTCAAATTACTTGATACTCAGCCAAAAATAAAAAATCCCCCACACCTACTGGCAGAGTAGAAGACTACAGAATAATGACTGTGAAGGAAGGAGAATATTAGTAGAGAGCTATGTAGGAGAAATAGAGAGTTACAGGCTTATTTGCTTAAACTGGGTGGTTGTCCCACTTTGCTGAGTTATTTTGACTGATGCTAAACATAGATATAGGGTTTCTCCTTTTTCTCTGCTGGGTGCTCATGAACAAAAATGAACTCAACCCAAACCAACAGAAGAAAAACCCGAGCTAACAACAGTAATATAAACAATTTAACATATGACTCTATATTCCTCTGTACTGCTACTGTAGGCTGAGAATATGCAAAGTACATTTAGAATATGCAAAGTACATTTAGATCCAGAGGAAAGAAGAGGGAAGCTGACAGTGGGTAAGACAACCTTGAATGGCGCCATTAACAGCAGTACTGGAAGCCAGGGATCTAGGTGAGCTGCCTGGTTTAAGACATAAAAGAAAGGAAATAAAGGCAAGTAAGGTGTCTAAGAGCAAGAAAGGTCTCCCATGAGTTCCAGAAAGGTGTAAGTATAGCTGGGTGGTGCTGGTAAAATAAAAAGAGGCAGTTTTCTCATTTCTTTCCTGCTCCAGCTATCAAAAATCAGTGGAAGTTTTAATTCCACAAATTCAGTGATTCTCCTCAGTTCAGTTGCTACTTATCTCATTTAAATTGTGAATAACATTTTAATTTCCTCTAACCTAATGGGTCAGAATGTGTCCCATACTTAGCATGTCCCACTGAGGCTGATGCAAGGAGTGCATGAGTGTATACCCCTGTGATGATTGTGAAGGATAGGATCTTGAATTGTCACTGTGAAGACAGAGGTTTAACACCTGATGCTTGGACCCCAAGCCACTGAGCTGGTTCCTTACAGGTAATCATTTCCTGAGTCACCACCAGCTGTGTTGCTTACAGCATGGTGTTAAGCTGTGAAGACCCAGCTCAGCCAGCATCTTCTGATAGAACCAGAGGTGTGACCACTTATAACACCCTCAAAATTGTCATTTTGTTTTACACTTCATTTGAGCTAGACATCAAAGCTGGCTTATTTTGTTTCTTTGATACTCTGATACTTTGAGACCTTTTGGTTAGATTCTACTTTCTGTTTCTCCAATTGATTTAACCACAGAATCAACTGGAATCATTGGGGATTCAAATCAGGGAAATTAAGTCCAAGACCTCCACTGGGGTCAAACAGCTGGAGCAAATTACCAGAGACAGGTAACAATCCCAAGTTCTTTAACAGTAAGTGTATTTAAACTCTGAAATACTGGTATGTTTAATATCAAAAAACAACAACAACAGCAACAACAAAAACAAAACAAAACAAAAAAAAAAAAACAACACCAGAAACCAGTGTTCATTTTTGAATAAACTTTTTAGAATTGATTCTCACTGCAAAATAGAAACCATATAGCCTTCCCTGTTGGGAGAACTGCCTAGTTAGTAACAACAAGAAAATAATTTTCCTGGGAATAGTGGGGAGGAATTGATAGTGCAAATAGGAGAGACTCATCTGTTGCTTTAGAAAAGGATTTGGCATATTATTCAAATCTAAAGTATCACTCCACAACCACAAGGACTTTCAGCAGGAATGTTTCACCTGAGGAATATGAAGGGAGCTCTGGACACAGAAATAAGGGTTATCAAAACTGCTTTTCAGCAGTGGTCCAATGAATCAAAAATAGTTTTAAGTATTATTATTGATTTATGAAATAACAGAGACATCTGCTTGTGGGACTGTGCATGCAAGCATGCCTAAATGGCATTTCACACTTGCCTTCCTTCTCTACTGCCCCTAAACGGAAAGCAAAGGAGGGAGGAGGAAGACAGTTATGAGTCCGTGGAAGAGCAAGGAGAAGTGGAAGATATAAGCATGATGAACATTGGTGGCCACACAACGTGTTAGACTTGTGAAAGAGAGACCACAGTCACCCCAAAGCTCCTGTGGAACACTGAATGAAAGATAATGACTGGGTTTTTTGATAACTGATGTGCTCTTTGACTAAGACACAAATATCAGAAACATTAAAGTGATATAAAACGTTGTTTCTGTAGATAACTGTCTATCATTGCAGTTTATTTGTAATAATGCTCACAACTCTTCTGGACACCTCCACTACGCTGCATGTTCTTTAAATTTACTTCACACTATCCTCTTGAAAGGATTAAATTCTCCATTTTTACACCTGTTACTGAGATCTCATGTAGACATACTTGGGGCAAAGCTCAGAGGAGCATCTTAGAGTGAAACATTCCAGATGCTCTGGATGCTCCTGTTAAGAGGCTCTCATTCACCACTTATTTCAAAAAAAGCTCAGCATTCCAAAGGAAACATTTAATATCTGACACAGCAGAGACAAAATCACTAGTGTATCCACATGTGAAAGCCTACATGCATCCTGTCTTGGATCATCATTCATGAAGAACTGGCAAAAGCAATGTTTAAAGGGTTAATACTGTGACATGTTTTATTTTCAGAAATTCAAGACATTTAGAATTTTTTCTTCCTATTAATAAGCGCAGGATTCCTCTCTAGATTATACACTGCTGAAGATGAACAAGGGGATGACATCTAGTATTAAACAGAAATGTTATAAAAAGCTTTTATATGAGAGTTTGTGTGAATGATATGTACAGATACTGTTAACATGGAAAAATAGTTACCAGGAAACAACCAGCCAAAAAGAGGACAACCACATACACACTTATGTGCAAGTTTCTGAAGGACTGTTAAATTCTGGGAACCAACACTCCTCTGCAAGGTCTGTCAGCTCAGAAAACCAAGGATTTGCTAAATTTGTCCACACCAGCATTAGCAGTATATGACATGAGGCAACTGTAAGAAGGCAACTGTAAGAAGGCAACTGTCTGCCAAATGTAAATGCGTGAATGTATGAGTAAATTGCATGAGTGAGTGACTGTGTAGTGTGAAGTCATCTGCTGTTGAATAGCTACAGTTTGATCCTACTGCTAATAACAGCTCAATGAATTAAGACATTATAATAAACACGAATTGTAACCTGTGTCTTCTCGGAAATGAATATCCTATGATGGAAAGGGAACTTATAACACAAAGATGTACCAAGTATGTGGAAAGCAGGAACACGAGGCCAGGAAAATTGATGTCTCATTTATTGATGATCCACTATACAACCACTGATCAGTTTTCAACAAGCTGTGACCACGGATCCTTCAGAGTATATGAATCTATAGTAGATTATAAAGAGCACTGTGGTCAGACTTGATGATTTCAGAGGTCTTCTCCAACCTTAATGACTCTAATGATTGTAATGAAGTTTGGCCTAAAAAAGAACTAGCTTTCAGGATGATCTGGTGTTGCAACAGTCTCAATTGCTTTGTTAGTGATTCTTTCCCTGGCACCAGCACTTTTCAGGGAAGCATGTTTTTCTGCTTAAGACAGACCAATTAGAGTGAATTAGTCTCTCTTTATATACAATCTTCTTTCAGTGAGATTGAAACTGCTCAGTTGAGCCTTGGCTGCCCCTGGTTCTAAGAAATGATGACCTTGAAAGTATTGGGAGACCACTGAAATGAAATCACTTCAGTAGCTTTCACAGTTCTTTGAGCAAAACAATTCCTGGTCACTCTGGCAAGGACTTGCTCTAAATTGCAGTTCCAGAAATGGAAGACATAAAAAAAAATATAAAAATAAAAATCTAATAGACTAAAGCAGCTAGACAGAATTTTCTATTTACTCTCAAACCTATCTATATTGGAAAAGGGCTACACTGAGATTAATGCATTAACTTTTCATTTCTGAATCTGGTTTTGATGCCACTAGAGGACTGAGAATTATTTAACTCCAGCTGTTTTGATATATCATTCGTGAATTGGATGACTATTGTTTGTACAGTAAGCAGGCAGCCACATAAAAATAATTCTAAAATGAATTCAGTGGAGCCTTCCCACTGGTAAAAGGTTGATCTCTTGAAAAAGATAAAAAATTTACATGCTTTACTGAATTTGTGAGGCAATATGGTTCTTGAAGAGAGTAGCTAGAGGTCAGACTTTACATTTTTGAGTTGTAACTTCTGCTACTACAAACCTAAAGTTTTATATTGGCTCCACTTACTCTTTTACTTTTTGCTATAAGAAACAAACCCTGCTTCTGCTGGAAACACACAAAATAAATTTAAACTGAAATCTTATCCAAAGCAGTCCAGCAAAATACGTCTGTCTCCAGTCTGAGTGGTGTTTGGCTGCAGCTGAAGCATGCTGATACCTCTGAGGATGTCATGTACCTGACCCTCATGAGAAATGACTCAGGTCAGCTTCGGTGCCAGAAAGATTTACAAAGTGTTACTGAGTTACCCTACTACTATTACTGTCCTACTGCAGTAGAATATTGCCACTTATATCATTTAAATCAGTACCACTTGGACTTGATTTACATAGGAACAGATTAATTGTTGCCTGGATAAACTCAGGCCTGCCAATTGTATTTTATAAGGTGGTTTAGCCCACAGGAATGAAAATGCAGCGCTTACTTAAAGTCCAGGGAGACAATATTGAGCCCTATAGCTACCTACAGAGGCCTACAGGAAAGACTGGAAGAGATTCTTTATCAGGGAGTGTAGTGATAAGACAAGGGAAAATAGTTTTAAACTGAAAGAGCACAGACTTAGATTGAAAATAAATAAGAAATCCTTTGTTCAGAGGGGCAGTGAGGCCCTGGTACAGCTGCCCAGAGAAGCTGTGGGTGCACTATCCCTGCAGGTGCTCAGGGCCAGGTAGGATGGGGCCCAGGGCAGCCTCAGCTGGAGGGGGCAACCTGCCCGCAGCAAACATTTGGAAATGGGTAGGCTTTAAATTCCCTTCCAACTCAAATCATTCTGTGACTCTGTGATTCTTGTTCCCTTCAAAAACCCACCTGATAACTCACAGCCCAGGAGTTCCATCCTTAACGTGCAGTGCCGTCGGCAAACCTGAGGATACAGGCGTATGTACTGTGATTTTATTGGAGGTGTGAAGGAGTTTGCATATGGGGTATTGTTGTCCACATTTCCACGGAACACCTACAACAGAACAAAATCTTTATTAAAACGTGCCAAGACTGATTCTGAAGGTGCAGTTCATTTCCATACCAGAAAAAAATCCACTCTTCTGACCTTTTTTCCATGTTTCTCTGAGAGCTTTTCACAGAGAATGTCCTATTTCCTTCACTGCTCAACTTGTAAAATTTTTAAGCAAAACGCATTTTCATTGGCTTGCACCAGTGTGTGTTTGCTACCTGTGCTGAATCAGGGCCTCTATCTTGTCGCTCTTGGGAACCTGATCTACTAATTGCATCTTCTTGTCTAATTAGTGCATTAAATAGACCTTATTCAATTTAACCTTCAATTATCTGCACTGATTGACATTTATTATTCTCCACTACTTGAAGAACCTGATCCAGCTCCCACTGAAGCGCACTGTAACCCTGTCACTGATCTCAGTAGAAACTGAATTAAACCCATACACATTCCTCTATTTACTCCTCACTCTAACAGCATGGACTTACTTTGTTTGTATTTTGTTCTCTTCCCCTATTGCACACTTTTTTACACGGCAGTTTAATTCCTTGCGTGCAAAAGAAAAACCATGTCCAAATATGCTAAGTGCTTGCACTCTATTTTAACCCAATAGCAAAGGGTCTTCTACTGCTTTGTATGTACAGCTCTCCTTAAAAACTGTAGACATACACTTCTCAGAGTATGATACTGCTTGTGTAGCATGGAGATTAGCATTGATGAATGAGTTCTATGCTTGTAAGGGTTAACACTAATCTGCCAATGTAATAAAACTAACTTGAAAACAAAGTAATGAGTAATTATTGGTATACTAATTAAAATGAAAATCAGGTAAGTCTAATAGTCTAATACAGGATTTTTCTAGACTTGGGACCTAGCATTTATACAACCATCAATTCAAGTATAAGAAATTCTTAGTGGACATAAAGTACAAATTTATTGACTTTTTTTTCCCAGAGTAAAATAAGAACACAGCAAGCTATATCAAGCTGTCAACTAATTAGGCTTATTTACCAGAGATACCTCAAATTACTGAAGGCAGCTTGATCACGAGACATATTCATATACAGATGACTTAATCTTACCATATCCTCATTTGTGCCTTTTACTTTGTACATTGTCCATGACTTCCCATCATTACTGTAAGCAATTTTGTAAGATTTTACATATTCTGGACTTCCAATCCTCTTGGCACCCTGGGTTATAACTCCAGTGACTCGCATCTTCTTCTGCAGGTTTATCTGAAACAGTAGAACAATACAGCATCACTTCTATCCTCCTTTGGGATACAATTCTGATTCTAGATTTCTCTGATTCCTTTTTTTTTAATTTATTTTTATTTTTTTTTTTAGTATCAGACTTCTTAGTATCTGTAACATCTAAAGTGATGTCTTTACACTTCTGTTAATTACTTCTATCTTTCATTCATTTCATATACTTACACAGACAAATAAAATGAAAAAAAACCAACACAATATATCTTATTACATATTATATGGGAAAGTGAGGAAAGACTATTTTACTGCTGTGTTTGAGTGAAGGTCAAGCTACTTCTCTGCCATTTGACTTAAACAGTTAGGCTTCTAATATAATTTGTTTTTAAAGAAGAAATAAATTTCAGTGTTGCTTTAACACATTTCTCACAATAATTAATGAATAACCACTCATGCATCTGTAG
Organism: Odontophorus gujanensis; assembly: GCA_013399175.1. Classification (NCBI taxonomy): domain Eukaryota; kingdom Metazoa; phylum Chordata; class Aves; order Galliformes; family Odontophoridae; genus Odontophorus; species Odontophorus gujanensis. The sequence continues at coordinate 11,888 of VXAB01005817.1, read as the reverse complement.
AAGAGAGGAGAAGG
>VXAB01005817.1:167-10976 GCA_013399175.1 Odontophorus gujanensis | reverse complement strand
TGTAGAAGAGAGGAGAAGGCGCCTATAAAAATTATATTTTTTTTTACAAGTTCTTTCTAATAGATACCATGAAAAGTCAGGAACATTTGCAACTACAATAGAGAGAATGAAGGAATTTAGTCAGGCATTAATCAGAAGAGATTTGGGTCTGTTTGTCTTTGAAAATCTTCTACATTACTTGGTTCTCAGAGGAAATAAAGAACACTAGCATATAAATACTTGTAAGATGGAAGGTGTTTCCTGAGATTACTGCCTTTTTNGAAAAAAAAAAAAGCACTAATGAATGAAGGGAATATTTGATGAAACAATACTCAAAATCAAATGAAAATAATTAATTTTTTAATATGCCCTTAATATGCATAATGTTTCACCTCGATTCTTTAAGGAAGGAAAAACCCTACCTTTGTTCTGCTACATAGCAGCCCCTTTATGCCCTTACACGGGCATCTGTACATAAGAGTTATACAATCTTAGTTCTGTATTTTAACAGACAGAATCTTTCCCTTTGGAGGCTTTCTCAGTCGAGTTCTGAATCATAAATGGAGATACAATACTGAACTTGGAATAACTTAGGAAATGAAAACAGGACACGGTGGTTTGCAATCAGGTCTACAGGTTTTGTCAGTGTTTGCAGAAAAATCCTGGTGAAGGGGGAGGAAAAATGCTATAAAATCCTTGCAGCTTTCTTGCATACAAAACCCTAGTGAGGCTAACCTCATGACTGCGGTAGCTCCTTTCAGTATATGGATATACCAGCAACTAATTGGCCCTTTGTGTTTGAGTTCCTTTATTTGTTTTAAACTTCTCAAGCCAGAGCTTAGTAGAACACAAACTATTATAACTGTTCAATGGCTATAATGAAGCTGGTGCTGAAAATCTTTCATACTTAATGTACTTCAGCAGGAAGCACAGTTCCCAGTGTGAAATACAAACTGTCTCTTTTAGCACTAAAAGCATTTTCAGTGTATTTTTTTCCCCTGGTAGTTTTGAAAAAAAACAACTCAGATGCTCTACTCTGTGTATATAAGAGAAATACAGATTCAGGATTGGAAATAATATATTCTAATTATATGGTGACTGTTTCCAAACAAAGGAGTGAAAATCAACAGGGTAAGAACAAGAGTTTAATACACCATTTTATAAAAAGGCAGTAATTTATTTGGGCATAAAGGACCCCTTATCAACCAGGCAAATCAAGGATGATAGAAGATACACAGTACTTTGCAGGGTTAGCCCCAGTAATTTAAGAGTTTATGGATTGCAAAGACTTTGAAAGTAGAATATGTTTGCATAGAAATTTGAGGAAAGTGTTGCTTGAAAAACCTGGTATGTTCTTCAAGCCTGGCTTCCTTCTAATGTTACTCTGTGAATAAAGCAGTCCCATTCATGGTGCTACAAACAGGGAACAGCAACTTACATGCCAGCCTCTGTGGGGATTTTGGCGGCGATGCTTACACGTGGATCCCAATAAGGAGCACCCACTGCTGCACTTCCTTGTGGCACACACCATCTGATAGAACTTGATACCCACTTAATACCCACAATTAATGAATTTGACTGAAACTGCCTTTATATTTCAGTGCAAACTTTCCTGTGGCTGCAGTAATTGATGAACACTAAATCAAGCAGGTAAAGCTGCGTGGAGAGGAAAGGCTGTAATCTCATCTAAGTCCATTCAAATCTGATTCTATATTAAAGAGGTGATGTCTGCATAATCACGGAATCATAGAATCATGGAATCACACAGATTGGAGGAGATCCTTAAAAGGACATCTAGTCCAACTCCCCTGCAATAAGCAGGGACACCTACAGCTGGATTAGGTTGCTCAGAACCCCATCTGGCTGTCCTTGAATGTCTCCAGCAGTGGGGCTTTCATCACTCTTTGGGAAATCTCTTCCAGTTGGCACAAATTCACAACGGTGATACGGAAAGATGGTTGACATATACTCCTATAATGCATCACATAGACAAAACCAAGCAAAAAAAAAAATCACTCGGGCAGTGCTCTCTTGAGTGTGGTACATGTTCAAGAACTGGGGAATAAGTACACTTACATTTCATTTAGTTTTGTTCTTTTCAATCTTTCCAATACCATGATAAGACCACTTTTCACACTGCAGCATTTTACAGAGCCACTGCACTTTTCAACAGGAGAGCAAGGAGCATCTTGCCATGTCTTGTGCTCTTGGTGCCGATTCTGTAGCACTGGTGTACTAATGTCTTTGGATGGCAATGACTCATACAAATCAGTTTTGGTATGCTAAGTCATTCAGTTATCTGCACAGTTGTAAGATGTAGGCAACCAAAATTTAACTGGAATTTAACTTGAATCCTTGTCAGAAAGGAAAAATAAACAAAAAAGACTATTTTTCTCAGGAGAAAGTCTCAACACAGACAAGGCAACTTTATGGTTCTTAGAGATCACACAGAATATAGAACCAACCCTGCAAATCTGGATGATACTTTTGCAGTTTCACTTCTATGTGTAAGCAAATGGAGGACCATAAAATTGGTTTGCCATAAAAAGAGGGTGCTATTCAACCAACTGTCCAAAGAGCTCCACAAAACAAAGTCCAAAAACTACTTCCCAACACGCCCAAAAAACCTCAGAACTGCAGAAAAAAGGGTATAAGTTGTCACAATATGTCAGTGCAACAGAACAGAAGAAATCAGGTATTCCACCAGTGGAAGTTCATATACCTCTACAGTTTGTGAACACATGATAGAATATTCAAGTATGCAGAAACTATGCACTTGACCAAAACAAAAACAAAAACAAAAACAAACAAACAAAAAATCAGTTGCATCTAACTAATATACATTATTTCACAGAGAGTGGAGAAGGATAAAAAGATGGAGTGACTTCAGGCAGACACCATATGCGGTGCTACTGGCCGCAAACAAACCCATCATCTTCTCATTTATTACTGCGCTATTAACAATAGCACCACTAACATTTAGCACAGAACAAGTTGGGAAGAAGTACACCCGAAGAGCAAGTTTTCAATGCTCAGTTTAAAGCCCTCACAATCACTGCCTCTTTGAAACTTAAAACGTAGTTTTTCATGAGGCTTTGTTCGTAACAGAAATGCAGTACATGGAGAACTATGTTTATCTAGTTCAGTTCTGAAGTACAATAGCAGTGCTATAAATAATTCTCCATCTTCTCTGGCATAAAGTATATATTATTTCACTAAACTTCACTATTGCTCATATAAAAATAGGACTGATCAAGGTTATACGGGTATGCAAAGATTTATTATAGCAACTCTCCCCTGATAATTTCATCAGCTTTTGAAGGATTGAAATTTAATTTTTTTTTTAAGTCAGAACTCTGTTAAAGCTGGATAGAAAGCTCCCAGAGAAACGTTTTCTGATGAGAAATAGGGAAATTTGCCAATGGAAATGCTTGTAATAAACTCAGGGAAAGAGTAACCTGTCATGATTCCTGCAAGACTGGGAAGTATAATGAGCACGAAAGCTCCCTCCCATGACTCCCCTTCCATCTTTAAGCATCAGTGCAGGCTGAACACAATGAATATTACTGTTTCATTTGGACAGCATATCAAGAGCAGAGGGCTGCAGAGGAGGACTTGGAATGGGATGAGGTCCAGGAAGGCCAGAGTAGGTGAGTTCCTATTATTTCCCCTGCTGCAGTGTATCAACACATCTCAGTGTGTTTGTCTACCTTGCTTGTCTGTTAACTCTCCTAACCAGGTCAGTTAACAGAGCTTCTCCAGGTGTAGCTGAGGGCAATGATGCAGTCAGGATAGCAGCAGCGACACATGTCCTAGCCAGCAACCAGACTAGGTAAGGCAGTGATTTATCCATGGTGGCACTGCAGCTGTTGGTGTTATGGATAAGAGTTTGTTACACAGAGAAAAGTCAACATGTTCTACCTTAAATTCGTGGCAGCCTGGGAGAAGAGACATAGTCATTTGCTATACACCACTTTGGAAATGGTAGTTCCTACTGTGACTGTGGGATTGTGCTCTGCAGGCAAATTGATGAAATACCCACTTATTTCCGAGCACAAACCCTTTTCATTTCACTGACTTGGATGCAGATTTAGCAAAGCCTCCTCACAACTTTTCTACTAAATCTTCTGCAAACTCATCCTCGTACTGTCATTTCAAGGTGCTTTGCACAATTTTCATCTCATATAGAAACAACAGAACTCCCTCAGGTCTTGTACTTTCAGATTAGTCCCAGACAACCACCTAAAAGAAACTCAATATCTTTGTGTTCTTCAATTAAATAAATTAAATAAAACTGTGTATGTTTCCAGCTAGGCAAGCTGAAGTGGAGGTGTAAACTGGCCTGCTAATTTAATTTTCAAGTCTACAAAAGGATCAGAATGTAGGTCAAAACCCACTTACTTATACGGAAAAAATAAACAAATACATAAACAAAACCAAACACAGGGACTATTGGGGCCAAACTGTAATGTTAATATGGAGGAGTGTATGTTATGAATATCACAAAAAAAATTCCCACTTTGTCCTTTTCTGAAAACATTCACTTTGTGCCTCAAAGTGTTTACATAATCAGAGAGACTAAAAACTTGCTTGGTCTGTTTCTTCTTATTATTTAGCCATTATTTTAGTCCCAAAGGTAGTTGTTAGGAATCAGATTAACTGGGTGATATGAATTATTCAAATACTGGTACGTTGTCATCTCAAATAGAGGTCCATAATCAATCTCACATTGCTTAGAGGTCTTGAAGCCTTGTAAAATTTATTCTCATTTAGAAATTCCTGATTAACTGGGTATTATATATATATACATACCTGCAATTTAAGATTAGCTAAGAAGCATTGAAGTCATTTATTGCTATTATTAACTCTGACTCATCTTCACATGTTTGATATTCTTTTATATCCAGAAAATAACTTTCCCAAAAAGTCTAGAATAAATCTTACAGTGCCAGTCAAAGAATGTCTAAATAACAACACCTGTCAAAGAAAATATCTGGATGCATTTCTGTACGTAAAATAGCTCTGAACAACAGCTTACAGAGGCTGGGATGTGAGATGACTGCAGAAACAAATACGCACTTTTCTTTTAATAATACATGAAAACTCTAGTAAAAACTTTGATAATAAATATGACCTACTCTTATCTCAACAAGGACAACTGGGAAGAATTCTGATTTGGACTTTGCCATGCTCTGCCTAGGTCCTATATATCTTCTTAACCAAGGATAAGGTGACTCAGAAGGGAACATGCTACAAAATGACAAATCGGATGAAGCAAATATGTTCATTAGTTCTGAATGTTAAGGCTAAGCCTGAAGTTAAACCCATTGACTGAGAGATGGAAGCTGAAGCAAAAACTGAAATCACTGAGAACAAGCAGGAGAGCAGACTTTCCTGGCACTGAGGGGTTTCTACTAGGAGTTTTACACATTCCCAGCTAATTTTAGCACACAGGAAAACTGAAGCTACTTAGTTCCTTCACCAGAATACAGTCAGTAAAGGATAGCATTGATATCAAATGGATAACAACTTTCGTAGTGAGCACTTCCTAATCATAATTCACTACCTCGACTGTCTTTTTTATGCAGTGAATCTAAAGAATTATTACAAATGTAGAGGAAGGCAAAGAGATTCAATGAAGACTGGTTTCATAGGCCATTGTAATGGGTGATGTAACGGAAAGAACCCTCTCCTGTGTAGTCTTGACTGTGACAGTTTTGGGCGATGCTGAGGGTCTAAATTTGGTCTGGATATTTTTCCAATGAGTCCATGAGAAACATGCTACAATTCTTCACTCTTGAGGCCAACAGTGCTTTTAGTTCCTAAATAACTCACGATGAAGGATTTCAGTTTTCCTAACATATAATATATAAAAAATACATCATAAAATACATATCTTTATACCTTTTCCTTCTTGGTTCATGTAATTCTAATCATGAAATACCTTCTTCAATCCCCAGTTTCCAATGGACCTGGCAACCACAACTAGTTTTATGCTGTCAATTATGCCTATTGTGCTGACCATAACTTCTTTATGTTCTTCCCATGTATCTGCTAATAGCTTGTCTTGTTAGTCTAAAGTCTTTTTCACTTTCAGTTAATAGAAGATCCAAAGAACATTGAAATTCCAGTTGTAATTAGGACTTTCTGATAACAACTAGAGCAACATTTAGAATATGTTCACTTCATGGCACAATCTGTGGGAGAAATACAAATGGGAAAATAGGAGTACACAAAAGCAATACTTCCTACATATTATCAACTTTGAAAATAATTCGTTAGTTGCTATGAGACTGGCTGAGTAGGGGGAGAGGCCAAGGCTTTAGATGGACGTAAGTGGAGTGAAGAGGTAGACTAATCAGCACACAGGTGGCAGATGGCTTTGTGTCTGCTGAAAAGACTATGTCACCCGTATGATTTTCCGCCCACAGATGCTATTACAGAAAATGAAAAATAGGCTTGAATGATTAATTCTTCCTCAATCCTATGAAATTTGCTGAATGTTGGTTGAATCACAATAAATAAATTCATATTTTTTATTATCCCTTCAAATTAACAATCAGTAGACAAAAGAAGTTAATATTTAAGTGTAGTTACCCTTGAGTGCCTCAATGTTCAGGAAAAAACCAGATACTTTCTTATTATTTTAATTAGCCCTGCATTTTTCCTAAAAACAATTTTTCCTTCTAGAGAAGCTGATAGGCGATAGATTTAATTAAAATGCAAAACACTGCTTGGCCAAAAAAACAAACAAACAAAAAAACTCCTCAAGATCGGCAAAATATCATTGAGAACTTCAGATTTGAACAAAGTCTCTTTATCTTAATCACTCATAGAATAAGGTGACAGGAATGTGAAAGTAGAACTCATTTTCAGTCCACAGTTCCAGTGAAGTCAGCTGACAATCACACATCATCATTTCCAGCAGAGGACAAGGACTACGAATTTACTTCATACTCTATTTTCTGCTTTAATGTCGTGGTGCTGGCAACCCCTACACTCACCATGTAAGACTGTAACTTTTCTCCAGTACCTCTAAAACCACAGAGAAGCTCTCAGGTACAGCCAGGGACTGCACACTTCATGAAAGCTGAGGCTGTGTCAAAGCTTTATCTCCACTTCCACCAAGTAGATTTTTCTAAAGTTCTGTCACTTATTGTATGAATTCAGCACATAGATAAGTTTATACGCACTTCTCTGTGCCATGCAAAAATATTTCTGTATCCCAAATTTTAGCTGTAGTGAAGTAACTTAAATAGCCTTTCTAAAAGTAAGGACTAGCAGACCACCTGTAAGCAACAATGATTTAGACTGCCACCTTGAAAGTGAATATTTATGACCCAAAATATGACCTTTTTGACTATCTCACATCAGCATAGTATTATCTAACTGGTTTATATGGTGTCATCCCCATTGGGGGACTTCAATGCCCACACATAATTTGATTATAGTTGGTTGGCCTCCATGTAGATATGAGGGCATCTCAAGATTCACAGAATCACAGAATCACGCTGGAGCAAGAAACCAGACGCACACACATTTGCACATTAAAGTCTATCACCATTTGCTGTTTTGATCACCATGATAAATGTGACAAGTTATTAGTTCAAAATATATGGTGCTAAACATGCATGAAACAATGTGTTTAAAAGTACTGGTACTTCATCTATTCAGCTTCATTACAAGGAATTATTAAGGAACGCTGATGCACAATATGACAGAACATACTATGGATAGTGTTCATAACACCACGAAGTTTTTGTTGCCATGGGAACACTAACACTGAACTGACTGTTTCTGTGTATCTGAAACCTCAATCCAAAGTTGTCTGAATATGTATGCGTGTGGGTGTTTGTGTGTACGAAGAATGAAACTAAGAGACTTAAGATACTATGAAGTAGATAGTGAGATATGGGACTCAAGGGAGTATCTGGATGATTACACTAGGAAACAGGTGACTAGTACTTTTGCTTTCTTGTTTGAATAGATAAATATTTTTTGTCTGTAAGCTAAAGATTTAGACACTGATAGAGATCTACAGTTTGCAGACACCGGTTTTGAGTTCACTGAAGTCAATTAACTTCTTGCAGACTTTGGCCATCTGAAGAACTTCCAATTTCTGTAGTTCCAAGGTCCTACTAAGGTCTGTTTTGAGGGAATTCAAAAGTACCTCTGTTACTAGTTTCTGTTCTCTCCTGCCAAGGGCTTTCTATTACTTACTGTCACTTTTTTATACTACCCAAAGAAATCCTCACTTGAAACTAAGTAAAATTTTGGATTGTTGACAAAAAACGAAGAGCTTTAATACATTTTTGAGTGTTTAACTTACCAGATTAATTCTTCCTGTATGGTTCAAATCACCTTACATGATGGCTCTCAGATCATATTTCATAAGGTTCACTTGGCCACATTATAATAAGCTGAGAGCTATATTAAGTAATATTAAATATTTAATCTATTATGACAGGTATTTTTGGAAACTGATACAACAGTACTCATGAATGAGGAAATGAACTCTGACAAAATGAATGGTTTGACAGATGGTCGTTTGCTTCGAGCTCTTACTAACAGATGTTTGAATGAATGTTCTGCAAGACCTCTGTGTATTTTAGGTTTTATCATTTTATTAGCAAATAGTTATCATCTGGTACATACTTGCTCTTTGGAAGTTCTTGATGTAAAGCTGCTAATTTTTCCCCCCACTTTTTTTGAAGAAAAAAAAACGTTTATATTTTACTCTTTCCTGGCTGGGGATGAGAATAATAGAAAACAGCCTGCATTACATTGTTTGTGTGTTAAGAGTAGTTATGAGTAAACACAATTAATTATGCCATTATTATAGACTGTAAGCAGTCAAAAAAGGGAGGCTGAGAACCAGAGTTCAGACTGAGGCCACAGGGGTTGTGTTAGCACCTTTAAAAAAAAAAAAAGAGCTTTCTACCAAACAGAAACAATATTTCACTATATTTAGAATAAATAATTAAAAATTAAAAGTAAACCTCTATCCCATCAGTAATTACTAAAGTGCTTCAGAAGTAGAAACAGGAATTTAGAACCTGTAAAACAAGTATCCTAATCAACGGAGTGCAATTTTTGTTTGGTAATTTTCAATACAAAATCCTCAAACATATCGATACAACATTTAGCCCACAGAGACATTTTTGTGAATGCTGTGTATGGGCAATACTGTTGTCTTTTGTTTTCTCTGGATGAACAATGCCATCTTCCACACAGTGTACAGGCTCTGCGTGCACCCTCCAGGGAGCTGAACATTTCCACGCATTTCTTAGGATGCCTATTAGACTGATTTCTGCTGTGGAAACATAGTATACAAAAGCTGAATTTTTGTGACTCTAACTACTTAACTGATCTCAAAATTCTAAATTATCACAGGAACCTGTGAAAGCTTCAGGTAGAACCTGCTGGTGTAGATCTGACCTTTTAACTGAGAATCGCAGTAGGAAGAGAGCCTGCTTACAGTTCCAAGAAATGTAACAAGGAAGGATTTTTTTAGAACAGTAAAAGTTATTACAAAATATTAGAGGTAATATTAAAAACAAACCCAGTATTTAAAAAGTAATATTTAAAACTAAATAAAGCAATGTATTTGTTTTAGATCAGAATTCTATGTATGCAAATTACTAGAGGGAAGTTGGCCAGCTTTTCAATCAGTCTGTAATATCTCAAAACATGGAGTTGCATTTAAGTTTCAGGATGCATTTTCAGAAAAAACTATATAGAGAACAAAGTGAAAAAATGCTATAGCACTTCATTTTCATATATTCTGAGTAAGACTCCTAGGTTTTCGATTTTCAAAATAAATTTGACATTTAAAAATTGATCTAAGAAAGAAAAATAGCATGAAGTAGACATCGAAATAAGATAAGAATGCTAAGATAAAAAAGCATTTCATTCCCACACTAAACTAAATCCTCCCCCTTCTTCTCATAGTAATAAAGCAAAATATTTCAACCTTCTTATTTGAAAGACAAGTATAACAATATAGATGAACTGGGAGAAATTATTTTAATGATTGATAACTAAAAACTTTTTTATTCCTCTGTTTAATGTCTTATATATGCTAAATTCCAGTTCAGGCTCTCTAACACAGTAATTAGTTTATTTTCTTAGTATTCTCCGAATGTAATGCATGCTCAAATCGCTCACTGTGCCTGTGGATTAATACTGTCCATAAAAAAATAATTTCCATGTCCAAAAGACCCCAGAGCACTTCAAAGAAAAAATAGTGATAGCCTCTCGTATAAACTGTTGCAAGTATCAGGCTTGCTCCTCACAGGGATCTTCTCAGTCGTGTTCAGGAGAGAAGCACAATTTCAGGATCTCTTGTTCTCTGATGTGACAGCTCAGTCACCATGGAACAGCAGCAATTACGTGGCTACCAGCAGGTACTGATCTTTTCCACTCCTTGCCTAATTGAGCAGCCACAGCCAGCACCACAAAATTAAATTTACCTCATCTTTCCCTTAGTTAAAACTTCACTGCACGCTCAGATTTGTACTGTCTGACCTGAAATCTGTTACCTTTCACCCTATATCTCTTGCATGTCTTCACACACCATCTAACCTTGTTCTAATACTGACACATACTTCTGAGGCTTAATGTTCTTAGTGTTCCCTATCAGTTAGCATCCAACAAATCTCAGAGTGATCTGCTATACAGTAGTAGAAACCACTGGATTTCTGCTGTGAGCTCCTCCTCCACTCCCAGTTCCCTGATATAGGTGGTGTAGGTCCTACTGGTCTTAGGCTAATTAAGCATTGAATAAGTTGATCTATCATCTATTGCCCTTATGGTTTTTTTTTTTTTTTT
>VXAB01005816.1:118116-207149 GCA_013399175.1 Odontophorus gujanensis | reverse complement strand
ATTGATGCTAATAAATCAAGTAAAGTGAGGGTGTCTGAAATCAAAGGCTTTACTCTAAAGCTGAAGGCGAGATGGCTAGGGAACCTTCACTGCTGGGATGGTCAGCAAAAGAGGGAAGTCTCGGGACTTGCACGCAGTTTTTTCCTTCCCTCTGAGTGGAATACGGGAACACACAGTCCTCTGGGGTACGTAGTTCACTTCTGAGAACGAGGTACCCGGAAATTTGATGTGGTACTTTAATAGTACCATAACATTTTAAAACCTTGTTCTAAATAAATAATAAAAGAACCAAATCTTTCAATTGCAGTGATTTCTAAAATGAAAGAATTGAATGCTTGATTAAAATACGAACCTAACCTGAATTTCTGCAGAAGTCAATTCAGTTTAGCAAAAGGAATGCACAACTATATCCTTACACACTTGTTGACCAAAGATCAAGTAAGCAGGTTTGTTAAGCCAGAATATGTTTTATGACTGAAATTGTATGTGAATAACATACAGTAATACAGTGAGAGAGTTTTCAAATTTTATGGTATGGTGAACTGTTACTGTCAAGGCTATTAGGAATATACAGTAATAAATTGGTATGCAGACAACGTGTTTTTACACTATTCAACCTCCCTGTTCTGCCAGAAAGCCTCACTCTTAAGAGGTTGTAGTGAAAGACTGACTTCTGCTATCATATACTCGGTACTGCCTATGATAAGCAGGGATGCCCACAATCAAAACTGCAAACAAAAGGTTTATCTGCCATAAGTGAATAAAGCTATTCCTTTAATAACAACGTTCCATTCTGCCATAAGCGAATAAAGCTATTCCTTTAATAACAACGTTCCATTCAAAAATAAGAAAGAAACTACAAACATCCTGCGACCTGTTTCTACACCAGAAGCCGCACAGAATACTCAATACTTGTCACATCAATGGGGCTCCTGCTAATACGACCTGCCGACATTCAGAGAAACAGGATTTGGACCTGTTTTCAGCCACGAGAATCATGTTGATCACAAGAAGAAAAATCCCCACCCCCTGAAAGAAATTTGCTATAGCTGCGGGATCAAGTGGAAGACTAGAGACAATTTGATGATGAAAGCAAAAAGGTTGTATTTTTAAATCTTTCCTACCATATACAAGAACAAATGCAGGATGTGATGTTTGCTTAGTTTTATTAATTTATTTTGCAGGAATCTGCAACTTGGAGTATGCACTTTCTGGAGGTACCATGCATGCATAGCCTCTGAATGCCTTTATACAATTTCATCTCTTAGTAATAAGTTCATTCACAGCATACACAAATCTAGAATGTAGACACCATATATACAGGATTAAACAAGATCGTGTCTTCTTGTTTTAATGAAAAAATTTAACAGGGTTTCACACAGCAGGAAATATGGATTAGATACACTGGTGCCACCATAAATAAATAAATTCCAAGAACACAATTTTTTAAAATCTTTTCAAAGGTATTGAAAGTCCAGGATTATAATATTGCATTAACTCCACTGACTTATGATTATTCAAAACCAATAAAATAGTCGCATTAATATTTATGGACATAAACAGCAACGAAAGCCCCAAACTGAAGAATCTGGCAGAAGTCAGTCACAGCCAGCTTCAAATAACGCTGACATTCTGAAACAAAACAAACGCAGCAGCACAGAGAAACAGTACTGACTATGAGATGTGTAACTGTGCACGTCTTCTTTCTTAACGGGATGGAGAGTCGCTGTAGTATACAGCACGTCAGTTCTATTGTGCCAAAGAAGCTGATGAATTGTCTATGTCCAACGGTCCACTTCTTGTCAGGATAGTCATTTTCACATTCTAGGGTGTATCACTGGATTTCAAATAGCAACTATCATCCTGATGACAATATTGTCACATTCTTGTTTTTTTTTTTTTTAAACATTCGTCTTTGTTTTCACTTTTTCTTGTCTCTATTTCAACTCAAGTATTTTTATTTCAGTTCCAAGGGGGTTTTACAATCAATTTAAAATGTAAGAGTACTTAGAAATTGAAATGAAAAAAATGTATAACCCGGAGAGAGAAAGTAACTGAAAGGGCATTGTTTAAAAATGCAGTTTCATAGCATAACATATTCGGAAAGTACTGAGACCAGCTCTTTTAAGAATTATTACACCTTTTCACCACAGCTCCCAGATTTCAAGAGAAACACACACATACCACAGACACACAGATACACAATTCAATCTGATCTAAGACTACATTTTACAAAGTACTTCCTTTTGCTTGACTTCACACCCCTTTCCTCTTCAATCAAACAAGACTAATAATTACATCGAATTAAAAGTAGATTGAAAGTTCAGAATTTTTTTTTTTTTTGGTGTACTATACTCTGAATCATTTTAAGCCCCACTCTAAATAAACTCTTAAAGAACTACAGTAGTATTCTATAATTATAGGGATTTCATCTTAATAGCACAGTAAATATAAAATTAGCTTTATAAAATTTCAGTGAATGGTGAAATCACTTCAAATGTTCCAATGTCTGAGTCAGTTACAAACTCTACCAACCTAGTAACACATTTGAGGGAGAGCTCCATCATTAAGGAAAAAAAAAGAAGATACAAGTAGTGCATTAACTCAACACAATGGCATCAGCATCCCACCATTCACACATACACACAAAAGTTTTATACAATACAGTGCATTTTTATATGCCAGCCGACATCAGGGTTTCATGAGCATTCAATAAATATTACACAAACCAACCTTTTTTGTTTGTTTGTTTTTTTGGCATAATCTACAATTCATTGTGGGTGCAAAATCACCTGCAGCACCTGCTTTCAGAAGGAAAACGAATCATCATCATTCAGAATACAGTTTACATTCTAAGAAACTAAAAATATTTAAGCACCATGTAAAGTTTTCACTATTAATGTCTCTGCGAGGGCATTTACAAGTAAAGGAATACAATGGAGGGTTTTGTTTTGTACAAACAACAAACAAGAGCAAGTGAACGACTGGAGTAAAATTGTTGGTACAATGGAATTTGCTTGCGTTTTAATGGCACTCACTCAGTCTTCCAAAAAGTATCTTGGTGTCAAGGTAGCCTTCCTTTTCTTCTGGTAAAGCTATGGCTAAGACTTAACGGGTCTCCATTAACACCAGAAACTATGCACTTACTATTATTTCAGACCAGTGAATTACTGGACTGCATGCACTTTCATCAGAAGTAGTATCTATTCTGCTTGAAAATGACAACTACAATGATGCACAACACCTACTCTCATTTGCTGACTGCCATTTTAATTGCTGTCATTTTGTATTCCAGCAAACGAACGCTTCTAGAACTTCAACAGAAGTACAAATGAATAGAAAACTGAAATAATACAAAGGCAAAGGCATCAGGATAGAAAAGTCATGAAGTTACTGGCATTGTTGCGAGTAATTCATTTATACAGCCAGTAACAGCAGTGATATTGCTCATCCTAGGTATTACGCTTCTGCTCATCTGTTTTCTTGTTACCACTTTTGTCAACATGCCCACTTACACAAACACAATTAATAGTTGTTTTCTAACTTTACGTGGATGGCGATCCCCCCTCACACAGCATAAAAGAGAAGGTCTGAAGGGATAGAAGCTCTCTCTGATGCCTTTGACTTTGTTTTGCCCATCAGTGGTGCGCACTGATTGCTGGAGTTTTTAGCTTATTTAAAATTATGCTGAGGATTTAATTAGTGCAAGAACATACTGAAAAATGCCAGATCAAATACTGGTTCCTCATCTAAGGTCACAGTTTATTTTTTATCATCATCTTTACATGCAGGGAGAGAAGACACCAGATTGAGCAATGAAGCTGAGATACATTTTCCACCACCCACCTCTTACAAGTGCTGTCTGCTTTTAAATAAGGATTCAGACACGTGATTGCTCCACCACAGCTTAAAATATTATCATGCATCAAATGAATTGTGGTAATTGATCACATGGATAGGGTTGCCTTAAGAACAGTCTACAGTGAAATAGCTTGAATCTCTCCTGGTTGGCTTCTGCATCACAGAAGTGAAGTCAGTTACCACAACTCAGCTGATGTGCTTGGTTTCATCTCTGATTCTTGAAGAAGTTACACCATAAAAGCTCAAATGCACTGTGCCGGCCGCTGAAGGGCACACAGAACGTCCTACTCAGTTGCAGTTTTGAAACACAATCATCCAGCTGCCCAAAACCAAGTTCAATTCCAAAAATAATGAGTGCTTTATTACAGCAATCCAAAGCATTCAGACAAATTGAAGATCACCTTTATAATACAGTATATCATATGCATGAAAGTACCAGTATGATTTTCAGCTGCAAGTCTTGTGTTCTTCAACCTACGGCAAATACTTCCTGATCAAAACAAAAAGAATGCAGTGTGTAATTTTTTTTTCTTCAAGATCTGCCATCTGCTACTTTATACAGGCTGGTTTATTAACAATGTGCAAATAAACCTGAACTGAAGAGCTAATTGATTATTTTTCAGCTAACTCTGAACTGGGGCACAAGGTACCCTCTGTGATGTAAACATCGTGAATTCTTCATAAATTGGAAGCTGAAAGAGCCTAAGAAACTGGGTACAAATGCTTCTCATAGGGAATCATGGCTGAGCTCAAGTCTTTCAAACCAAATCTGGGGTAGTTTGTGTTTGGCATACGTCACTGTGCTGCTACAGCACAGGCTTAGAAAATTGTTGTATATAAAAGCATACTTTTGGCTTTTAAACACAATGGCCAAATGAACGCATGCGGTAGTATTTTCATCCATAATATAGTACAACTCATTCTTTGTTTATTACCAGTGTTGACACAGCCAGGTGAGCACTGTACATGCAAAAGGGATTGTAAAAAATTACCTCTGATTTAACCTCTCTGTAACACTCACACAGTGTCTTGTCTAGTCACCTTAGGTCACTATTTCAAACAGTAATTTTTTTGTAGATATAAATTACCCTGAAAAAAGCAGCAATTACAAAAAAAATAAAATAAAATCCAAAAACAACAAGAAGGGTCTTTTTATGTTTTTTTCCCCCCCCTCCTCTTTCTATACATTGAAAAATTAATGGTTGCATTTACCTGTCTTCTTTTTCATTAGCTTACAATCTAGAAGCACAGGGAGCCTTTGTTTTCCAGCTAGCTGTAGCCAAGTTAAATCAACTCTGGCGCTTCAGTTTTTTGGGTTCAGTGTAACATTTCACATCATTCCTAAGAGTCCTATCACTTGATGTTTTTTAAATGTTTTTAATTATTTTTTTTTTAAGAGCTACTAAGCAGTAACTGTAACCACAGGACTAAACACCAGTAGTTATTTGCTTTCCTGCATACATTCTTCCTGAAATTAATCCTTTTATATTTTCAGGTTCTGTTTTCTGCTTTGCTCACTGTAATAGGATAAGAAAGAATTTCACCCTTATTTCTTTTCTAGCGTGTCACAAAGCAGAAACGACTTAACACATTTCCCCCACCCCTTTGCAATATGAAGATTGTAGACTGGCAAAGGCCGGGCAAATGGACTGAAAGGTTCCCCATGTTTCCTTCTCCTACAGCTGTCAGCTTGAGAGCCTGTTTTCAACCCAGTGCAGCCCCTTCTTGATTTTCAAGTGTATCGTGGCATTTCACACTGCTCACAGCGATTTAGTGCTGGGTGATTTAGAAAGGTGCAGCTATCGCAGTTCCACGGAGCCCCTTCAAAGTCTTCGTCTCTTGGCTGAGTCCGTGCAGTCTGTTTGGAATTGTTTGGATGTTCTAGGAAAAAAAAAAAAAAAATTAAAAAAAAAAAGGAATAAACATTCGTTTCTTATTCGAGAAGAGGAGGAGGATGGTGAAATCTGATTATTTTAAGTATTTCACTTCTGTGAAGAGTCACTTAACCATACTGCATTAAAAACAAAATCAAGTCACTACTGTTAGGTCCATGATATTGCTAAAGGTTTAATGGCTTAAAACTTAACAAATTAAGTTTCTTACTAGCACTCCAGTATCATCCTGTTAAGAATCAGCTGATGTCTATATAAGTCTCCTACCACACTTCAAATTCCAATAACCCTCCTTTTATCTGTAGTGAAAGACAGCCTTAAATCAGATCCCTCTAACAGTTTGACCAACAATATACTTTCTGCTTATTTTCTGGCATTTATCCAGGAGAAAGAACATGCAGCATTAAAATAACATGACAGGGCTACATCAAAACTAGGAGATTCACAGGACTGCAGAACAGCTGAGGTTGGAAGAGAACTCTGGTTTAACCCCGTGCTCGAGAACGGACACCTAGAACAGGCTGCTCAAGACCATGTCCAGGCAGCTTTTGAAGATCTCTGAGTAAGGAGACTCCACAGCCTCTCTCTGTGGACAATCCATGCCAGTACTCAGTCACTCACAGTGTCAAACTGTTTCCTAATGTTCAGATGGAACACTGCCTCTAGTCTTGCCTCTCAGCACCACTGAGTCTAGCTCCACCTTCTTTGCACCCTCCTTTCAGGTATTCATAGACACTGAGATCCCCCTGAGCTTCCTCTTCTCGATGCTGAACAGACTTAGCTTTCTCAACTTCTCCTTGTAGGAGAGGTGCTCTACACCCTTGATCATATTCACAGTCTTACACTGCACTCCTTCCACTGCACTGTCAAAGGTCTTATTAAATCCAGGAAGACAATGGTTCACTGCTCTCACATCCAACATCACCTACCAGGTTGATCATTTTATTACAGAAGCTTATCAGGCTGGACAGGCATGACTTCCCTTCAATTAACCCATGATGACTGCTTCTGATTATTTTCCTGTCTTTCAAGAGTCTGAAAAGGGTCTTCAAGACAAGCTCTTCCATCACCTCCTCAAGGATTGAGGCCTGTAGCTCCCTATGTCTTCCTTCTTCCCACTCATGAAGGCATGAATGACGTTTGTTTTCCTCCAGTCTTTGGGCATTTCTCTGAGTTGCCATGATCCAAAGATCATACAGAGCAACCTCAATCAAATCTGCTAGCTTCCTCAGCATTAACAAGTGAATTCTATCACTAACAAATGTTTAGTATGCTTAAGTACTCCCTGACCTGGCCCACTCCACCAACAGTACACCCCTCCTGGTCTCTGCAGCCTGGCATTCTTGAAGGTTGGTCTCACTGGTAAAGACTGAGACACAAAGTGCGTTCAGTACGTCAGCATTTTCCCTGTCTCCTGTAATCAGCTCTTCTGGTTCATTCAGGAGAGTCCATATTTCCCACAGTCTCCCTTTTGTCACTGATGCAAACTTCTCCAAGGCCAGGTTGGATGGGACCTTGAACAGTCTGGTCTAGTGGAAAATGCCCCTGTCCGTGACAGGGTTTTGGAGCTAGACAATCTTCAAGGTCCCTTCCCACCAAAGGACCATTCTATTAAGTCTTGTTGCTCTTTGCATCCCTGGCCAGATTCAATTCCACTTGGGCTTTAGCTTTACTAACTCCATCCCTGGATACTCTGACAGTATCTCTACTCCTCCATGGTTACCTGCCCTTGCATCCATCCTCTGAATGCTTACATTCTATGCTTGAGTTTGGCTAGCTCCTGGTTCACCCAGGCAGGCTTTCAGGCAATTTTGCCTGACTTCCTCTTTGCTGGAAAGCATTGCTCACGAACTTGGGAGAGGTGATCCTTCAACAGCATGTGCTAAGTAGCACTTAAATCTGTTTTCATTTACATAAACATCAGTACATATAAATGCATAATCATACATGTATTCGATTGTAACCCAGGGAAGGAACCAAGAAAGGATTTCTGATGTCTCCTACCAACACTTCAATCATCAGGCAATCTCTGGTAAAAAAAATAACTAGACTTTCCAAGATGTGGAAATCCAACATTTTACAAAATGTTAATATTCTAAACAATGTTAGAATTACTTAGAAGGTAAAGGTTAAGATATCCATCTGCTAAACAGACATTAACAGATTAAAAATAAACAAACAAAAACAACTTAAGTTTTAAAAAATAAAAAAAGCACTGCAATTTGTGATTCAGAGTGCACACATTGCTCAGTATCATCTGCTCAGAAGTTTAACAGATGGCTGACAACAACATTAGTGCAAGTACCACCTAGGTTTGTTTACAAAAACATACTTAAAAAGAAAAAGTATCCTCCTTGCTTAAATATAAGCCCTATCCAGTCCAGATGCAGTATAACCATTAGCAGCGTGTGGCCTAAACAAATTCTTGCTAAGCAAGCAAGTTGTGTGGGCAGAAGACTGCATTCATGTTGACTAGCCAGCCTGAAGCACAGTGCAGAACCTTGTCTGCCCACACCTGCCTGTCTATCCATATCTTAATAACTGAATAGTAAGGAGAATGGGGTTTTCTAGGAAAAAAAATGAATTTGACAGGTCTACGTTAAAAGCTGAGCTCAAAATACAAAATACCAACCCTAACACACATCACTGCTAAGTTGATGGACAAAACCTGGAAGCTAGTTTTAAGTCACAACAAATTCTTACACAATAGTAATTCTGATTGTCAGTAAAATCATGTATTTCATCCAAGTCTTGCACATTATTTTGCTGAAAAAAAAACAAAATAAAAAAAGACTAGTGTAATTAGAGCACCTCACAAAACATCACTGAGTACCTTGAATCAACCACACCATCACTGCAGTTTAACATGAATTTTGTGCCAGTGCTCACCTGATGCTACATCTGTCTTCACTGTGCACTAGAACTTGTGCAGGGAACATATCCCAAGGTGTTTTTTTTAAACTGATACACAGCTGAGCAGTAGTCCTAGGCCTTTTAGAATTTCCACAGGCATTTTAGAACATCAAAGGGAAAAGTACTCCGTTCAGTCGAGGGAGGAATAGTGCTTACTAGCAACTATATTATTTATTGTTATCGTTATTATTAAAAATTAAATTTGGATTTTCAAACAGAGCATAAAAATACTAAATCAGAAAAGTAAGTTTTTCCACTAGTATTTTTAGTACACACTACTTGCATTAAGAGGAGGCAGTATTACGAACTCATCACACGACATTGTCAGAGAAAAGAGCACAGAGCACACAGGATCCTGGATAAGTTGCTTTAGTAGTAAGATATGAAGTACTTAAAAACATTTGCTAACATTTGAAATTAATTCTTTCAACAGAATTCAAGAGCCAACTGAGGAAAAAAAAAAACAACCGACAAACAAAAACAGCCAACCAAACACCTGTGCAAAAAGTAACTGAGACAAATGTAGGATTCTGCTCCAAAGCGACCCCTCATACACACTCGAGTGCAGAGTGCTACTGAGCTATGCAGCCACTAGGTGTCTACTTAGCGTGAGCTGAATCACTGTAATGTACAGACTCAATCTCCACAAAACTAAGACTGAATATGCTGCTCCTGTGTGGACAAAAAACTCAGGTCCTAAACCAGATAGAAATCCTATCTGCTATTCAAATAGTGCAGAACATCTCTGAGACCAGTAATGAACCTGTATAAGTGGGACATGCAGACCCATCTAAGAAAATTTATTTTATCACAATTCTTAAATTATCTCAGGCTCTTTGCTCTCTAAAAAGTACAAACTTCAGGGCTACTACTGTGAAACTCATATTCTGAACACAAAATTAAAGCATAGCCGGGCAAGTTAAAGTTTAAATTAAAAGTATACATGCAAATTTTAAGAAGTTTAACTATTAAATCCTAAAACATACATTACAAGACAGAAAGAACTCCTGATGTAGAAGTTCTAGATGAAAAATATTTATTAAAAATGTAATTAGGAAGCTCTAGCTAAAGTGTTATGAGTTTGTATACTTTCAAATCCTTTTCCAATAGTGAATATCAGTATTTACCAAGAACACAGTAACAGAACTCGCACTAGAAACAAGCTGCCTGATTACAGCAGTTTATATAAACAAGGCATGGTTTGTTTTATATATAGAAAAAAATTAAAACATCTTTCTCAATGCAGATATGGCAAGCTGATGTTTGTTTTTTGACCTACCCTTTTTATATGGCTTTGGTGGCACAACAGGACCAGGCTCTATGTTATCGTAGAAGTTACATGTGGCTTTCGGATCAAAGTTCCCTGTTAGAAAAGATAAGTAAGAAATTGTAATTTAAACATCACTTACACGTCTAAGCAGTGACAGGAATATCCAGAGTCTGCAGATCTTACACATCTTTTTTACTATTACATTTTATTCTCGCTTTTTCCCCCCAAACATATTTTGTCACACATTTCCAGTTTTGTGTTGATTCTACTAATTTTTGGCAAGCTAATCCCATACTGAACGATAACTCCAGTTCAACATTCTGCAGTGCTTTAAAACCTGGGACATTTCAAATCTTTCTGTATGATAGCCTTGGTTAAAAAGAGAGAAGGAAAAAAAATATGGAGGACTACGCATTTTGGATCTATTTGATTGTATTTATGTCAAGTTTTGGTCACAGAAACGGTTTTAAATACCTAAATAGAATTGCCAGCTTCTCAGTGGCTACCTGTGTTTCTGATTTGTTTCACTTCATCAGAGGTCATTCAAAAACATTAAGTAAAGAACCTTCACCTAAGGATTATTAATATTCACTTCACTCTTGACAAGGTCACTGTCTACTCGGTAATGTAATGTAATCTAGCCAACAGAGAAATTTGCAAGTCAAATTTACCA
The DNA here is from genome assembly GCA_013399175.1 of Odontophorus gujanensis. Lineage (NCBI taxonomy): Eukaryota > Metazoa > Chordata > Aves > Galliformes > Odontophoridae > Odontophorus > Odontophorus gujanensis. The sequence continues at coordinate 196,540 of VXAB01005816.1, read as the reverse complement.
GGTTGAAACTGAGAATAAGGAAATAAAAATATTCTATTTTAATTAAAGAGTCCATGAATATCTGTATTTAAATATACATTACGTTTAAATTATGTTTCTCAAAAACCATCAGTTCTGTACCTCTAGACTGAAGGAGATCAACTTCTTTCAGTGTACAGTCAACATTTATCTGGAGCTGTCTGTTGAGGCTTCTCAATTTGGTCATTTCCTCAGGCTAAGGAAAAATAACCCAAGACAGCAATTGTAGGAGAGTCAGCATCTTATCGAACATATAAATAACACTGCTATATCTATGTTAACAGTTTTATTGGAAGCTGAGTATAGAGAAGGTGCTGAACAAAACAACCAAGATTACACTGTCATCCCCTTCCTGCCACTCAATTTCTTTCCTTAAGAAACGTTCTCCTACTGGCACTTGAAGCGATGATAAGAAAAAACAAAGCCAACGAAAATGAACAAGTTAATACTAAAATCCATTCATAAGGTATTGCCCTACACAAGTCTACAAAATCACACACTTTACTAAAGTCGGTATAAAATGATGACTTGCTGCATCAGTTTACATTGCAAGTATCTGGAAAAGGAACATGAACTGCACTTCACTTAAACTTCTGATCTTTGACATCCCTGGCCAGATTCAGTACAGGGCAAGTCGGGCTTTGGTTTTCCTAACTTCATTCCTGCATGCTCAGTGTCTTCTTTACTCCTGCCTGGACCATATCTGCCAGATGCCACTCTGAACACCTAAGACAGATGAGACACACAGCAGCTACATACTTCAGCAGCTAACTGCCTATGTATTGTTACTAAAGCATAGTATGCCTTCCTGCCTACATCTGTCTGCATTGTTTATGAGAGCACAGCGAACAAGACTGAAGTGATTTGGCTAACAGCTACATAAATTGAAAGTTATTTTTCAGTCAGATGAGTTCTCTTATCAAGGTCATACAGACATCCGGGCTAGAGTCACTAGTGGTTAAAAGACAAAGAGATAGGAAGAAGTAACAGGGAAAGGTGGAGTGAGGTACCAGCTATTTCAGTCAACACCACTAGTGAACTGTTACATATGCCAACTGAGAAATTGGATGTCTAAGAGATGCGGCTACCCAAAGAGCAACATACCTTGATACAATGAAAAACCGTTCAAAATTACAACAACAACCAAGTTGGATATGGCTCAGACTCTATAAACAGACTTGGATGTACACTTCCATAGGTTGTTACGAAAGTAATTATCTGTCCCATGGCCCAAAAAAGCACACAGTTTTCAGAAATTCTGTTCTGAAACCTAAGAAAGCTGGACGCACATTTCTTAAATTATAAGAAGTGGCTTCCTACAAGCCAAGAACTTAGAGAAAAACCATTTCCAAACATTGAAGATTTTGGAGGTATGTTATACTTGAGCTTATGAAAGGATAAGAAATAAATTTATATCTTGAATTAAAATACTAACAAATCGCTTACTGTTGGAATTGCAGTTGTACAGCTAACTCTTCGCAGTCGCCTCTGCATTAGATCATGCTCCATACCATTGACTTCAGCTTTCAGGCGTTCAAGCTCTTCTTTCTCAAGCTTCAGTTCCTTTGCTAATCTCTCCATCCTTGCACGCTGATGTAATAGCAAGGCTAATTTTTCACATGGAAGAAATAATTACTAACAAAAAAAAAAATACTGGAACACCAAACTCTTAGTTAGCTTATATATAATATTCACGAGTGACCATTCTGGAAAAAAAAAGTGATCATAAACATGCAATCAAATACCAGTGTGAAGATGCTTTCATGCCAAATGAACTACAGTTTTGGATAAGATTCTTCCGGAATAAAAATACATTTTAGTAACTCGAAGTTGATATTACCATTTTGGTCAGTGCTTCTTTTTTTGCATTTGGTCTTTCTCGTCTCAAAAATACAAAGGCACCTGTACAAGGAGAAAGCTTCTCAGGATGAAACAGCAATCTAGTTATGTTAATGCTATACTGACTGAAAGTTAAATACCAGATGTAAGATCAGAAGATAACACGTTTCATAGTTGGCGTTCAGTAGCGTCTGGCAGTAGCCTTAAGACATCAGCCAAATGTCAGTCCTGAATAGCTGTTTGTTTTTTTTTTTTCTTTCAATACCATTACAGATCATACAATATTATCTCGTAGTATTTTTAGCTTTTCAGAGTGTACTAAGTTTCTCAATACTACAAGTTCATCACTGTTCAAAGGCAGACCTTCAGAACTTCAATAAAACTGACTAGACATGTGAATCCTGAAGGGGAAACAAAGAAAAAAAAATGTAGCTGGGGGGAGAGCTGAGGTCCTTCAAAGCCATTAATCCTACAATTTGCTGCCCTCTCATCTCTCTCTGCTGAAATAAAAGAATTCTGACTACCTAGAAAATGATATGAATTTTTGCAGGTAAATATTCCTCAGTATTCCATCATGACGTAAAACTGGCCAAGTTAATTAGTGCGATGCTTAGCACTCTCCAATCCATGTATTTTTACCTGATGAAAGTCTACCAGGACAGAGGAAAATAAGAGAAATTTGCTGCCGGTATTCAGGCAGGTATGCCACTAAGGTAACAATCTTTCATCAGACTGCTCATTACACAAAGGCACCATAGAATCTGAAAAATGCTACTTCATATTAAGTTCCGGCCAGCGCTTGTCCATTTCTTCACTTCTATGCAGGCAAATTAACAAAAGAAATACTCGCATACTAGATGAGGGAAAAAGAAAGAAATAAAAAGATAAAAAATAAGCAACAGTATGATGCAGATCACCAGAAGAGGATAAAAAAAAAAAAGCCAGGGGCATAAAATGACAGTACTTTTATCAGTTGTCAGTACTCAGTGCAAAACAAGAGCACCTTTCTTTTGACTTGTATTTGGATCCAGCAATTCAAAGTCAAAGAATAAACACTGTAAATCTTCTTGAAGAATAACATCAGATATTTTTATAACACATGCTCCAATGTTACTGAACAAAATCATTCTCATCTTGAAATAAGTTAAACGTATGTTAGTCAATCAAGAGATAGAGTTTGAGAGATAATGTTTTTAAAAAGAAATTCAGATATCCGCTGTAAGATTTGCCACCATTAAAATCATATCCTGCTTTCCCATGACTTTCCTGATTTAATAGTGGATATGGCTTCATTACATAGCTTGGCATTATGCCTTAGTACAACTGATCAAACTTGACTCTTGCTGCAAAGAAACAGTCCAAGTACAGACACCAGAATGGCTTTTTGGTAACAGTTTTCACAATGGTTCTATTCAGAAGGAAATTAAGATATTTTGTTCCCTATATTAAGCTTTTAAGGATACTCCTTTTAAGGTCTCTAAGTGGTAGTGAAGAGTATTAATGACAGCTCTGTCGACAAGCTAAAATAGCTGAACAGACACAAAGCAAAATAAGAAATCAAGAACTACAGCACAGGATTACAAGCATTGCTTCAGATCTCCCAAATTGAGAAGGTGGCTGAAAGGAGCAATATAGAAATTGATTCTTTTTCAAATGCCGATTTAGAAACAAAACACATTCTTTAAATATTTCTGCTGATAATCACCGTGTCATTAACCCAACTGATTGGTTTGAATGCTCGCAGTCTGATTCATTTAATTCCATTGTAAATGTCTCAAATCTAGAAAGCAAGTTACTGTGAGAAAAGTCGTTTTCAGCTAAAGGTTAAATTTCATTACTTCTTGTTTTTCAACTACATTTTTAATTCTTTATTTATGTATGGCATTAAAACTGACTACACTCTGTCCCTATGCAGAATACACACCCTAAAGCCTGTCTGCCAAGCCATTTCTTTGAAAATTCTAAGTGCAAGAAGTTCTTGAAAATAATTATATTTCCTGTTAAAAAAAAAAACAAAAACAAAAGGATTTGTATTGACATGAAGTAATTTTAGTTGCAATTCTCCCTCTTTCATTTAATACTCCTTCAATCTAAACCAAATAAATTGGATTAAAATTCCTTACAGAAGATTTGTTTCAGCTTTTACAATGGACCCAGTACTGAACAAATCTACATGCTGCAAAGTTCTTCAAACAAACAAAAACATATAAACTATATAATAAATAATATAACAGTAGCATAGTTCTTCAATGCAGAAGTTACAAACCAGACATGTGGCATATGTTAGCTGTAGCATTCTCTTCAGAAAACCTATTTTGTCAAAAGCACAGCAACTTTCTGAGCTTCAAAAACTCTTTATGTTCAGATCAATATTTGGTACAATTTTTTAAAGAAAGAATATAAACTGATTAGATTATTTTTGTTGTGATTTTTGTTCTTCTCTGTATCGGTTTGGTATTTCCCACTTAATAAGTAGCAAAATCAAGCTGAAAATGCATTTCACAGAAAGCAGTGTGCACAGTAAAATGGTTACCTTGAGTGTAAGCATAGTCATCCGATCCAGAACTAGAACTTCTCTGATACTTATGGCTTCCTTTTTCTCCTCCAGATCCTGGGATTACAGAAATAGGCTGAATAGGTTCTGGTGCTGCAGTACGCTCTTCTTGGTCCACTAAATTTAAAAGATTCTCAGTCGGTGCTCGACCTACTGTGATTTTAAAAATAGTTGGGTTTGGTTGAGATACCATTACCCGAGGAGACTGTGTTGGTGCACCTGTAGGTCCAGTTGGTTGAGTGTAGGTAATATATACTGGATTAACACTAAATGGAGGTTTGGGTTGACCCGACATACCTCTTGATGGAGAGCTTGAAGGAGGAGTAGTGGCTGCATACAATGGGTGCTGGTTTCGTTGAGATGGTTGATTACTTATTGGTGAAGGGCTTCTGTTCATTGCAGTCCCAGGTCTTTGCGGTGGTTCAACTGTAATTTCTATTTTATTCATGGAACCTTTGGATAAACTAGGTCCAGCAAAAGGAGGAAGATACGATACAGAGTGACTGCCTTGTTTTTGAAAAGTCTGCGATGCTTGCTGATATGGATGAGGAGGGACATTTGAGGGACTGGGGGGCATAAAAACATGTGAACTCTGATGACTCAGCTGAGGCTGAACCTGGTGTTGAGGAGAGCCAAAGGGAGAGGGGCACTGGGATGCCGGCGGTGATCTGAAGGCTGATTGAGGGATCTGAGGTTGTTTAGGAGAATACTGAGAAGGTTGGTAGTTCTGTTGATGTGGATACACAGGTAGAGGACGGGGAGTATAGTGTGGAACTGGGCCCTGTGGCGACGAATGCCACGGTGTATTCTGAGGAGTCTGTCGTCCTGAAGAACTTTGAGATGTTTGCCTAATATAAATAGAGCCAGGAGTCCCATAAAGATTGCTTGGAATCTGTGGAAGAATTTGTAGAGCTCTGGGTACACTCTGTCCAGAGGGGAGGTTTTGTGATACTGTAACAGTAATGGGATTTGTACTGTACCGAGGTATGTGCATATACGTGGGAGGAGGGCCTTGCATAGCAGACGTGTTCATTCCTGGTTGTATGGAAGATGGCTGTGGAGGTGGCTGTGGAGGAGGAGTAGCTGCATTTCTATTCTGGTCATTCATGAAAAATGGATTGTAATTAGGAGAAGCTGCCACAACAGCGGGAGCAGAATGTGGTTCTTGAACTAAGCATATCAGCTGTTTACCTGCTGTGCGTTGTGGATCAATGTGTCCATCACTTGAACTATGTACCAGTGTACGACCACCATTAAGTTGAGCTCCATCCCCTGCATGATAGCTGGTATGAGGATGAATACCCAGATTAATGTGCAAAAGGCTATTTCTATTCATTCTGGTGTCATCAGGGCTATGGTACTCCATGTATAAGTATTTGTTGCTCTCCTGTGCGAGGGCTCGACAACAGGCATCTAGGTTGTTGTTGTTCTACAAATAAGAAGGGACAACTATTACCACTTAATAGCAAAGAAACAAAAAAAACTGTTCAAAGTTCAATACTCATTCAACTGGAGCTGCAATCAAGTCCAGTACAGGCGTAATATTTCATCGTAGATGACACAGATAAGACTTTTGAAACAAAAATAATACCTACTAGGTCATAGTCTGCAAGTAGTATATAGCTCACATTACGCCTAGCAAAAGGGTAGATGCAGTAACATTGCCTACAGTATGACACTTAAATATCAAATCAAGTCCACTCTGGGGGAAGACAAAGAATTATATATTCCTGTTAACTGTTTCTAACAACAGAAAATTAAATTAGACTAAAACTGCAAACTCTGGGTAGTCCAAACAAAGACACAGGTAAACAGTAAAATGTTATCCAAATACCTCTCTGTACCTGAAAGTTTAGAACTCTAACATTTTAAGTTAGCTTCTTTAGATAAAATTAGTGTTGCTTGAAAACATATTGGCAATTCCCTAAGGCCCCTTACAATTGGGACATAAATTTCAACAGTCTTGAAAACAAATAACCCTTGTAAAGGCTTGATTTGTTCTGTGATGCCAGCAATTGAATATACAACAATTAAATCATGAATCAAATCAAATGTAAAATGGGACACTCCCTTTTCCTTTCCTCCCCTCTCTACTCATATTAGCATACTCATATTATTCAACTCTTAATCCTACAGTGAAGATGACAGTGAAATCCTGTGAAGTTTTGACTATCTGACTAACACAGACATTCAGTATCGATTCAGATAAAAATATACTATTAAATACAGCAAGAGAAAACAGTCTAGCTTTGAATTTTGTATGACTTTCACTGTACAGATACTTCTAGTAACTTATTTCTCCTCCACACCAAGCTGCCCAGCCAGACTCCAGCGGTTGATGGGAATACACAGATGTATCACACACATTTAGAAACAGAACATTTGGCACCAGTGCACCAAGGCATCAGCTTCAAAAAAAAAAAAAAAGCTAATTGCTACACCATCAGCTGTGTGCCATCTAAAAGACTACATAATTAGAGGAATTCATCATCATTGAGGACAAAAATAGCCTTACCCCCTAGGTAAAGCCAGTAAGTCATTTCCTTATTATGGAGGAAGAACCCATCACAAATGTAATGAAAAATGGTAACATCTGTGTGTGCAAAAAAAAGTAAAGAGCAGAGTCTTCCATCACTTAAAAATAAAACCAAAAGGATGAGAATTGATGCTCTAAGTAGCCTACTATGAAGGTTTCAATAATAAACTACAGAGACTCCTTTAAATTCTGCACCATACCTGCAGCATGCATTGAGATACCACCCCTTCAGGGATCTCAGGGAAACGCTGTCGGAGATCATGGAGTACCTGCACATCGAGTTGTTGACTGCCCTGAGCCATGCCAGACAGATGATGTTCTAGATTATCAAAAAATGGAAGTCAACAGACCTTCCAATAGTTATGATCTTCTGAGGCTTCCGGCATTTTCTATAAGAAAGAAAATAAATATTTTTAAGCTAGGACAAAAGTTTTCCTTCCTTTCCCCAGTTGCACGTATAAATAAAGGACTAGCACTTTTATAGATTCAGATATAAAGAAAGACAACATCTTAAGATTAATGGTGGGAATCATCATTTCTCAAATTCTAATCACAAAACAATTAACATAGCATAGGTTTGACTACGTGACATTCCACTGAAATGTGCTGGCTCAGAACATTGCTCTTGCAGCACCACACAGACATGACTTACATTAACCTGACCTGTACAAAACTGTTACAAATTTATTCCCAGTGAAAATCCGGAGAGACTGCAGAACATTCGAGGTTACAAAGCATTATTGTAAAGAACATAGGCAAGATGTCAGGGGAAAAAAAAAACAAAAAACAAAAAAAACTGGCACAATAATCCAAAAATATTTCTTTAGTAATGGGACTTAAACTCTTTTACATCACTACAAATTCAAAGGGTTGGAAGCATTTTTTGCAAAATGCAATAGTAGTTGAACATCTTTAATAAGTCCTTTTTAGGACTATGATAATCAAATATTTAAGTTTTTGTAAAGCAGTAATTATATTAATTTCTAACATGATTAGTGACAAAAGCCAACCTCTTTCTGTTTTAGGATTCTTGTATTCTAGAGCAAAAAGATACTCCAGTACCGAAGGAACGCTAGAAGGCAAAAACCACCTGAGTCAGTAAATACCTTTCTCACTCATGGCTCACCATCACAGCAGTAATCATCAGATAGTTAAAGCCTAAGTAAAAATTCACAGGATTTTGCATGAAGGTGTGTAGGGTGAATAGTCAAAAAGAATTGTACCCACACAAAATAAGGAAGGTGGACGGTATATTTTTGTATGGCTCATCCAGATGGTATAAAGACAACCAGTAAATAAGGAAAGGCTCACCTGTCACTGACAGTCAAGGCTCACCCGGAACTCCACAGGGGAGGGATCTCCAACAAGAGATCCTTCCCCAGTGGTGGTCAGCCCTTAAATGGGGTCTGGGAGAGGTGGAGTCAGACTGCACCCCTTCCGGTCACACAGTGCATTGCCTTCACCTGTGCTCCTGTGGCTGACTCAGTGCTCACCTCAGGTGATCAGTCAGTGGTTCAGGCCGTGATTCAATAATTCCCATACAAGGTGGTACATCAAATAGCCTCAGACTTTCCAACATTAATACTCGGTTAGATGCTTAACTGGAGAGAATGTAACAGTGTTCTCAAAAATGGAAACGAAAGACACCAGCAAGAGCAGGAGTTCAAGTAACGTATCAGCTAGTTGAAGGCCACAGTTCTCACTGTTTAAAATATTCACATCTCAGGAGAAAAACAGCATCAGCAACATGAAATACAAGTGCACTCCACCATCCAGGTAGTACGCATGTCAACAGCTCTTAAATGATGTTATCGTTTCCTAAATGGTACACCTGGGAGGGCTGCTCCGTTATATCCAATACATCCTAATATCTAGTATTACATTTGTTACATCGTACGCTTCCAAGATAAATGAGAAGTTTAAAAAACACCGAGATAGCTCAATTATCCTGTTGATTTAAGATACACTGCAATAAACATACAGTGTATGATCACAGTGCATCCTGTCTCCCTTCAAATGCCAAAGGAAGTGCAGCTGAAAGTCAGGGGTTCACATCATGGTGCAGACAATGGAGCTAAGACAGGAGGGACACAACAAGCTCATGCTGAACCACAAGAGACTAGAAAAGCAATTCTCCAAAGATGCTCTTCCATGGCAAGCTCAGGCTGGGGACATGCTGAGGTACATTTCTATTTACTGAAAGTTCACAGAGCAGTTCACAAGACACAATGAAAGCAAGTCACTTCACCTACAACTTCTAAATGTTGAGGATACTCAAATCCTAGCAATGTGAATTTCCTTTCAGCTATGTACATGGCAGATATAAAAGCAAAGGCATTAAAAGATACTGTTGTAGAACTGACCATGCTGTGGTAAAACAGAGATGACCATGGCAGCCACAAGTGAAAGTTGGGGATTACGCAAAGCACCACTCCAGTCCTATACAATTCCACCTATCAGTTTTTTAACATCTTTTATATGGCTAAGTTGTACGTGCAGGAAAATCATATCTTAATCTTTTTCCTTAAAGTAGGTTGTATATCTTACAAGCTGAGAATATGAACTGAAGTGCACAGTTCCATCACTCAACTGATGCCTCACTTCTGAAAGATGGAATAAAAAACCCCAACATTTCCAGTCCTTTACACTACACGACATGTTCAAACATATTTGGAAGGAAATCTGCATTACTACCATTATAAATTAAGTCACCTAAAACAAAATGAATCATTACTAATGAGATCCAACTGCAAAATAAATTAGGTATATGCATATAATGCTAAAGTTTGTAAGCTATGTAATGGTGTGCACTTACAGTGCAATTGTACTGTACAGTTTATAAAAATTAACTATTTAAAGACATCATGTTACTACACCTTCCAGGCAAACTCTTTGATTATAAACGATTCCTTAAATCTTTAGATTGGAAGGATGAGAAAACAGGACAAAGTTTGAATACATTTCAGATTCATGAACGCAGTGTGTACTGAGTGCAATACATACACGTATTTTTCTACTTAAGTGTTCACAGGGCACTTCCTTCCAACACCTGCACCAGACTGAGAGGCTTTTAGTCAGGACACAGAAAAGGATTCAAGGAAAGAGAGCAAAGCTGGGTGCTGTATTTTGTCTGAATGCTGTTAGAACTCGAGTACAGGCAGGCTATGAAATCCCAGTAGACCCAACAGCAAAACAAACCCAAATTCTTAATTAATCTAATAATAATTTTGTTCTGAAGATTCCATAATTAGATACAAAATTAATATTTGATACAAATCAGTACTCAAAAAGCAAATGAGCATACATAACATCTTCAGTGTTGTCCAACATCTTTTTATGCTGGACAGATAGAGAACCGAAAAGATATAACAGGAACTGACAGAGCAGAGAAAGGTATCAAATTCTAAAGTTTTATTAATCTTGGTCAGTACAGGAGTTTATTTTCACCAAAAAGTGGAAATTAAATAAAATGGGATTCCTTTGAAAAGAAAAATATGGTGATCTTTAAATGAAGGAACAAAGTTTCACACTCGTTTGTAACAACTTCATTAAAACATACTTTTTTTCCAAAGCTATGCTAAACTAACTTCAGAGCATGAGTTGTGCTACATGAGGGAGGAGAGGCATAGAGTGAACATGGAGGAGCAGCAGAGATAGAACGCTATGGACTGACCTGTTCCCCTGCAATGCTCAGAGGCAGGAGGCAGACAAGGGTGGATGAGGGGAAAGGTGTTTTTAATTCGCTTTTAACTCTCACTGCTATCTATTATTAATTTGCAATAAATTAATCTTCTCCGAGCCAAGTTTGTTTTTTCTGTGATGTTAACTGTTGATTGATCTTCCAGTCCTTATCTCAACCCACAAGCTGCTCCACTGTATTCTCTCCCTTCTCTTGGGGAGTGACAGGGCAGCAGGGTGGGCAACTGGCATCTAGCCATTAAACCCACCACAGCTTGTTAAACAGAAAAGTTGTGAGTGTGTGTCACGTATCATTTTCCCTCTTCTTGAGATGATTTCAACCTGTGAGATAATTTCAAACCATATTTCCGTGTTTGGTCATGATAAACGAAGAACAGTTCTTGAAATTACTTTTGTAACTGCATTTTCCCTACTTATTTTATTCTATCTTAAAAGTGAAATTAAAAATGAACCAACCCTCATCTAACCTGAAATGCCTTCTAGAGGCACTCAGCATTCTTAACCCAACCACACACACAAAAAAAATAGGATGATGAGACTTAATTTACATGAAATTAGTGTTACTAAAGTACACGGCAAGCTTCTAGCACCTTGAGTGCTTAGGAACAGAAATATACATTTAGTACAGATAAAAACATTTATAATTGAAAACAATAGACACTTTAATTAAATACATTCTTGTTTCATGACTATTTCTTTCTGGATGCCTAAATTCAAGATGTCTGATGTACAGAAATAATCCTGTTCAGAAGTCATCCAGGTACTGAACCGTGGAGATCACCTTCAACAGGTTGAGTGTGTAATAGATGATATGGAAAATCTGTTACCTTCCCTAAACTGTAAGACTTACACTCCATTACCATTAACAAAGACATTTATGGTACATTAAAGAGATTAATCTACTTACTAGAAGTTTCTTTATTAAACCCTAAATCAGAAGAAAGATGGTGAAGACTTCCTGAGTGAAAAAATTCCAGTATCTCATCATGGTGAAACAACACCCATGCCAGCTTCAACACTCAAATTCAGCATCTAAAACAAGTGAATTTTTACTGCTTGGGAATAAAAACCATGGGTAAGTTCCAAGAAACTGTGTTACTGGTAAAGAATTCAAAAGCTTTTATTTGCACAGACTCATAAGTAAATTGAAAACCATTCAGTGAATTACACATTTGTTACAGTTCCTTGAAAAAAGTCACCCTGTATGCAGAGTGCTTAGTGGTAGATATCAACTTAGCTTCTAGAATAGCTGTAGGCAAATCACCAGCCCCCAGAATCATCTAGAGCTTTGATTACCGTCCTTGAAGATTTACTGCTTACGAGGCAGCATGAAAAAGCAGTGAGATCAGACCCACTGCACTATGTTACAACTCATCCACATCAGCTTTCTGATCATACTGGAATTAGAGAACGTGGCTGCAATGCTGCAGGACAGCTGACTGGCAGCTCAGCTCAGAAGGTACACTACAAGCAAGAGGTCAGAACCGAAGAAACTCTGCTTCCAATTCCAAGTCATCTCCCCCTGGTCCTCTCAATATAATTCTGTACAAAAAGTATTTCTGAAAATGACAAAGGAGCAACTGATGACAGGCGGCCAGCTCTGTACTACTGACATGATTATACTTGTTCTTCCTTCATCTGTGTTACCACATTGGTTACGTGCTTCCAAAGGCTAAAATACTCTCCAGACACTGCATGCCAATAGTAAATCATGAGAAGACAAGGAGGGAATTAGCTCACCTGACAGATTTAGAAAGCAGTGAATTAGACAAGGATTTAATACATCTTGGTCTTTACCTAACAAATAAATGGTGTTAAGAAACGAACGTGGTTTTGGCCAGTGAATTCTACAATGGTATGCAATCACATCCCAATTTCATTTCTGTATTTCAATACTCAAGCAGATGCTGAGGTGTATAATTACAGTGGTGCTTCCAACGATGACACAATGTAGAAAAGCTGTCAAGCAGCAACATTTTTTTTTTTCCAATAAGTAACAAACTTTGCATAAGTAAATACCATAAAATTTTAACATCATTCAAACTGAGTTTCTTTACAACAAGGATCAACTTAACAAAAACATCTTTCTTTATTTTGAAAGCATCCCATCCCACACATACCTACTGTTCAACAGGCATCTGCACACAATTATAGCCTTGTAAACAGGCCTGGAACGTGACCCCACTACAGATGCAATCACGTAATCACACCTCTAATCCTTGAGCAGCCTCTGGAAGCACGGTTACCTTCAAATCAAAACTGTTTTTGTTTCCATTTAACTATCCTATTAAACAAAAACAAATAACCAATCCCACAGCTGTCACCAATCTAGCTAAGGCTTTCAATTGCTCTTGCAGTAGAGCAAGACAAGTACTTTTATGGTAACGTGACAACTTCACAAAGATTTACCAGCTTAAAATCTCAGAAATGCAAAAAGCTAAACTGTTACAGCACTGCCAAGACAGCAGTTTTTCCTGTACAGGGACACACTCACACTGTTTAACCATACTGCATCACAAAAAACAAGAATTGCTTTTCTCCGTAACAGTCCAGCTAACATAATTTTCAGGATTACAGATATCTAAGAACTTCCCTCACGCCTCACAAATCACAGTGATCATTAGTAACAGAGGCGCTTTTTATTTACAGTGTGACACACCACAGCTCTTGGAGCATGTTGCTTCACGGCCTGGAAGCAGAGCTGGATATAAATATAAAGCAGAAATTCAAGACATTTTGTCAGTTCATACAGACGTATTAAGCTCAACAAAGCAAAAGAAAAGCAGTCAGTGTTTAAAGCTGAGCTCAGCTTGCTGCTGCCACTTGATCTGAAGTGACTGGCTAAGTTATTAAAACCACAACTGAGGAGTTTGGCAAGCTGTCTTATGAACATTCATTCACTTGTATAAAAGATCAACACAGTGAAAAGCTCCTGGGTAGCAGGAAGGTGGTGGGAAATACAAAGGAGTATATGGCAAAAGAAAACAGAGCTGACAAATTGCTGGCCAGTTGGTTTCTTACACTGTAGTAAAGTTGTGCAAGCTCACCCGCCAATTCTTGGTTTTGTTTCCCTGTGTAGTTACACAGGTGTGGCACCTGACAGGCTATCACAGCCCCACGTACCAACACAGAACAAAACTCATTAAAGCAAGCATGGCAACAGTACTGCTAGCTCACATTGATGAACCAGGAGCGTAAAGCAATGATCAATGGTTAACCATGCTTGAAAACAATTTTAGCAGTTTCTGTAGATGAGGAACACGCAGATACAACGTGGTTTGTCTTCACCTCACAAAAGGCAACATATAATCCCAATGTAGGAGAAACCAGGATAGAGGAAATCCTTTACATACACCAGTAAGACTGCCTGGAAATAACACTGAAGCATAACGCATGGGCAAGCACATTAACAATATCTGCTGCTAGATAAAAAAGCAGGAGCTACAATCAGTGCTATTTCATCTTAGATGCACGTCTAGTGCTGCTCTGTGCACTTTGGTATTTGCTTTGCTTTATTATTTTCTCTTTATTATGGTCTGTCATCCTTGTAAATCACCAGATAACACCAGACCATTTAGATGCTATCTCCTGTTCTTCCTCTTCCATCACTGCCAGAAAGCATAAGAAAAAACTCACCATGGTGTTTGCAAAGAAGAAACAAAACCAACAGGTACCACATTAAAAGAGGAAAAGGACTTAGTTTATAGAGAAAAGTATACAAACATCTAACAGTTTCAAAACAAGCCACAGGTTATTTTATAGCCTTGCTCACAATCAATTTCTGTCCTGTAAGGTAGCAATGTTTTATGACAATGAGAGAACTTAATTGTTCCACTGCTTTACAAAGAAAAGGAGTCAAAAATCTCACTACATAAAAGTCAAATCTCCATAATGTGGAGTATACTTATGGGTACTGCCCAAAACATTACAGCAGGAGATACTAAAAACTGACTGATAATGAGAAAACTACCTAACTGTTAAAATGTTAATCCTTTTAACAAGCATCCTTTAAGTAAGCTGTTAATAGGGTGACTAGCCAAGATGCTAAGTATTAGTAAATACTTTATTAGATATTTATGGTTCTCTTGCTCTACTACGCAACTGGATGCAGCTCTTGCCACGTAACAGTTATAACACAGCAAATTCTCAATGCATTGACACAGTTCAGGAACATTATGAACAAGCAGCAAGTGCTAACTTCCCAGAAGTGTTCTGCAGAATACCAAGTGAAACTAAAAGCAGTAAACACAACTGAGTTTGTATGCCAAAAAAGATAACCTTGAGATTTATCATAATTATGACGTTGGTATCAAAAGCCAGGAGGACGATGAACTGACATTCTTGCCAGGAAATAACACCTGTGATTACTGACTGAATATCTGTGAACTATAGGCTGGCTGTGGGTGGAAAAAACCTCGAGGTAATCCAGACCACAGTCAGATTTCCTAATTTTGAAACTCCAAACGTTGGCCCTGCTACAAGCAGTTTTATAATCCTATATCTACCTATATATATAGCATATAGATATTACATATGTTTTATAGATAAAATATACACACACGTGTGGTTACAGCCTATTTTAAAAGTGAAAGAGAGTCAGAAGGAATACATATTCCCTTAAGAGACTATATTAAATCAAACATATACTGACGAGTATGGGAAAAGGTATATTATAAATCCATCTGTCCACTGAAGTACACTCTGCTACTCCTACTTCCACGTTTATCAGCTACAAAAAGTCAAGATTTATACTGGTGAGAAACTTTGCTGGTAAACTGCAAAAATACTGGAATATTGTTTAAGACACAATAGCTCCAGAAAGTGTTTCCTTCTCAAAACTGACATTAAATTCTCTCACAGATTATATGCTTCAGAGTACTGCAATGAAGGGAGAATTATCTACAGCTTACGGATTTGACTCTCAACCAGTATTCCTCTCAACCAGAGGGATTTAATGCTGTCCCACCCAAAGAGATGCTCAAAAGAATAAGTGATTTGCAGCATCTACTCCTGATCCTACTTTACAAATTGACTGCCACACTTTGAATTTGCTCGCAAGACATTCAAGAATGGGTTTTGATGTAAGAAGCATTTACACCTGTCAAAACGTGAGACCTCCTGCAAGACTTCCACAAAATGAAAACTCTTATTTCTGCAGGAGCTCACAGTGAATATTCAATGAAGCCAGGGGGTTCAAGAAGACTGGTATTCAAACAATTAACCTAAATGTTTAATTCTTCTACACCTTCACTGTTGTTCGGTCTCCACCGTACTAAAACATTGTCTCTATGTAAATGAGTTGCTATCAATAAATCCGAAAGAAGCCATTGCCCATCTGCAGAGTAGAAGCAGCACAATCAGGTCAGCTGTCTCAGAGTGCTTGTATTTCCACAAAGGCACACAGCTGCACTTCATGCATGCAGTGGTATAGCCTCAGTTATTCAATTTATTTCGGTGGCCCACAGCAAAAAGCTTCACAATGCAGTTAAGATTACAACCACTTTCTCTTCTTTCTACCTTAAAAAAATCCTAAGTCAACTGCTTCAACTCAATCGTCAGCTTCTGAAATAGCCATAATTAAATTCTGACTGATGTAATAGCAATAATGTCATAAATTATAGTTAAAAATAACCAGATGAGCAGAATTCCTCTGATTAGTATTCCACAGGTTTTTATATGACAAATCTTGAATATATTCTGTGTTAGGTACACTGACTGAACTCAAAGACTTCTATCCAGTTGAAAACTGCCTATACACAAGAACACTACAGGATACAGTGCAGACAATTTCTGTAACAGCACCAGCCACAAACTTTTTCATTCTACCACACCACAAAGAAATTGATTGCAAAGTGTATTTACACTGGTGGAGAATATTCCTTTTCGTGCAAAGATAAAACAAGCATTATTTTCAACTGAAATGATTTGTGTTATAATCAGCTCATATAACTGACAATAATGTCAAAAGCAATGTGCTTTATAAAGGCTGCCTGTATATAGGATTTGTCAGAACTCTTACACCCAGAGTGCCAGTTCAAAGACCACAAAGCGAAGAAAGTGGTGCGAACACCTATGCATCACTGTTTCCGGCCTGACTGCTGCTAACCCTGCCTCTCACTCTGGTCACCTTAAATTAAACCTTAAATCAGAAAAGCGCATAGTCAAGTGAGAAGCCGAGAAAAATCTCCTTTCAGGAGGATCCATAGCAAACACACGCTAATGGAGGATATGACTGTACACGGAGGAAACAGAGAAGGGAAGTGGAGAAGCACACACAAACAGGAACAAAAAATAAGACAGAAACAGGGAGGGGGCAGACAAAGAAGAAACAAGGAAGCAGCTCAATATGGAGCAGCTCAAAGATTAAGTGCAGAGAAACGTGAACCAAAATACTCTCTAATCACCAGAAAACATCAACGTCCATTTCTGAAAGTTTAAGTTTCCACCACCCGGTGGCCTGAATTTCCACGCCACGTCTAATTGCTATAAAATATAGCAGACAAGTTATACAGCATGCCTGTCTTCTGCATCACTGCAGGAGAATTGGTTAAGAACCCCTAACACAGACTTTGCCCATTTGGACAACTCTTAGCATGAATACTCCAAAACTGTCAGAAAAAGGAGGCCATGCCAGAGGTGACATAATATGTAGCACCGTATCAATGTATCTATTAATTAATTTGATTTATTTGTATCATTATAATACAACAATAAATATAAGCATATGTATTGATAAGATTAAAAATATACACGTATAGGAACACAGATACTCAAGGGTATGCTGCAGATGAGGAACTGCTGTACCCAATTCGCTAGTGGAACAGAAAAGATACCTTAAAATATGGCAAGTCTACCACCATTTATATGCCTAAATAGAACCAGATGTTGTATGTACATCATACAAAACTCCAGATCAAACTTTTAAAAACTTCTGTATGCAGAGATATCTCCCCAGAAAGTATGTTGGGGGATAAGTGGAGATGATTTTCATCTTAAAATAACTGATGAATGTTGACCCCAGCAGAAGAGTTTTCCTAAGCAAGTCCTACACCTGAGTTACTGGAGTGGGAAATCTTGGTAGTATAGGATAATGTTTGACTAATCAGCACCCAGGTAGAGCTGTAGGTGCCCTGTTTGTGGAACTGCTTCAATGGCAAAGCTCCACAAGGAAGTCTAGATACTTAAGACACTCTCGTTCCCTAATCGCAGGTCATAAACAGGAAAACCAATATAGAGAATGGAAAGATCAGAACATGAATAAAATTGTTCATCTTAATGCACTAACGCGTTCCTGCCAGAAGTATAGTACAGCTTCAAAGGACTTGAACAGTATCCAACAACTTTCCTTGACACAAGCTTTGGAGTATCCTCTTCCATACAAAAAGCCTGGCACTAAATCAGGTTGGTTTTTTTTTTTTTAATAAAAAAAGGCATGCTGAGAGACTACAGATGGCAGCAGTAAAAGGACAGCAACCAACACTGTATTTTTCCCTAAATTATATTGACTTCAATTTCCCATTGTTATTTACAATGGGATTTTTTTTTTTGCTTTTCTGTGCACCCCGTCCAGAGCACAAGAGTGGAAACTGATTTTTCTGACATTTCCATAGCCTCCATACTAGACAGTTTTATGAATTTCAGTCACTCTGTTACACACGAGCATGAATAGGTTCTAAAGATCATGCTTTGGCCCTCAATTAAAACATGTTATGACTTTGACGGGTTAAGGAAAACTACATTTGCAGCACGGTTTGATTATTCCCCGACACTGTATGCAAAGACAGGTTGTCAGCAGGCAGGCCATGTTTGTTTGTTTCTGTTGGGCTGGTAGCAGGCCAGAAGATCTCAGAGCCAGAAGATAAGATTAACACAATTCCTGGCTGAGGCACACATGACTTTATATGAATAGCTGAGTACAAAAAGAGCAATTTTCTGATGATACAGCTTAAGTACTCTGTCTGCAATCGTGAGTTTTACCACCAAAATGTTAACAAATCCGTTGCTCTATAAATCTGTGCTTATGACAAAATTAAAAGGAAAGAGGTCTTTTGCTAGTAGCCAGTCTTTCTCCAGCTGGCTCTGCATGACTGCCTGATGGTAAAAGTTACGAGCAAATTTCACTTTCATCAAATCAAGCTACAAGGGAAAAAAAAAAAAATCTGAATACAAGGTAAATGAATGAAGTGCATTTCCTGAAACTTTCAGGAGCAGTAGAATAAGTAACTTTTCCAGACTTTTCAGGATAGACTGTGTTCCCAATTTAAAATGTCTTATTTCTATTCTACACTAAGATTATTCTTCCAAATGTGAGTTAAACATGCATGTTAAACACTCAAAGCAATCAGTACATCTCTAAAGGCAGAGCATTTTCATCCCGATCTGCCCTACTGTACTCCATTAAGGCTAGTAGGATAAACCGTTCTGATTTCATTTCCCTTTGAGGAAGCTATCCTTATAATCCTGCTCAAGAGAAAGAAAAAAAAAAAATAGGGCTCACAGTTCAAAATTAATATAGTTACTAACCCGTTCCATTCTTCAAGATGTTTGGATTAGTTCACTTTGCTAAAACAAGACAGCATCTCAAGGTAGGTGTGTTCTCTAAACATGATACTCTTTTTTTGTGTCAGATGTCTCCTTTCTTACGTGGTAGGTTGGTGGATAACTTGGTAGAACAGCAGCAAATGAACTGCTTGAAACATTCCTTACATTACTCTAAAATCTGTGCTGTGCTCAGCGCTATCCACTGTCATAAGAATACAAGAGTAAAACAGATAACCAATAGTTTGAGTAGCTGCAGATGCAAGCTACAGTAGCACTTAAAAGTCTTTTACTTGATACAGTTTATTGGTTTCTTCACTTTAACACTGTAGCAAAGAAGGAAATAGTGTCAAGCTAATTCTTTAACCAACCTCCCGATTTCTTTACTTTTCTAAAGCGGTAGCATGCATATGTTTTCCAGAGCATAACAGCACAGAACATATCCAGCTGTTCACCCAGAAACAAAGGATTTGAATCTGAAACACAGGTCTCTTGGTCTAACTCCCTGGAGTCTTAGAAGAGCATAATTTACCAAGGACTCAGATGAAAAAAATATCAGTGTTATAACTGCCCACAAATCCAGTATGGACCTGTATACAGCAGAAGCCTAAACATCAGGAACATCTAAGGTTTAAAATAATTTGCAGTCACCTCTCATCAGCCAAACACACTGCTGCCACAGTTATTCCCCTGCAGCCAAGAACCAACAGACAATGTCTGCCACAGAAACAAGCAGCATGAATCACATAATTGCTGGGGTTGAAAGGTTACCTAGTTCCAACCCCACTGCCGTGGGCAGAGTTGCAACTCTCTACACATTAGGCTGCCCAGGGGCCCATCCAACCTGGCCTTGAACTTCAAGGGATGGGGCACCCACAGTGTCTCAGGACAACCTGTTTCACTGCCTCACCACCTCCTGGGCAAAAAATTTCCTCTTCATGTCTAATCTTAATCTACCTTCTTTTAGCTTGCTACCATTTACCTCTTGTCCTATTATCACTTGCACATTCGTAGATTCCAGAAGCAGGAACTGAAAGCAAAATTACGTAAATTTAACACCGTCACCTGATGTTTTGATTCTGAAATCATAGTGTGAACAATCACACCCCCTACTTAACCAAACAGCCCCAGTGACTTCTTCAGGCACTCAGAGCCCACTAATTCTCCTCTGCT
The DNA here is from genome assembly GCA_013399175.1 of Odontophorus gujanensis. Classification (NCBI taxonomy): domain Eukaryota; kingdom Metazoa; phylum Chordata; class Aves; order Galliformes; family Odontophoridae; genus Odontophorus; species Odontophorus gujanensis. Next base: position 176,183 of record VXAB01005816.1, on the reverse strand, counting down.
GAGTGAGCAGCTTATCCTTCTTACCTTCTATTTCGCCCGATTTTCAAGTTAATTCAACAAATGTCACACTGATTTTGACAGCATGTTAAGAAAATACAAGCAGAACTCTCTGTACATACTTGCCCAAATACAGGATACCAGTTACTTTGCCTCATAATTTGTCATGTTTCCACAACCAAACATTCACTTTAACCAGAACAATTTTCTACATACTTAAAAATTAGACAGACAGAAAAAAAAGTACTCCAGTGAGTCACTGTCTTAACACTCAACACATTTCCAAATATGCCTAAGAGTAAAGACATGCTTCATGCAGTTACACACACTCAGATCAACTGATTCCAACAAAACCCAGAACATGCAAAGAAGAAAGAGCATATGTTTCAGCTCAAACACCACACTATGGACTACTCCTTTATACCAAAATATTTACTACATACGTAACAGTTGTCAAAAACTGAACACTGTCAAGAATCACAACATGCTTTTTCAAGTAGGATTCAGGGTGAGAATTTTTTAATAACATGAATAATTTAATACAATCATATAGCAAACAACTACTAAAATACTTGACTTTCAAATGAAAGGAATACTGAACATCCAAAAGGGTTTTATTTTCTCTCTCTAGCATGGGTTATCACAACTGAGAGCAAAAAATGAACAAACAACAAAAATCCCAGAACAAAACCCCAGAAAAGGAGATGGGCTTTTGCTGTTGTTGAACTCTGGAAACATTAAACATTAAAAGAAGTGAGCAATAGCTACAAAACAATATTTAATTTGGGTAATCAAGTTTTGGAATGAAAAAACCCTTTGTCTCAGCAAATATTTATCAACATAAAATGCTATAGTACAAACTACCAATTGAACTGGGTGCTTGCACAAGAGCTAACTATCACATAGGAAGTCTGGTCTGACTGTTTCATAACAACTTGAATACAACAATTCTGGGATGAGAATTTGCTTCTCCTTTTTCCCCGTATGCCTGCTCCTCCCAGTTCTGAGGTTCAAATAGCAAACTGATTGCTAAAGCAAAGCTTTCATTTACAAACACCAAACGCTAGGTGGATCAGCTCTTTCATTCATCTCAAAAGGATATGAAATGTTGTGCAAGAATAGATACAAAATGTTGGGCCACAGGCAGGCAGCCATGTGCGAGAGCAGTGCCAGACCAAAACGATCACAAGGAGATCTGGCTAGAAGTATCTCAGAAGCAGACTCCTCCTTTAGGTAAGACAGAAAGCAAGGCAACAAAAGAGACTATTTCGTTATTAGATCCACAAAAGCCACTGGCTCTGATCCCTTGTAGCAGCTTTCTATCTGTTTGGGATACAGCCACCTCACAGCTGCCGTAGGCTTTGAAGAGACTGATGTGACTGACTGGCTACACTGGTGGTTTAGACCCTAAAGAAAACTGATAACTAAAAATCTCATTTACGAGGTTAAGTGAAAGAGCAGTCAGTATCCTGTGACATCCAAATGACCTACATCCAAGAAAGTCAGGAACCCAAGCTTGCAGAGGGGCTGATTGCTTCTGGCTTCCCTGAAAACTTTCTGTTCCAAGTGATCATTTCCTTTTGTTTGCAAGAATCAGGAAGAGCTATTACCACGTTAAAAACAAAGCTAAGAGCTATCTACCCAGGTGAGTTGAGAAGGAAGCAAACAAAAAAATCACTGAACAGAAGATAGTTTACACCAGGGGACAAACTATACAAATTACCTATATATTGCCAGAAAAATGTTACCATTTTTATGAGGTATGCAGAAGTAAAGTGAGTTGAATCTGCAGTCATGAAAGAATTAAGCACCTGAAACATGTTTGCCAGTCTCACATATCACTGGTGAAAAGGTACTCAATAGCAAATGTTAAAATTACATTAAAATATTCAGGAATCATCCATCACATCCAACTTATTTCATAAAACTAACAGATTACAGATGTTTAATAATTACTATAATTCAAGTTTCAAGATTGTACGTCAGTAAACTCATTCCACGTTCGAGCATTTTTTTTTTCCATAGTCACCAATTCAAGTAACAGCCACAGGAACTCCAGTTGAACAATGTTTAATACACTTGCAATTTAAATATTTTACTGCTTTCTTAAAATACTGCTGGAATAACCACAACAGTTCCAACAAATGAGTACCTGTCTACTGAACAGCCATTCTGTCACGCTGTATGCATACACTCTCAGGTAACCAAGCAACCAGGGTATTCAAACTAGGTAACAGAAGGCCATCACTACTTACAAACAAATAATCAAAAGCATCACGGTTGTTTTTTTTTGTTTTGATTACCTGCAATTTTTTACAGTTTAATAATAAATAAGATTATTTACAATTATATAACATGTTTACCTAATTCACATATTTTACAATACTCAGAAATAATTTGCCCAGCACATTTAACATTAAAAAAGAAAAAGATTCCAGAAAAAAAGAAAAACACAAAAAAAACCCCCAACCCACCAACAACAAAATAAACAGGAAAAGAGACCAAAAGTCTCTTTGCAAGTCGACATGGATTCCCCCCCCCCGGGGCACGTGGAAATTTCATTTTCTGAACAGACTAAATAGCCTGTGCCATAAATAGTTTCACTTAAAAATGAGTGCAGCTTATGTAAGCATATGGCACTCACCATAAGCATTTTTACGGATAGCAACAACAGTGGCCAAAAAAAGTATATAAACACAGCTCAGAAAATAGCATCTAAAAATTAACTCAAAATACCAGGAGGGTTTACTATACACTGCTACTGACAAATCTTAAATATTCCACGAATGGACAAGAGGATACAGTTATCAACAGCTACACCAATGATAACGCTCAAGCAAACTTATGCCGAGTAACCCCAAAACAGAAGTTGGTCACTGTTATCTTAATAATGAAAGCTGTTATTTCACATGTCTGTACTCCCTGGATCTTATACCCTACCACATAATGAAAGAATAAAAACAAGAGATACTAAAATGTTCGAGTCAGAACTACTTTTCCACCCTCCTCAATGAAAGATCATGATAAATACTTAAGCTCTTTTTCTCCTTCTAGCATTCTATCAAGGGGGGACTAAAAGTATCATGTAGACTTTAAAAAGAATGTAGTGGGAAAAAAAAATAAACAGCTAAGGACTTATTTAGTTTTGTTTTAAATAGAATTCATGCAAGAATAGAGTTGCAAATTCTTTTGATACTTTCCTATCAATTCCTTAACACCACCTCCCCTCCATCCAGTTCTTATAAATATTAACTCCATAAACAGCAATCCCCACGGGGACTGTCCCAATGAGTCCAAGACCGGCAATTAAAGAAAGAAATAAGCTTTTTCTCTCAGTCTTGAAAAAGAAATAAGCATGCAGAACATTCCCCTGGAGAAGATAAAAATCACTTAAAATATGAGAAAAGGAAGAGCATTTCTGCTATCTTTTCAGTTGCTTCCAACAGATGAATCGACCATCAGACACTAGCAACCTGGCAAAGGATGCTAATTCTTGACCTTCAGCTCACAGCCATACATGAGAACAAACTGCACCAGGACTTCTGCAAATGACACAGACCTGAGTTGTGCACACACTGCAAGCTGTCATGTCCCTGCCCTGATCACATCTTGGGTAACATATGCTCTTCAGAGACCTGCCAGGCATTTTTGTTACAACTTTTACAGGAAGCAGTCTCAGTTTGGGAAAAGCAGCTCTCAAGCAACTGGGTGTTCCCCTAGAAACATAAGTGCTGCTTGTCACAGTACTAGCAGTGTCTATGTTGTTGGTTCTAGCAACTTGCTGAGTAATGACAGGAGAGCGGTGAAAATTCCTCAACGTCCACATCAGTACAGGGAGATGCTACCCACTCACTGGTACTAAAAACAGCAAGTCTGGAGCAATCCTTGATAAGGGTAACATTCGTTCTCGTAGTTGGAAAACTTGATGAATTAGTGACTTCAGTAAAGGATGACTTTATCTCCCCATCACGAAACTCTTTCTCCTAGACGAACTCTGGCTTCAGCACAGCTTTGCTGACTTTCTGACCCTTTAATTTCTCTTTGTCTCCTCTTTTCTCAAATAGAGTAGAAGGTAACTTCAGAAGACTGATAAAAAACTGATTTTATTCAGGTCTCCTAGGTCTAAGGCTACCTTCAGCCTCGTTCACCTCAGTTCCCAAATCTGAAACTGGATTGGCAGGTGGAACATTTACTTGACTCTGAACTTTCCTTAAAGCAAAAGAAGCATTTGCTCTATCTAGCAAGGGCTTCGAAAGCAAAGAGGCAGATTTCATTTTAGAGGGTCACTCTGACATTTTAGAAGTTATTCCATTGCAAAAGATAAGCTAGAGACTTATTTCTTCCAGACCCCTCTTCCTTTAAACCGGATATTCCAAGAAAGGAAAAGAAAAGAAGAAAAAAAAACTTAAGCACAAAAGGAATCTAGACATGAAGAGAGATTCAGCCCACTGTTGCTACCTGCTAGTGGAATGGGTACACACTGAAGGTTAATATCTCCAATACAGAAGTAAAAGAAACTGCAAAACTACATACGTCACCCTAACAAGTTACTCAAAGGCTCAAACTCAGAAGGCACAAAACGCTTGCAGACAAACAGTGAGATCTGTTTTGAAATACCTGTACAGATCACTGCTGCATATGAGAAAAAAAAGAATAGTAAGCAACTTCTATGATCCCCTTTTTCACAGTGTTGTCATAACAGCAGGAAACAAAGCAGAGATCCTCGCTAAAAGAACTGTTGCCCAATACTGCCCACTTGACACTTACCAGCGAGCTACAAACTCATGCCAACCTACGAAAGCATTAAAATATTTCTTGTTAAAATCTAAGTGACCTGAGTTGAATTAAAACACGTAGTCAACAACCCCCAGGTTACTAAAGACACATCTGTACACCATCAGATCACCCAGAAGACTGATTTTGTACAAGTGGCATTTTTGTAAAATTGCTATGGAAAAAAAATAATAATAAAAAAAGTCTTTAATGCATTCAAAGCATCAGAGGGAAGAAGGATTATATTTGACACAGAAATGTTTGTTAGTAAAAATCACCCTATTATACTTTTTTTGAACAATTGGGAAAGAACGGTGAAACTGTACAGAACGAACACTTTGCCTTAACTGTATATGTTGCCACTGTTGATCTGATGATAGCAGTGTTACAGTGAGAATCACTACTCCATCGGGACAATCTTAAGCGTTTCAGGAAAGAAAAACATGCCCATTTCAACAGCAACACCAGTACCCAGCCTGCTGCTTCTGCAAGCTCATCTTCGGGTATACGCATGAGAAAAGCAAATTTGAAGTTCCTTTCAGAACTTGCACAGAATCCAGGCAAAGAAAGAACAATTCTCTCTATGCTTTCATGTACTATTATTTATCGCATGCTCAATAAAAAAAATAACAAGGAAGAAAACAAATCCCTGATTCCTCCAAGTGTTAGGAGTAAACATTCATGCTTGAGTTAATCCAAAGTACACAAGCTCCCCACAGAACAGAAAGAATCATTCTGGAGGTTTTATACATAGTGTGACAAATTTGATGACACACAAAGAATCAGAGAAGCCTTTCACAAGCTATTTTCAGTATTCTAAGACATAGTAAACCAGTAAAAATTTGTTTAACAGATGAGACTTCAGGACAAATACCTCCAAATATAACCAAGGAATAAAAAAAAAAAAAAAAAGACACAACCAGATTAAAATACTGCCACTGCTGTGGATCCCTTTATCAAATATGAACAGTCAACACTGAAAATGTTTTAGAAAAGTATCTGTATTTTTCCCTGCCACAGCACATGAGACAAATGCTGGTAGTATTAGAGATTTTTTTTCTGAAAGCATCCTTAACTCAACCATGATTTCACAGAAACCAATACACTTTTCAAATTAATTCACGCTTCAGTGGACATACAATTTTATTTGATTGCAAGCATTTCATTAAAGCATATTGACTGTAGAACATGAATGACAGAAAATAATCAGCCAAAAAATGTTTTTAGGAAAATATTCTCAATTATCCATCAGCGAGCAAACACATCAGTAGCAAAACGTACACTCTAGCCGTGATAGGCTACTGAACACTGCTACAGAACAATGACCTTTACCTCTGTCATTTTACTGTTTGCTTTCTGCTTTATACAATCTCTGAAAGGAGTGAAAGGAGAAGTAATTTTCCTTAAGAAAGAGTTAGGTGAGGACAGAATCTGGTAATACATTAAAGATGCTTTTCAAATACCACTACTTCAGGCCCCGAGAAAATAAAGCACACTGGAATCCAAGAACAATTGCTTCTTAATAACGAAAAGCTGTATTACATAAACTTAACAGAAATGAAATTCTTTACTTTTGTACTTTACTGATATGTTGGCTGTTACAAAACAGCACTTGAAGCGGGAGAAACATTTGAAGTAATAATCAAGGAGATGTGCAAATACTGAAACGTTAGGTCTACTGTGACATGAAACTGAGACTCACCCTGTATGATCTATGTAGCGTAGATTATCTTTAAAGAGGGAAAATGAATAAATATTAAGAACTCCCTGACCATCTTCATCTGTATGGTTTATTAGCAACATCACAGCTTGGCTCACCATCTTATTACACACTGAATTTTGCCAGATGATTGCAGCTTCTCATGTCGATGAAAAGGTTCAGCATCCACGAGTCTTTTGGATACTGATGATACAGTGCCATCTTTTAAGCACTGACTGACAAAGCACAGAAGTTGCTGACTGATTATGTACCCCCACAGAATAAGAGATCATGAAGGATACTTTGTACCACAAAACCTTCTACCAGAGCAGCATCAGGTCCAACAACTTGTGTCTTAAGCTGAAGATAATTTGCAAATTGCTTATTTATTTTGAAAGCCTTTCATCACGTGGGTAACTCTGAACGATACTTCAAGGTTTGGCAGAATTTAAGAAGCTGCTCTGGAAATGTTTTAAATCAACACCTTTAACATTGGCATAAATTACTCTAAACAAATATTTCTGAACTCTTTCCATTTAGAGGAATGTTTCCCATGTGCAAACTGCTACCATGACATTACCACACATGCAATCTCAACAATATGACAGTTGGTCTTTCACAAGCCAGTTAATATCACCCTTTAGACAATATTTTGTTATTGTATGTCTCCACAGAAACAATCAGAAAGTCCACATTACATCGATAACTACCAATTCCCAGTTAAGGGTTTGTTCCCCTCTGTTTGTGTAAAGGCAACAATAAGGAGAGGAAAACACACTGCAAAACCACAAGTAGCAGACATTTCTACGTTGTAACTTGAAACACCTGCATACAAAAGCAGCGCAAAAGATGCTCATGAAAACATCTGAGGCTATATACAAACTCTCTCTTAGTTTCACTCTCAGTTCGTCATCTGCCATACAAATGCAACAAATTACAAAGTATTCCACTACAGATACATTTACTAACATTTATACTTGTAGAGACAGCTACATAACACACCAGACACAGCACCTACTTCAGCTCACAGTAGTGGAAAGAGTGTTAGGTAGACGCTCCTAGAGCAAAATGTGTCATGCTCGAGTAAAGTTGGATGACTAAGCAGACATGTTAGAAATATGCAAATCTGCATCCAACCAAGCATATTTTTGGGACTACATACCCTAATTCAAACACACACTACAGGATTAAAATTAGGAGGAAGTATCTACAGCCTAGTTCAACCAAAAACTTACTTTCATTTAAGATCTATGTAGTTTTCAAGAGGTGACAGAGTCAAGCTATTGCCACGTAACCCTAAGAACTGTGCATTATTCTTCTGGAAGAATGCAGAAGAATCGTTTACAATTAGAAATGGTTACTCCTCTGCCATCCAGCAAATCGGTATCAGCACAGATGTATTCCCAAAACTAGGTAGAAAAGAAGGAGAGTTTCCACAGCAGCTATTCAACTCATCCTGTCCTCCTCAAGACAAAAACTAACAGAAAGGAGCCTCAATGAGATCCAGAAAACAACAAGAAAAAATGGACACAAACCTCACAATATCCTCTTTAAATTTATCTGCAGTCGCCTATATTAAAAGTTATGCTGTCGGCCATAATGATGATGAAAATAAACCATAAAAGTGTAGTCAACTTATAGACTGCATCTATCAATCTCACCCATCTCACTGTGCTTTAGACAAAAGATTTAAGACTAAAGGCAGACAAACACCAACAGCACTCTCTTTTCCTAATATGTGTAAAAATTGATACACTTTATTCAGGAACTGAGACAGCCTATACACAAGCTGATACAAGTGGTTAGATTATTCTTTAGATCGCTGCCCCCAGCCAACACTAATTTGCCGGGCAGGACCAAGGGCTGACTTTAATAAGTGTTGTGAAATACTTATTTTCTAAGAACGCTGTTCCTCTCTCATTGCTAAGAGGAAATGAATTTGATGTTTCTTCTTTTTACATGAAATATGCTAACACAATATATACTTGGACAAGGGGGAGAAGAAATCAGTGCTCTTTTCTCAAGAGTCTGGAAGGGAAAAAAAAAAAAAATCAAGGCTATCCAAGCAGTTATGGACCTCTGAACACACAGGCTGGTATGTTTTACACATTTTTCTACTAAGCCCTCTGGGAGCAGCGCTGATCAAGTAGACCTGTTACAAGCCTATAAACAAACACTTACTACTCAATTTCAATCACAGTAGACATCAACACTAAAAATAATGGGCACCTATCAGTATACCAACAAGAGCAGTCAGTCTATCTACTTTCAGTATCTATTTGAAATGGACAAAGAGGGGAAAAGGAAAACTGCTGCAGACCTCAAGTCAAGACTATGGACAGAACATAGAATCATTTATGGTTGGAAAAGACCACTAAGATCATCAAGTCCAGCTGTCAACCCATCATCACCGAGCCCACTGATCTGTGTCCCTCACTGCCTCACCTATCCTTTTCCTGAACACCGCCAGGGATGGTGACATGGGTGGGCAGTCTCTAACAATGTCTCACCACTGTTTCTGAGAAGAAATTTTTCCTCGTATCCAACATGAACCTCCTGTGGCATGACTTCAGACCATACCCCTTGTCTTATCACTGTTACCCGGGAGAAAAAGCCAACCTACACCTCACTACAATCTTCTTTCAGGTGGCTGCTGAGAGTCTCCCCTAAGTCTCCTCTTCTCAAGGCTGAGCAATCCCAGTTTCCTCAACCTCTCCCCATTAGACTCATGCTCCAGACCCTTCACTGCCTTTCTCTGTACACGCTCCAGGGATTCAACGTCTTTCTTGTATGGAAGGGCCTAAAACTGCAAACTCAACACAGTATTCAAGATGCGGCCTCACCAGTGCCGAGTACAGAGGGACGATCGCCCTCCTAGTCTTGCTGAGTATAGCTACCGTAGCACACCTATGGCCCTGCTACCTCCGGAGCCAAACCACCACAACAGCATCATCATCCTGCAGTCAGCCCGTCCAAGAAACAGCACCACCCCCCCTTTACCCGCGCTTCCATTTATTTACGCCCCTACATCCCACACCGGTAGCATCACCACCAGCCCCTCCTGGAAGCCACCCGCCCTCTCGCCCCGGCCCGAAGAGCCCCAAGAAACAAAGCGCAAAGTTTTCCNCGCGGCCGTAAAGCGCTTCCGGGATGCGGGCGGCGCCGCACGCTCAGTGCGCGGCGCTGAGGCCGCCGGCCGCGCGGCGAAGGGGTGGGGCCGGGCCCGGTTCCGGCATGGCGCTCGCTCTCGCGAGACTTCGCGGCGCGGGGCGGGGGTTTGAACGCGCGCGGGGATGAGCGGGTTTGGGGCGGGGTTTGTTCGCAGCCGCTGTCGGCCGTTATCGCTGCTCTCCAGGCGCGGCTCTGGGGTAGCGCGGAGGGAGCCGGGAGAGCGCGGTCCTCTCGGCCGTGCGCTGTCCCTTCACAGGACGAGTGCTTCTGGGCCTCGTTAATTGCTGTAGTGGCTCTACCTGGTCTCTGACTTTCTTGAAATGTAAGAAAAAGCCTCATGGGTAGCTGCTGATCCTTATTTAACTAAGGGGCCGCGCCCTGGATTACATGTACTGGACCTGGGTTGTTCAGCGTTTTGTTTTGTTTTGTTTTGTCCAGCTCCTTTAAATCCACATGAGTCAAACGTCTTTGTTGCTGTTTCTCCTGTAAGCGTGCTGTGCCTCAGCTCGGGATCTGCTTTTGGCTAGCAGGGGCAGTTGAATTCATAAGAGCAAGCTCCACAGCTCCAATTCAGCTTAGCAGCCAGCAGTTCTTTATTTTTGTTTGAAATTGAGGATTTACCTCTGTAATGGGCTGTGACGGCAGACCGTCATCGAGTAATTGCTTGATTTATCTTTCCCTGTGTCGCTTTCAAAGCAGGAGAGCTCTGCCAGAAATTGCAGAGACTTGGTATGGTGTTTTCCATCTGCCTTTAGATTTGAGAGTGGGATTAATCAGCTTTGAAACATCGCAATTAATCTCAGCAGATCTGTGCTTTGCTTAAAAAAGCACTTAGTTAAAAATCCATATGACTCTTAGGGGTCTGATAACCCAAGAAATCAAAGACCGTGCGTGTTTTAGCTTTGCTGAACACATCTCCGAAAGGAGTTTGTTTTATTTTTGATCCAGTTCTTCTGTCTCCTGCTATNCCCCCGCCCCGACCCGACCGCCCCGTAGCCCAACCCGAGCCGGGGCACCGGTGGCGACGAGGCGCGGAGGCCTCGGCCCCGGCCCGTCCCCAGCCTGCCCTCCCTCCCGGCCGCCCCTCACCGTGTTGCGCTGGGAGCTCGGTTCCGGCGGCGGCTGCATGCCCGCCCGGCCCCTCGCTCTGCCCCGGGCCTCCGGGACGGCGGCTGTTAGAGAGGGGACGGCGGCCGCAGGAGGGGGGGNGTTTTGTTTTGTTTTGTTTTGTCCAGCTCCTTTAAATCCACATGAGTCAAACGTCTTTGTTGCTGTTTCTCCTGTAAGCGTGCTGTGCCTCAGCTCGGGATCTGCTTTTGGCTAACAGGGGCAGTTGAATTCATAAGAGCAAGCTCCACAGCTCCAATTCAGCTTAGCAGCCAGCAGTTCTTTATTTTTGTTTGAAATTGAGGATTTACCTCTGTAATGGGCTGTGACGGAAGACCGTCATCGAGTAATTGCTTGATTTATCTTTCCCTGTGTCGCTTTCAAAGCAGGAGAGCTCTGCCAGAAATTGCAGAGACTTGGTATGGTGTTTTCCATCTGCCTTTAGATTTGAGAGTGGGATTAATCAGCTTTGAAACATCGCAATTAATCTCAGCAGATCTGTGCTTTGCTTAAAAAAGCACTTAGTTAAAAATCCATATGACTCTTAGGGGTCTGATAACCCAAGAAATCAAAGACCGTGCGTGTTTTAGCTTTGCTGAACACATCTCCGAAAGGAGTTCGTTTTATTTTTGATCCAGTTCTTCTGTCTCCTGCTATCCACGTTACAGCTGCAACAACTGATGATCCAAAAATGTACTATTAAGAAAGCATTTAATGTATTTTTAGCCACTTCTAATGGGATTTAGCAGCTGGAAACAAGGGGAATTTGCACTGAGTAATCAGTGGAGTTCTTAGACAGCTGTGTGAGAACCAGTGCATCAGTGTTAAAGAAATGAATTAGATGTGATGAAAAAATTGAAAAATAGACCCCAGTGCTTGCTGCTGCAACCATAACTCAAAGTAGAATGGAATTCATTGTTAAATTCAGTTCTGTAATAACTTGTAGATGAAAATGCCTCTTCGTTGTATGGTTTTTATTTTTATTTTTATTTTGTTTGATGCTTGTGGCAGCTATTACTAGCCATCTTCAAAAGGCCTCAAGTTGGGATTTAAAGGCTGTGCTGCATTTCTTTTCAAACAGAACAAAACTATAGTTAGTTCTGCTCCTCTTTGTCTCTTTATGAACAGCTGTCTAAGAGAACAATTTTCTTATTTTGGAATGAAGCAATTTTCTGCAGTTTGTGCCCAAGAATTGCAGCCGAAAAAAGTATCTTGATAAAATGGTCCCCTAATATTCCATGTTCTTCTGTCTGAATTAGTTCATCTAAAGGTGAATTCTATTCCTGAAAACTGTATGTAGAACAAAATTCATCTACTAGGTTCCAAATTTAACTAAAACTTTTGAGACCTATGCATCACCCTTTGTACCTTTCCTTTTGCAGTGAAAGGATTGTTTTGACTCTTAGGTACACTGGTTGCTTTTTTATTTCAAAGGCGTGTGACCCCGAGAGAACAGAATAAAGTGTTTGTTGTTTTCACAGTGATCACGGATGAAGAATTTCATTTCAACGTGAAGATACTGTGGCATTAAAAAGCAAACACAGCAGTGCTCAAGTTGAGAAGTCGAAATAAACTTGTGAGAAAAAAGCACTCAAAAACTGTATTACTTTGTCTTAAAGTGTTTTTTTTATTTTTATTTTTTTTTTTCCTGTATTATGAAATACAAACCCAAGCAGCTGTCACTTGTTAGTTACATCTTTTGAAGGGTTATAGCTGCCACAGTCTGGTGAACTGATGGGTGTTGGATGTATGGTCAAATGGGGCACGTGTCCAACAGACAAGGGGGAGTTATCCCTCACTTTGATAATTTCTGTGTGTCTGTTGTTCTCCAGTTCTGAGGTGCAATCACAATTGCATTTACACTGGAAGTTTTTCAAGGCATGCCTTTGTATTCTCAAGTGCTGTGGCTGATTCCCAGCAGGCAGGGGCAGAATGCTGCTACTGTTTTGAGAGCATTCTTTTGTCCTAGAGCCCAACAATGACCGTGCAAAGAGCATTACAGCTAGTGCCAGCACACACCTTTGAGTTGGCTTGCATTCTTGCCAAAGGAAAACTGTAATGCAGCCCCCATTTTTCTCTTTGCATTTTCTGTGAGTAAGTTTTTGCTGCTTTTAAAGTTTCTAACCTGTGTCATGCAAGAAGTAGATTGTACAGAAATGCAGATTCTCTGTTTGCATGCTTAAAGACATACAGAAGTTTGAAGTGTTCCTTTATAGAGTCTTCTACAACAGCTGCAGTTTTAACACAGTCTTCTTCACTAGAACTACTTGGTGCAGAAACACTCAAGAGTCAAGTCGGTAATGTATATAAAATCAGTGCCATAAGGGTTTCTGACTCTGAATGGGATATAACATGAGAAAAGTGAAGAACTGTGCTTGCATATATGTCTTCATGATCATGCATACTTTATATTAGGTTTTAATGCTGCAATTAAAAGTGAATCTGCAGTATTTTTTTCTAAAGCTACAAGAGGACCATACTTCTCCATTTGTTGATACATATGAATAATTCCTCTAGGGATATTTTTCATTGCTATTAACTCTGATGCTTTGGTCAGCTTCTAAACATCTAGAGTTCCCTGTGTAGTAGCAGGAATTTAAGATAACGATGTTGTTTGCTCCTTCTGTGCCAGGGCTGTTGTGCAGAACTAGAGTATTCTGTAAATTTAGCAGTCCTTCTTTATCTTAGATGTGGTTATACTTTTGCAGCGTACACTGTGACTTGTTTAAGTTCATTTTACTGACTTGCACAGCATAGATACACCCAGGCTAGTGAGTATGTGATGTCAGATTGCTGGTGAAGGATTTTGAAATTTCTACAGATAAAAGACACATCATGACAGAAGATTGCATATGTGTTTCTAGTTCATTCGACATGGGAGTAATATTTTTCCTGCCATCTGGTTGTGTCAGAGTGGTATTTCCAGTTCCCAGATTTTTCACTGGGGTGTGACATTTGAAAGGGTGATAGTACCTCTGAATTGCACTGACTGCTTGTCTAAACTCATCATCACATACTGCCATTGGCCCGGTCGTTGCTCAATGCCAGTTTTCCTGTGAATAAGAGTATGGGTAGATAGCAGATTACCACATCACATCAGATATGGTTGCTAGTGAGTGCAGTCAGAGTGATGGGGTCTGAAACACCCAATCTGTAGCAGTGATATTCTTGTCCTTACAGGAATGCCTAAGTTCTGTGCGACATGCAGGAAGCCATTCTGTCTGATAATCAGATGTTCCATATGTTTTTGCTTGCTTGGTTTCGTACTCGTATCTGTCAGACAAGAGAGACCTAAAGGGTGTCAGAGCTCTGTGTTTTGTTCTGGAGGGAAGGAACATGTTCAGTATGTTCTGACTTATGATGCAAATGCTTCCTTTTGATATCTGTTGCTATTATTCCTTGAAAGATGCACAACTATAATAAATTATTTTCAAACCATACTCTGTATTACTACTGAAAGTTACAACCATGCTGCAGAATATGAGTGAAAATGTAAGTACTAATATGTGGTTTGGGGGGGCTGATCTTGCTCAGATATCATATCTGTGATGTGGTGATTACTTTGATCCTGGTTTACAGTCTGCTGTGGAATGTTTTGCTTTCATCACTACAAAAATACTATAGGGCAGCACTGAGAATACATTAATAGGGCATTAGATGTCTAGAAAACACATTTAGCATTCAACTATTTGAGCTGGCACTTACAATATCTTTAAAAAGTAAATGAAAACGATTGAGTATAACTGAGCTAGTTTTAAAATAGCTAGCATGCAGTTCAGCAGTCATGGAAACATTACTATAGGCTTCAGTGGGGGTTCACAACCATCACACGTGTACATGCAGGATTTTCATTGGGTTTGTACAAGTCCTCAAAGTGTGTGCTGCTGTGTCTGCATTACTCCTGTAAGTTAAAGCCAAGGTGTGCTCTGTCAAGGGCACTGCCACCAAATGTACTGTATAGACATCCATGCAGAGGCTGCAGCGATGGTGTCAGAACATGGCCTGGGTTGGTAGACAGAGGTGAATTTAATTTATGGCCTGCATGTGTTGCTGGGTAGTATGGAGATTTCTGTCTCAAGTTACCGGACAAAGTTTATAAATTCTTGGACCTTGGAAAGGACAACTCAAGGTAGACCCCCATAACTGAATAGTTAAAAAGGTCATGAACATTGATTTCAGTTCATTATTGCCTTTTTGTACTAAGTAAGACCTTACAGCCAGAGTAGTTCTGAACACCAGTAGGACTGCTTGTAGGGGAAGGCTGGGGTAGTTTAATACTTAACTGGTAGCTCCAGGGGAGTTGAGGCTGCAGTACTTAATTGAAATTGTTCTCTTGATTCTGAAGAAGATAATACTTCACAGATGTGAAGACTTCTGTAACTGTTCCCTATTCCAGTCTTCCAACCCTGGAGAGCAATCAGTAAAGCACCAAGCTCCCAGCAGCCTTGTACAGCTGCAAATATTGTAAATGTCTAATGACTATCTAAGGTAAGAGCAGAGCACGAGACAGCACTGGAGATTCTTAAGGACTGCAAGTAGTATGACCTCTGTGCTTATAACACTGTGTCCTTCCATGGACTTGGCATTAGAGACTAGTATGTGACAGCGGGAATTTTGCAGTCACTCGTGACCTTGTCTCGTGTAGAGCTGAAAGCATGTAGTTTCTATTTGTCTAAGCAGTGTCAGGTCATACATTGCATTTGACTTGTTAGCAAACTTGCTTGCTGGGTTGCATTTGTTTCCAAGTGGGATGCCTTTCATCCCTTTCCAGCTGAAAAGTATTGTCATTTTTTCTTCCTGATGCTGGTTGGTAGCAGCAGGTATTTCCACCATTGGTTCACCTTAATTAAAGTGCATGTGAAGACAGCCGATGCAAAAACCATCTCTACTTCTCCATCTTTCAGCTGAGGTTTGTTCGATAGCTCTTACATGTTTCTTGGTCATAATTTCAGAGCATTTAATGAATCAAGCAACTATGATTGTGTTTTGATCCGTGAACCACTGTTATCTTGGGAAAAGCTGTTTGCAGGAGCTGATATGAAAGATGGAAACCAACACTGCAGTCACAGTCTCTTCACTGAGACACTTGTAATAAAGCTGTTTATCTCCTTCCCTTCTCTAAAGCAAAATGCTCCTCAGACTTAGCCATTTTTCTCCTTCATGAAAGGAAGAAAAATCTCTCAAGATAGAGAACTTACTGCTAACAGTTTGGTACAGAAGAGTTATATTTTATGGAATTGGACAGCTTTTCTCTACTACGTAGCTTAGATGCAAATGTAGTATTCTATTCAAGGCTGTCACAGCTGAGCCTCGTGTATTTTTCTCTACAAGTTATCAGAGTTAGAAACTAGTTCCGATTAACCTTCTGTCATGTACTCCAGCAATATGAGCAAGCAAAAGAAAGAGAATTGTAACAGTTCTCTTGAGTTGTACAACCAGCCAAAATTAAGTGGTTTCTTTCATGCCGGCAGTTTCAAAACCTAAGGAAAGTTCATGGGTGGGGCAGAGTGGGAAGATGAGTGCTGAGTATCAGAGAGACATAATTCAGGAAAGGAATATCTTTTAAATAACCTTTTAATCTGGCATGCAGCTTTCCACTGGAAACTGGGATGTCCTTCCAAGCAATATATTTTCACTTGTGTCAAAATCAGTGCCAACGCGATAGTAAACACAGTGAATGCAAATTAAAAGAATGAAAATGTTTACTATTTCTTTGTAGTTAATAGAGAAAGTCAACACTCTGTATTCAGACAAATGATATCAGAAAAGTAAGTGAAACAGTAAACAAATTAGAGTAAATTTTTCACTCATCACTAATGATAGGGTTGCTCTAATGAATCACATATTTCAACCCTTCCCTGGAATTGCTTTCTCCACACACACTTTCAATTTTGTGTAAAATGAGGTGGCTACTCATTTCCAAACACAGAAACCTGTGTATTGTTTGATATACACTGCCACAGGGGAGAGGCATTTCTTTATTTCATTCAAACCCAAATAATATTCTGGACATGGGTTACATTTTTCACCGTAGACAGTGGCCAATAGCACCATCATTGAGTACAGTGGTTCAAATGGTCTTTGAGTATGGAATCATGGAATTGCTCAGGTTGGAAAAGACCTTCGAGATCATCAAGTCCAACCACAATCAAACCATACCACCCAAACTCTAACAACCCACCACTAAATCATGTCCCTGAGCACCACATCCAAACAGATATTAAATACATTCAGGAATGTTACTTTTCTGTCTACTTTGTCCCTAAGAAAATGCTCTGTTTGTTTCACAGTCTACTTACAACTTTGGAAGTGTACCTCGAGCCATATAATGGCTGCAACTATGTTATTTGTTCTTGTGAACTGGCACCCAGCTCCAAAAGTGTCACAGGAGTCAGCAGGCTGTATTGGGTCTGGTTCTGAGTGCAGCCATTCGTTTTTACAGTAATGAGTAGTATACTGAAGTTAAAAGAAACTTTGAAGTATATGACCATTAAAAGGAAGATAGATAGCAAAAGATTTAAATTGAACAGTCTGAAGGGAGAACATCAGAGCTAACACTCTTGTCTTTACAACAGGAAACTCTGAAACTGACCATATTTGTTAGGTCTCAGATAAAAGCTCCTAAGTAGCTGCTTTTTAAAATTACCTTTCAATCCGCACAGAGGCTCTGACATTTGTTAACATTCAAGTCAAGGCAAAATTATTTGTGCTTACTTTGGCACAGGAGCTAATCCTCATGCATCATTTGCATGGGAAGGCAGCCAGCTGCAGAGTGTAGACAAAACTCCCGTCTCCCTGGAGCTGAGGCTCTGCAGGACTCCTGGCCCTGGACCTCTCATAGCAACACCATAAATCTTCAGGGATCCGTCAGTGGAAGGGAGGCTGGGGCTGATTTTTACCTCTTCTGTTTCCTATCTTGTTGCAGTCTTGTGGCCAGCAGATGTGCCTGCCAAGGTATACAGAGAGAGGCTGGGATGAATCCAGGAGTGAATTTGTCCGATTGAATTCTGTCAGCCCTGCGGCTTCACTCAGACAGCTGCGCTGCTGGAGTCAGTGAGCTTGCAAGGACTTGCAGGAGCTGTGGGATTTGTTGTTTTGATGTGTCTAAGGATGAGGAAGATTTTAAGACAATAATTAAATGGGAACAGCATTGATTATTTTTATCTTTTATGTAACTATTGAAAAAAATAAAAGAAAACGTAGTCTCTAGAACTTAACTATTACACCTGTCACCTATGAGCTTACTTTTAGACTTTTATGGAGCATGTTTAAACCTGACATGACTGGATGATTCCCACTGAGCAGGTGTATGTAGACTCACAGATTCTCACAATCTAAGGAGAGAATCAAGAGCAAGCATGCTCACTTGAAAGCATATAAACATGCATACCATTCTTCCTTAAATTACTTCTTTCTGTGCTCTATTGTCCATGAGTTATGACAGTGTGCAAATTTCCATTGCTGTGTGGCTTTTATTTTTTCAGTGTCAGGATCCCCAGCCATCGGGGAAACCTGTGCCATCAGTTTCCATTTCTGTGCTCTTGGGAAGAGCTGTCAGTCCACTGAGCCTAGGTTTTACTAGATGGCAGGCTAGCTCTTACTAGATCTATCAAGATTTTATGAAGGCAGGCCAATGCTCTTGATACCAAGTGACTACCCAGACACTCTTACAAGAACAAAACACTCATTAAAGATCATTAATAGGGCAAAACAGCATCTTCTTTTCAGGTCAAGGTGCCCAGAGTTTTTTAAGTTTATTTTAAGTTTTATTCCATGTAGCCTAAGAACAGGAAAAGTCTCCATAATGAGGTCTGCTTAGGTCACTGGCCTTTTGCCATCACGCATGCAGAGCTGCAACCTGGAGTGCTGGCTGAAATGATTGCTTTGTCACCTCCATTTAGGTTTGTGTTTACAGGATGAGCTTTGTCATTAAAATTATCTTACACCTTCTTTTTGTATGTGAAACATTTTCCAGACTTTTTTTTTTTCCTGAATTTTGCCTTCTTTTGTCTCACGTTTGACCATTTCCCATGCTACACTATCAGAACAGCACAAGAATCACCACTCCTGTGTGCTCTGTTCTGGACAGCCCTTGCTGCTGTTGGTGAGCCTTAGCACCTCAATGGGTTTTGTTAAGTCCCAAATCTGTTATGCAACTGTTTCCAAGATGAAGATAAGGATATAATAATGCTGATGTCTACCTGATGTGGAGCTGTGTTTGCATGTGAGTACTTGCTGCCTTGAACCATATCTTTATCAAGAATCATAAAACCAGAATCATTTGAGTTGCAAGAAACCCTTAAAGGTATCTGGTCCAACTCCTGTGCAACGAACAGGGACAACTACAGCCACGTCAGGGTGCTCAGAGCCCCATCCAGCCTGAGCTTCAGTGTCTCCAGGAATGGGGCATCCACTGTATCAACTACAATGCAACTTCAATGGCACGAGAGCGTTTGAAACATGTCACTGAGTCCAGAACATGACCTACAAATTGTGAGCCAGTTTAAATTTTGTCAGACATACTATTTTGCTGGTACAGTCATAATGTAGCTATAGTTTTTTTCATGAAGATGCAAAACACACTTGTGTTGTTCTCCAAGTGTTCGTTTAAAATAGATAATTTAGCTCATAGACTGCAATTGCTTCCTGAACAACACACAGCAGAAAAATAGTTCCTAACCGATCTCCTATGAGTTAATTCTCCCCTAAGTATTTTAAGAAGATAATTAATGCTGGGTGATTAAAAGCATCTTTGGTCTGTGTAATTCTACAGCCTATTATTTTTCAGAATAATTAGATTCATTTTATCTAAAGTTGTTCAACACATATCTTCATAACAATTTAATTTGCATGCCTTGTTGGTACCTCCTTCTGTCAGTTGCTTTCATTTCATAAGACACTCAATTAGCCACGTAAGGCAATATAGAAAGATCCAAGCAGATTCAAAGCTTTATTTATGTATCTTTTACTCACTGAAATCCTTTATAGCACTTCAGAAATGCACTGTCCTTAGGGCCAAACCTGCAGTGCAGCAACACAGCTATCAGCTTGTACATGGCACACCAAAGCGGAGCAATTCCAGGGGAACTACTTCTTATCAAAAGCAAGTGTCCATGAAGAGGGAAGAATGCTGGCTGTGGGCATCTTTTTCAACAGCTTCACAGAACATGCAGAGTATCAACAGTGCCATTCTCCCCACTGTGGGTTTCTGTTATTCGAGGAATTCACTTCTACTATGGGGCAGTGGAGCAGTGGTGGTGGTATTGCTGGTGCTGCTTCAGTCTCAAGAAGAGGACAGGCTTTGCTTAGCACTGTTGACTTCAAAGTAATGAGCAGCCACTATGTTCTGCTGTGCATAGAGGTATTATATGAAAAAAAAGAAATCAGTTTGGTCACTGCTATTAAATGTTTTGCAAGTAAGCAACTTAGCACCCATTTTCTCATATGATTAAGGTGAACCCAGACATAGTGTAGTTCTTGTTTTAGCATATTTATGTTGTTGCCATAATATTATTTTTTTAACAAATATTCCCAGTAAGTACAATTTCCTAAACAAACATCAGCTTGGTTAGCCATTCCAGAGTCCAAGTAAAAGAATGGGTCATATTTCATGTTTAGCTTTGCAAGAAGTTCCCACAGAGAGTAAGATGAACAAGAGTCATTTCATGCTGTCTCTCTGTTGTCTGAATTTTGGGTTTGATTGGGTCTGCGTGCTTCAGACCAAAGAGCTCAAGGGTTTAGAGTCATAACTGTAGAAAATTCAGGGTCCACGTAAAGAGAAGTAAAACTCAGCAGAGCTTGACACTAACGAAAAATGCTTTTGCGATGGAATCAAAATCAGTTTGGATTATATTTTGATAACTTATTGAGGTGAACCATGTTGCCCAGAAGGGGAGAAAGGGCCATTTATGCTTGAAAAACAAAATTGTTTTAGCCATGACTCTCTGCTCTGCCAGCTTAAGGAATGTGAGATGATTCCCCATGCCTCTGATACTGACTGATTGTTGCAGTAAACCTTCTTGTTCTTCTTGGCTTTACTCAATTTTTCTGTTGTATGATAGATGTTGTGCCATTTTGTTGTCCTGTCATCATTTTCTCTCTGCTTTAAAGATAGCAGTGAATTTGGTTTTCTCTTCTGTTAGATTGTGTAGTGAAGTGATTGAATCTTTGTCCAGCATCATAATTACATCTTTTCTAAGATCCTGCCACATTACTTTCTACACACACATTTCTTTCCCTCTTTTTTTTTTCAATCCAAGGTATCTGAATGGCCAAAAAGAAGAAGTACCTGTCAGGAAGTTGTTAGAAGGATTAAGCAGAAAAATAGCATAGAAGTATGCTATGTTTCTAGTGGACAGGAAAAGGTTGAAATGCCAGTCTTAGTATGTTGTCATAGAGAGAGACTTTTCCTAGTGATTTTAAATGTTTGTATGGAGGAAGGATTGATTTTTGTTTACTTGTCATCACCTAGAGTCTCTTGGCAACTAAATTCCTTTATTTTGACTTTTGGCAGCCTATAACTTCTCCAACAAAGAGGAAGACTGGAAACAACAATAACAGAAGTTAGGTTTTCCTTCGCAGTGCATTTCATTCACATGAAAGGGGTCATTTGGCTGTGAACTGCAAGCCCTCAGGCTGCCTATGGACAATTTCACAAGAAAATTGTGTGAAGAGCAAGAAGCAGGATCAGTACAGAGTTTCTTTGTCTTTTTCTTCCTTTTTCAGCTGATAGAGATCAAAAAAAAAAAAAAAAAGGGAGATAAATGTCAATGGTTGAAATGTACATTTTCCCGATCCAGGTTGTGAGGCTTCGCTGAATCAGAGAACGTGGGTTTGTGGTCTGTGATGTAGAGAGAATTTAACAGAGCTTTTTTACTGTCAAGTACTGATAATACTTCTAATAATAAATATAAATCAGAGCATCTTTTCGTGAAGTAGCACTCCCACCAAAATTAAACCAGCTGCCAGCACAGCACAACTAAATGGTATAACTTGCATGTGCCTAACTGTTGATAGATTTGAGTCAAATTTGGATCTCAGTTACCCAGGTGAACTTAGAAACCCATCTCTGCCTTCATACATATATTTCTGGCCCTTTCCTACTATCAGCCCCTGCTACACCAACAGCAGGCAAGGAGATTGCTTCCTGCTGCAGGAAAACCTTTCTCTGTAGCATTCTGGCAGCTCTCAGTGAGCAGGCCTGCAGCGATCAGCTGAGCCTGCTCTGATTTGTTCATTGATCCTGCAGCCACTGCACATGGCATCACTCTCACATGACAAATCTGAAACAGAGCTGGCTTCCCTGCTAGCATTAACTTTCGTTCATCACAGTGCTTCAGCAGCCTGCCAAGCTCTCCAGTAGTAATGAGGTAAATATAACTGACTGAAGCAATGACACAGGTGTAGGCAGGACTTTATCTTGCCATTTCTAATTCACTGTTGGAAAAAGGAGTGACCATTCCAAACAACTATCACAGTGGTTGTTGATAGTAGCCTGAGTTGTTGATGCAGACAGGGTTTCCAAAGGGGACTTAAAATGTCCCAGTGGATTTACATATTATATATGTCAGCTTATAAATGGGTGGAACTTCCTTTTGGCATTACAAGGGATCAGCAGTAAAGGAGCTGCATAGGCTAAATTCTCTCTTGCCATAATTGATGCAATTGACTTTTCAGAAGATCTTGCCCCAAGTACACACTTTATCCTTTCAAAGCTTGGAGTTTTTAAATTATTATTTATGTTAGTGAAACAGCTCTCCCAGGTTTGCCCTAGATTTATATTGGTATAAATATACAAAGAATACAAAATCACATTCTTAAAGTCTTCATCGAAGTACTTACTGCTGTACAGGGAAGGCTAAATACTTCTCTCATCTACACTGTTATAAATCCAAAGAAGCATTGACAAGTCAAAATAATTTAGTTTGACGGAGAGGAAAATTCAATACCTGCTACAGAATGTATATAACCCTTAGCACACATAGTGGTGGTAGATCTGTGCTAGCAAGCAGTCCACCTGCATTGCTCAGACACTATGGTAAAAAAAAAAAATTAATGCAGTACACAAGGGGAAAAAAAAAGACAAAACGCTTCTAACACAGTATCAGCTTTCCTGCTGAGCAAATGCAAGTGACCTAAGGGAGCTTCTAGTCTATCCTGTCCCTGCGCGTGGTATATGTACAGGCTTCTCTACAAACATCACTAATGTAACAGAGCAAAACATGTCCATTACACCTTTAAAATAAACTAGGAATTTTAGGAGAGCAAATGAGCCTTAGTGTGTGTTTGTAATGAATCTGCAGTTTATCTGTCATGTGAATCTGACTGTTTAACATCCTACTTATAAGAGTGCAGTAGCAAGTAATGTCAGTAAATCCACGATTCACATTATTCATTCAAGGGTGACACCTTCTATGTTATGCTTGTTAGTGTAACACATTAATCTTCTTTGCAGTTTTATGTCAAATACTCTTTTGAAATCCAAGAAGATTATGTCCTTTAATCACTTTGCCCAGTCTGTGTTCCTTGTGATCTCATCTCTTATTAATATCTTCAGGATCCTGCCTACCACCAAGGTCAAACTGGTCTATAATACCATAGCTCCACCCTAGGCCTTTCCAGAGTGGGTTATGTTAGTGTAATTCTGATCCTCCAGTAGCAGCCTTGCGTCCAGAAGACTATGAAGACTCTTTTGACTGTTTTGGATGCATTTATATTCTAAAGTTCTATAGAAATCCTGAAAATGCTACTTTGTGTGTTCTGATCTGCCCCAGTGTTAAAAGTATACATCCAGACTCCTTACTGCTAGTTTTCTTTTTCCATGTTTGGCATCATCTCTTCTTCCTACACAAAAAGGAGCTCGCTTTGTATTTCACTTATCTCCTGCTAATGTACAAATACTTTTCTAATCTGGAATCAAAGCCATCATTGTTTCCTCACTTTTGTGAATATAATGAATCTTCTACCACCAAAGTGTGGGAGAATACAGGATTGCTTGGATTATAGAAATAGCCTTCATTGATTAGCTTCTACTTTCATGGATGGAAATCCAAAATAATTGCTAGGAAAACAGTAAATATTTTTGTACTTATCTACTTGAGAACAGAATCATACCCACACGCAGTTCCCACTGTATCCTCTCATCTCTATATATCCATCACAGCAGAAGATCTTTAGAGGCAGGACCATTTGATTTCAGAAATAACGCTTTTAAAGATATGTTTAAAATTCTGTATGTTTGTACTTGGGCCAGATTAAATTAATCACATTTGCATGGATGAAAATGAACTGCAGAAAGTTAATTAAATAAGAAGCATCTTTGCCAGCAACTTCAACAGAAATGCAAATAGGCAAAAAGTCCTATCCATCAGCAAAGGCTACGCTGGTCACAATTAGAACTGGTACTTTTGGTAGTGCTCGACTGCAGTAATGAGTCACTGGAAGGGATGTTGACTTTGTATTGTCAAGGCTATGTGTTTTTTCAGTTTGATGGTATTCCTCTCGTCATTTTTATGGTAAATAGTTTATGTCAAAATTGTAACTAGATGTATTTTTACTTCTTTTTGATTTGAACTTTCTATCTGGGAGACTGCTCATTCATTTTGTATACAAAGCACAGCAGATAAGGGCACAGAACACGCCACTTACACAGTGTCAGCATGCTCTGTGCATAGCACATCGCATAGCTCCAAGGGTATGCCACAAATTGAGATCATGTTAAACATACTTTTGTCTTTGCTGATGCTTGTAAGATAATAACATTGGAGGCAAATATCCTTTTGTGTCCAGCATCTTCATGGTGAAGCATATACACATGATTTTGCCAAGGGTACGGCATAACACATTCTTGAAAAAAAAAATTCCTTTTTTTTTCCAGTAGTCATTAGCAGCATGGCATGGGATGGGACACAGATGGTGTTCTCAGTCCTGCCAGTGAGAGTAGGCAGAAGTGGGTACATTCAGTGGATGAACACTTGGTGCGTGGCTGGAGTTGCAGCCAGGAGTTTGTCTTCTGTATCCACGAAAACATTCTGGAGGAGCAAGAACTTCAAAACAGGAACAGAACCATCTGATGAAGTGTGGCAAGTGTCTTTGCCAGGCTTCCAACACAGTGAGGAGGACTTCAAAGCTGAGGAATGCTAATGAGAACTCCTAGAGGAGTGAAGGCACAGGGAGCAAGGAAGAAGTGACAGCCCAGTGGGGAGAACCATGCAAAAAACTTGTGAAAGATGGGGAGTCTCTCAGCAAAAGCAGCGAGACTGAGGCTACATCTGAAGTACCTGTACATGAGTATGTCTTGCAGGGGAAGCAGAGAACAAATTAGAAGTTTGTGCAGACTGCGTTGGTATGCAGCACTGAGACATATGCAGTGTCACATATGACACAGTGAGCTTTTGAAGTAAACTGAGACACTATGGTAGATGACTGAAGGAAGCTTCTTGATGCAAGTGACCAAGAAGACAAGTAAGAAAGATACTCTGAAGGACTCAAACACAAACCAGTAAGAACAGGTTGAAGACATGGAGGACAGTCTTGGTGTAGCAGCCATGAAACTGCAGGAGTTAAATCTCTCAGGATTTTGAGAGAAGCATTTTGAGGATTTGCCTGAGCACAGAGGGAGGGAAATAAGAACACTAAGCTCACCTGGTAATGAAAATTGGAGCAGATCTGACTGGCAACAGGAAAAGCTTTGAAAAGTGCACTGGCATTAAAGGCAAGGCTAAGAGAAGTGTGAGCCCACTGCTCCATGTGGTACGAGAACTAGTGACAAGAGACACGGAAAAGTCTGAGGCATTTAGTGCCTTGCTTACCTTACTTTTAACTGATGAGGTCCACCCTCAGACATCCTGCTTTCCCAAGCCTTCCAGCAGTCTGTGTAAAGTATTAGAAGAAAATCTGTAGGAAAAAAAATCCACTTAGGAAGTACTTAATCCAACTCAACATATCCAGGTTCACTGGACCAGATGAGATGGTTCCAAGGCTGCTGAAGAATTTCACTGATGACTTTGCAAAGCTGTTTTAAAGGAGATGTTTGGAAGTAGTGGAAAATGGCAAATGTCACACATACTCAAGAAGGGCAGAGGAGAATCCTGAGAGCTAAAGACTCATCAGCCTGACCTCAATCCTTGGAAACATTAACAAGTAAATCCTCCTCAGATTGATTGAGACCATTTCCATCCACAAGAAGGGCAAGAAGATGATTGAGAACAACCTCTACAGTAAACTGTACCTAACCCGCCTGATTGCTGTGTCTGAGATGACTGGTAAGTGTGGAATAGGACAAAGATATTCATACATTCACTTGTTTGTTTTACCCTTATAGTCATAAAGATGAGTTATGGACTGGATAAGTGCCAGGTAGTATGAGTGGAATTCAGGTTGGTCAGCTTGGCTTAGTAAGTTGTGACTAGCAGTATAAAGCCCAAGTTATGACAGGACAAAGGCAGCAGCATCAGGGATCTTACTGTAACCAGTACTGCTCAACATCTTTATGAAAGACCTAGATGAAATGGTCGAGCATTATCTCAGCATATTTATTGGTGGTACCAAATTGAAGGTGCTAGTTAATACAACATGGGGCAGACCTAGTAAACTGGACAGTGAGGTGGACTTAAAACTGCCAAACTACTGAGCTTAGGGTACTGTGATTAGTGGCATGAAGTACAGCCCCCGAGGTGTACCCCATGCCAATGGGAGAATGATTCTTTATTTGGCACTTGTCAGATGATATATGGAGCCCAGTGGCTGCTTTTCAGGTCCTCAGTACAAGAACAACATTTATGTACTTTATCTAGCAGAACACCTGATAGATAAGGAGGGAAGGGTGTGAGAGAGCAGAGCTTGTCCAGCCTTAAACAGGAGGCTCAAGGGAGATCTCCTTGCTTCCTTCAGATACGTAGTGGCAAGGTACAGAGAAGACTGTACTCAGAGGTACACAGCAGCAATGCTGACAAAGAAGATGAGAAATTTCTGTTAGACATAGGGAGAAACTTTTGCACTGTGAGGGTGGTAAAACACTGGAAGAAGTACCTGGAATGGAGATTCCACCACCAATCCAGTAAGTACTCAAAACTCCACTGGGCATGGTGACATTTTGGAGCTACATCAGGCAGGGGCTTAAGACGAGATGGCTTCCATAAGCTATTCAGTGAATAAGTAGACAGCAAGCATACAGAGTTTTTCCTCATGGTACTCCTATGCTTAAATCTGGACTTACACACTATTCCTTAAGTTGAAGTACGAAAAAGAAATGTGTTGAAGCTGAAATCTTATACCCCTTATCTATTTTATTTTTTCTGTTAAAGGAAAAAGAGGACATATATATTTCAATCACAAATACAAATAATCAAATGAGATAGAGGGCATAAATAGTAGTAGTAGCTTGAGAAAGAGGGGGTTAATTGAGAAAGAGGGGGTTACATTCCTCCTCTTCAGTCAACCACAAAACTTACAGATAGTAAGCTCCTGGATTTGCTGTGACATCGCATCCAGCAGAGGGCAGGAGATACTACAGAACAGGCTGTGCACACTGATAGGTGCTTCAAATTCTGTACCAAAAAAACATACCGAAGGATAGAAGCAATCTGGACTTTACAGATAGTTCTAGAAACAACGGATAAAATGAGTAGATTAGTGGGTAACTTCTATAATCTTGAAGCAGTCTGGCACAACTGTAAGCACAATAATTCTAAGCAGCGCAATGTAATACAAATTACCTACTCGTGACAATACATATTCTGAATATGGTAATCACAGCATTAATGGTGAGGACATAAAGCTGCATTAATATAATGAAAATATGAATATGCATTATAATTCTTATCGTGGTAGGAAAAAAGCCAGGCTACTCAGGAAATTAGTGTTCGGTAGTATGGAATTTTGGATAACACTTTCAAATTATAAGGAGAAAAACATTTTACAGTTTGCAACAGGGGAATAGAGCTTTCTATTGACAGTTAATTCCAATAGCATCTCATTTCAAATACAAGGTCTATTCCCCGGTTTACAGCAATGTAAGCGTACCCAACACTAATGCATTTCCAGAGATTGCATCCACAGTAATAAGTGAATGGTATTCAGAAGCAATGACAAGCTGCAATTAACATGGGATGCAGAGAAGATTATCAGCATAAAAAACTCTGGAAATGTCTATTAAGTTGTGTAGCAGGACTGAAATTAGTGGCAACAGTTCTTATCTGTGGATGACACCTTGAATTGTTAGGAGTAGCAAATGAGTATAAATAAATACTTTTCTTTTGCTACTTATCAAAGTCACTAACAATATTTTAAAGTACCCAATATAATTGTCAGAATATAAATGAAACCATTAGAGTTCCTGTGAAATAAACACAAAAAGTATTTCACCTAGAATAAGGGGGTGAAGTTAACAAAATGAATAATACCAAGTAGCATTATTAGCCAATGGTGTAATTAGAAAGATGATCAGGACAGAAAAGAGACAATCAACATGACGAGAAACGCTTACCCATCTCCAAGGATCAAAGGTCACAAAGAAAATCACCATATGGGAGGGATCTCCAACAAAAGACCCTTCCCCAGTGGTGGTCAGCCCTTAAATGGGGTCTGGGAGAGGTGGAGCCAGACTGCACCCCTTCCGGTCACACAGTGCATTGCCTTCCCCTGTGCTCCTGCGGCTGACTCAGTGCTCACCTCAGGGGCTCCATCAGTGGGTCAGGCCAAGATTCAACAGTTCCCATACACCAAATAAAAAGTTGATGCTGTGCCAATAAAGGACCCTTGCAGAGAGGGCTTTAACAAGCTAGAAGCAAGAATGGAGTTTACCTCTGTGGAGCTGTACAGCACTTTGCACAGCTAGCTTATCCCATCATAGGAAATTCATGCAAATTCTCATCCAGATCTCATCTTCTTTGCCATCCAAGGAGCGTATGGTTCATAGTACACACAGGCAGACTCCTGGTAATGACACAGATACCTGTTCAAGCAGCTCTGAAGACATGGAAAACAGTCAGCTGAAATCATTCAGCCAGCCCACTCCTCACCTCACCTTTGCTTCCATTCCAGAGCAAAACCACAAATTGTAGTGCGAGAAGGAAGCATCATCCACCCCTTCTCCTAAGGTGGAAAAGGTCTGACTGCAGAGAGTTTCCAGTCTAAAACGTTTCAGGAGTACAAGGCTCACTTATGGCTTAGCTGACCTCGTCCCTTTTGAATACCACATCGGTCATCTCATAGCTGTTTGTGTAGGATCGGACATGGGAATTCACTCTTCCATCAAAGGCAGTGCCACGAAGATCTCCCAAGCTAAGAAAAATAATTTGTTGTGATAAGAGGCAAGGATCCTGGGAAAAACACTGAAACCTTTCTGCTGTAGGATTCTGAACTGTGCTTTTTCTCTGGATTCAAGACCTACCTTTGTGACTCCTACGTTTGTGACTTATTGTTGGTGGTACCTTCTTTGGCAGGGGGTTTGGACTTGATCTCTTGAGGTCCCTTCCAACCCCTACAATTCTGTGATTCTGCGATTTTGTGATTTTTATATATATTCTTATATACGTGTATATGTAAGGAATGTTTAATACCTTGAGTGGAGGCAGAAGTGAAATGCATCTAAACTCAGTTTGGCAAATACTGGGTTTCCTGCAATGCTATTCAGTGCTGGAGAAGCTGTCCAGATCTTCTGAATTCAGAAGTGTGCAGGATTCTGCTTCTGGAAAAGTCAAGTGCTTGTAATTCACTTCTTCCAATTGCTGAGTTCAGTGAGATCTAGTTGGCAGTTGACCTTGTCACTCATAAAAGCAAGATCCAGCTAGAAGATGCAGCCAACAAATGGTTAATTCAGATTATCTGAAGACTATTCCCCTCACACACTGGTAGATCTTGCTGCTTTGAATATTCATTCCCTTCATTTTCAGCCCTGAGTAAATTAATACATCAGTTTTCACTCTTGGTAATTTATGTAATTACTCCTGTCATTTGCATAAGATTTATGCAGATAAAAAGATTGGAGTAGATAGGAGATATTTTTTCTCCATACATTTTTAACAGTGAAAGACAAACTGTAGTTTTGGTAAAGGAAAACAAGAAACATGCTTTGCCACACCTGGGGGCAGCTGCAGCAGTACCTGTTACTGATGCCTATGAGCAGACCTAGCAGGCAGGACATCTTTCTTTCTGTCACCAGGCAGCAGAAGTGGGAGAGTGCAGGTTTGGTTTTTTTTTTGTCCTCGGAGACAGAGGACACAAGTTATTTCTATTTAGATTATAATTTTGTTTTTTTCTCAAAGAGGGCTCTGGAAGATAAGTAGGAAGCAGACTTTGGGAGAAAGCTTTTAGTCCATAATTACAGATGATAAGATTTGAGCAGCTAATATTGGTGAAGCATCTACAGTATGTTCCACATTGGACTGACATCTTTTGCATCATGTGCTGATTTTGCATACTTCTGGGCTTACCTTGAGGCACATTGTCAGCTCTTTTTCAGGCCCTCCCAGGGAGCAGTCAGGCTGGATGGGGCTCTGGGCAACCTGATGTAGCTGTAGGTGTCCCTGTTCATTGCAGAGGAGTTGGACCAAATTGCCTTTAAGGGTCCCTTCCAACTCAATTCTATGATTTCACAGCCATTCCATCAATCTGTGCTTTGCTCCCATTTCCTTTGCATACCACAACAACTCTTGGCTTCACCAATGCTTCTGTGTGAGAATCCAGCATGCACTTTGCCTTATTCAGGTCTTGGTCATCATAAAATTGAGCATGAAATGGTAAACACTGGCACTCCTCCTATCAGTGATTATTCAGTGAATATCACTGAATTCCTATCAGTGCCTCATAACTTCTCTGTATTTTTTTGCAATAAAAAATTTACCAGTCACTTTTAAATACTTTTTTTTTTAATACACTGGATTCTTTGTATGGGAAACATCAGTCTGCATTAGGAAAACATGTACCAGGGCCTTTGATTTCTTCAGGATGATATGAAAAGGAGTTGTAGGACACTGCAGATCATTTGGAGGCTAAAAGTGAAAAATACAGCGAGACATCACTGGAGGTGACATGGGTTTTAGGGATCCAGTAGATCTGCAGGCACAAACAATGCAGCTGCCTTTTGTCTCAGGCTCTCAGACACAGGATTTTAAACATGAGTACTGTTCATGATGCAAAAGGAAACAGGTCAGTTCTTCTTTTCTGTAATATTTATTCTCTGTGTCCTACACAGGGAAATATTCCTACTGATTCCTCAGTTGTACATTCACTATACAGAGTCACATCAGGGAGTTCACACGTGAGACTCACAGGTACAAATTATGCTGCTGTTTATAAACTG
Organism: Odontophorus gujanensis; assembly: GCA_013399175.1. Classification (NCBI taxonomy): domain Eukaryota; kingdom Metazoa; phylum Chordata; class Aves; order Galliformes; family Odontophoridae; genus Odontophorus; species Odontophorus gujanensis. The sequence goes on along the minus strand of VXAB01005816.1, from coordinate 145,134 downwards.
TCCAGCTGAAGTTTCCTGAGAGTGCCACTGTATTACGTTGTCTCCCTCTAGTGACTGCTAGTGCATCTCAGTTTTATCCTGGAAGGTCAACGTTTGAGCCGCCCTGAGTGTCCTGCAGCCTCCTGGCAGAGAGAGGTCAGGAGGAACCCAGCAGTGGGAGGGGACTGTGTTGACAGCCCGTGTGCTTCTCAGGAACTGCCCTGTATGAGCCCAACTGTGTGCAAATCGAACAAGAAAATGGAGAGCAAGGCAGAAGGCATCGGGTTAGCCAGTCACATACTGCTGTGATCTCTGCTGAGAGACTAACTCTGGGGATTGGAGAAGGAGAAAAATAAATGTCAGGTCTTGGGAAAGAATGCTCAAGCCTTCTCTTTAGGAAGTTCATTTTAGTAAATGGAGTCATGAATGGAAAGGCATTAAAACTGGTGGATGGTTCTGCTGCCCAAAGTCTCACAGATCAAGCATCTCTGGCAGCGGTGTGCTGGAGTGCTGCAGCCATGAGAGCAGGGTTCCTGAAATCACAAAATGACAGAATGGCTTAGATTAGAAGAGACCTCAAAGCCCACTCATCCCAACCCCTGCTGTGGGCAGGTCTACCCCCACCAGCTCAGGCTGCCCAGAGCTCCATCCAACCTGGCTTTGAACATTTGCAGGGATGGGGCACCACAGCTTCTCTGGGCAGCTGTGCCAGGGCTCTCCGCCCTCTGGGGAAAGAATTTCTTCCTGACTTAAATCTCATTCCTTATAGTTTAAATGCATTCCTCTTTGTCCTATCACTATCATACCATGCAAAAAATTGGTCTCCCTCTTGTTTATAATCTTCCTTCAAGTACAGGAAGACCACAGTGAGGTCTCCTTAGAGCCTTTTCCAGGCTAAACAAGCCCAACTCCCTCAGCTTGTCTTCATAGGATATATACTCTAGGTCTCTGATCATTTTCATGGACTTTCTCTGGACCCACTCTACTGTACTCACTTTGAATGTATGTCAACACAGCAACATGAATGTTCAAGCTTCATGTATGCCATCCTTCCTTCTACCACATGTGTGTTTCTGAGGGGTCTGTTCAACACTTGTGGCATGTAGTGACATTCTTCAGACACTTCCAGTAGTGGCGTATAAAAGTGTGTGTCTTTTCTCTCAGTAGAAGATTAAGAGAAAAGCCCTAATGCAAGATGTGCATTTTTTTTCCTGCAAGCTTCTGGTTTCCGTACATGAGCAGCTGAAATTAAACACATCTTAACTTCCTAGCGTGTTTCCAAATCTGAGCATGTGGAGGCAGAGTAGTACTGGTGCCTCTGTGTTTATCTGACAGCTTCCCCGGTTGAGGTACACCAGAAGTAGTAACAATAACTCGCTCTTCCACTAGAGTTTCCTCAGGAAAGCCCTTTGCTAAAATATAGCACTACTACCATTTTGTGGGTGAGCAAACAAGGCAGCTGGCTTCAGCTCCGGCAGTGAGGAGGTGGTGAGGGCACCCTCGGCCTCTTCAGACAAGTGTGAGAACCACTCTCCAGGTCCATTGCATCCTGTTTGTTTTCCTATGGAAAGATGCTGGCAGTGCCTTTAGTGCTGCATGTGTCTGAGGGGTGACTGGGAAGCTTCACATCGGCTGTGTTGTAATTTAAGCCATTGCTGGCAGTGTCACGATGTGTGGGCAGATCTGGGACTCGATGCTTCACCTCCTTGTGCTGACCCTTCTCCCTTGCTGGGAAAAAGGAATGGTGACCTGACCTCAGCTGTAAAGTGCTTTGATCCAGCAATGTCAAGTGCTACAAAAGAGCAAGACAATTAATTTTAGCAAGAAAGTATTCTACCTTGGCATACCAAGGTCTTAAGCCTCAGTGTGTCCTAGTTTGCAGCTGGCAACCTCAAAGGCTGATCCAGGCTCTTTGAAGTTCGCAGTTAATTACAGGGCAGATTAGGGGTTCTGCTGAGGCAGGATGTTGCTTCCAATATACAGAGATTTAATTCTGCATAAGCAAGCTTTGCTTTTGACTAGCACAGGAATCTTCCTCCTGTTTAGGGAGAAATGCAAATCGATGGGCTTTTCTAATCAAAATAATAGTCACTATTCTCTAAAAGCAGTTCCCCCAAAGGTCAATGCTCAGTCCCCCAGTGTCCACCTGCTCAACAAGAACTGGAATAATGAAGCTAGTTTCCAGTATCTCCAAAAAGTGTTTTCAGAATACCAGCTCTGAAAGTGCATATCACAGTTTTCAGCTCCCACGTGTTTTTGCAGATAACAGGTTGCCACGTTTATGATCAGATCTCATTTAAAGGAATGCTTATCCAGAACTGACTTAATAGGGAAGCTCTCCAAAATTGGGATGAGCATCCCATTGACAGAGATCAGTAAGATTTCAGAAGTGGAGATGATGGTGTTGGTAGTAACTGAAATCGCTCAATAGTCCCAAAAAACCTTCCTTCAGGTGCCCCCTCTCTTCAGAGCCCTTTGCTCCTCCCTTTTCCCTATGCCTGAGTCTCTGTCACTCACATCTCAGAGGAGTGACCCTTGGTTTCCCCTTAATCCCTCAGTGGAAGCAGAGGCACAAAGGGCACTGCTGGGCAGCTGGAGGGAGGATGATTATCTGAGCATTGGGGGTGCCTCTCTGCTACTGTGTAGTCAAAAAAGCAGCTGGGCAGTTGAATGACTCAGTCCTCACAGCTTGGTGAGAAAGCACGCTCAGTTATATAGCAGAAAAGCTGTGAGGTGATGAAGTTCATTTATAATGTTTGGAGCATTTGATATGGGTCCCTAACAAATCTACCAACACTAAGCAAACTCAGCTCCAAATGCTTGTCACCTAGGATGCTGGAGCAGATAGACGTTTCTGGCAGTGATGAGGACACACTGCTGACACCAGCATGACCCTCTCTGTCATACTTCATTTTTCCAATATCAGCACTTTCCTTTAACTCTCTGGAACAGCTGGATCACCATGGCTTACACTTAAAACCAAGAGACAACTCAAAGCAAGCCTCCAGCCTGGAAAAATTCGGTACATGTGTTGAAGCTTGATGAATCATAAGCATCTAAAAACAAGACATGTAAGTCTTAGCTACCAGAGGGACTACCAGGCACAACTGTGTCATGGGACTTCAGTGCCCAACTCCTCCTTAAAAATAGAAACTGAGATGAACTTCTGCTAAAAACAGAAATCAATTGGCCTGTTCATTACTGCGCTTCAGAAAACAGCTGGGGCAGAATGAAATGGGCAAATCCAAAGAAGGACAATAAACCAGACAGTGAAGAACTGTTCCTTAGATTTTGGGTCCCTACTGAATGATCTTTTCACAGGGAAGAGGTGTTTTTGTTTTGTGTTGTATTGTTTTTGTTCTTTTTTTTTGTTTACAAAAATATATTAAAATGGGGAAGTAGAGTTTGCCATTTTGTACAAGGATGAGTATTCTTGGATAGGCAAGCTAAACCAGCGTCAAACAACTGATTAGACAGAGTTCTGGACGAGACCACTGTGACTACCTGAGCACAAGGGGAATAAATCAAGCTTCCTCAGGCAGTCACAGTAAATATGAATTTATGCATAGATTAGTGTTAGTGATTGATGTGTCTGCCCTTTATCTTCAAGGCCTTTTCTCTGGGATTAACTCTTAATTTCTAAGGACCTCAGCACATTGAAGTAGCCTCTCTTCATTACTAATTTTACATTTTTTCCTTCTCTCTTTCCAACCCCTTTTCTCCACACCTAAAAAGGCAATATTCAGTTTGTCACTATTCAAACATATACAATTCAGTGCATTCCGAACACAAAGTTTGAAATATAACTCAATACCACGAAAACAGGGATACTCTCATCTTCTCACTGTAACGTATGGCATTTATTTCTACATCTAAAAAATTCAGCATAGTTCTTGTGCATGAAAAAGCTGTTTCTGTCTCTTTTTGTTTTCCTGGAGCCTTATAAGTCTGGATTCAGAAAGTGAAGGCTTTTTAAGGCTGAGGCCTTGCTGTCCTGTGAGCTGTGGTAGAATCACTGAATCACAGAATGGTTTGGGTTGGAAAAGACTTTATAGATATGGTTCTTGTCTACAGTTCATTTTAGTAAATAGAGTCATGAATGGAAAGGCATTAAAACTGGTGGATGGTTCTGCTGCCCAAAGTCTCACGGATCAATCATCTCTGGCAGTGATGTGCTGGAGTGCTGCAGCCATGAGAGCAGGGTTCTCAGAATCACAAAATGACAGAATGGCTTAGATTAGAAGAGACCTCAAAGCCCACCCAGCCTCAACCCCTGCTGTGGACAGGGCTGCCCCCCACCAGCTCAGGCCGCCCAGGGCTCCATCCAGCCTGGCTTTGAACATCTGTAGGGATGAGGGGCACCCAAGAGCTCTAAGCAGCTGTGTCAGGATTCACCACCCTCTGAGTAAAAAATCTCTTTCTAATATCTAATCTAAATCACCTCTCTTTTGATTTATAACCATTCCCCCTTGTTCTATCACTATCATATTGCATAAAAAAAAGGTTGGTCTCGCTCCTGGTTACAAGCTCCTTTTAAGAACTGGAAGGCCACAATGAGGTCTCTCCAGAGCTTTCTCCAAGCTAAACAAGCCCAACTCCCTCAGTTTGTAAGAGAGGTGCTCAAGCCATCCAATCATCACCGTGACCCTCCTCTGGGCCCACTCCAACAGCTCCACGTCTTCCTTATGCTGGAGGCCACAGTATCCAAACTCTTAATCAAGATGCCTGTTCCTGGCCAGACATCTGCTCATGGCACCAGGGGTCAGGTGCAGGTGGACAGAGGTGAGGTTGCCCCCCTTCGTCAGTCTGGCCCAGTGCTTCCTGCTATAGCATCACAGGGCACCGGGTGGCATGTGGCTTTCTATCACTGAGATTTCCTGTTTTGGACACCCTCCCCGGGCACTTCACATAGGATGGAATAATGTGGCTAAGGGCAACTGAAATAATCTTCTGTCTGGGTGAAGAGAGCAGATTGCTTCAGTAATAATTTTGAAACATTCTTAGCTCCTTGCACTTTGATTTGCTACCTCTTCTTTGTGGCTTCCAGGGTTGTGATATCTAAAACATCTGAACCAGACACATAATCATGGCACACTGTTGCTACATGGTGCCTCTTGGCTAGCACTGAGATGAGGGCATCACATAAATATCCAGGAAGAGTACATAAAAATTTTATTGGCACTAATTTGAGATGGCCTGCATGCTGTATTTTCTTGCTGTGCTGTTCTGAGTGAGCTCCTATAACAACTTTATGCCCTCCCATCCCTTCAAGCTTTGGATAAATATTTGCAGCTTAAGTAGAGGAACTAAGTGGCAGCAGTACAGAAGGAGCAAGGGTCACACTGTTAAGAACTCCTAAGATGCTGATTTGTTGTCCACTTCAACCTACATTCCTTCCCTGCTTTTAGCCTGAACAATGTTTACCCTATAGGGATTTTTCTGTGTAGTATCAGTGAGATTGTGGACTTTACATCCGTGACCTGGAATTCCTCTGCTGCTCAGTAGGTTATATTGAGTTTACCCTCGTTGCTTTTCCAGTATTAATGAGTAATTTTTGTTTGAATAAGCATAGCTTTTCATGAGATGTGTCAAAAGGCAAGATGGTGCAGTCCAGCTACCCTAAGGAGGAACACGGATTCAGAAGGGCCCACCATCAGCCCTGCAAACCCCTCCGTGGGCTGCAACTGGGTGACATGAGTACATTTTGTTGCAAACACCGAGGCACTGCTGGACACAAAGTATTTGCCAGCACACCCGATAGAGTCAGAACCGGAATATGAGCAAGGCAGGGATGACAGTGGCTCATAAAAAAAGCAGATGGTCACTCTCGGTACCTGCTGTAGCAAGAGGTGAGTTAGATGGCGCTGGAGACCTGCAGGGGTGGAGACTCCTCCTGCTCCAAAAAAAAAAAAAAAAAGAAAAAACACCTCTATCATATAAAAACTTTCTCAGGCAATTTTTGGTATGCAAATCTCTTCTATCCTACCCGTATCTAAGTTGATATGTTACCTGCATTTGGGGGCATTTGATCTAACTCCTTCAGAAAGCATTGGCCATATGGTGGCTGGTCATCTACTGGTGCATCACAGCCACCAGCAGAGCACCTCAGAGCTTGTGCAGCACAGGCAGCACTGAGTTATGAGTGCTTTGAGAGCAATGCTTACTGCCTTGAGGCTTCCTAAATTTCAGTTAGTTTGGAATTTTCTTCCTTCTTTATTTATGCTAACTTCAATAAACAGTGATTCAGTAGGAGCTGCTTCTTGTGACCTATATTGATTAACATAAAGTTTATGCTATGTAAAGTGCTAAATAATCATTTGGTTTGTAATTTAATACAAGCTTGTAATAAAGAGTGATCAGGTCATTCAGGAGGGTTTATAACACAAACACTGTGAAGAATACAAACATTTTCCTTTTTCCTCAGTTTATTGAGTCCTAGAGACTAACTTGAGAGTAGTATTTTCATGCCTTCAGAAAAGGCAAATACTGATGAAACAAAGCAGGCATGTTTTCACATCTTCATAACATATAACTTTGGGATCAGATTGTTGAGCTGAGAATACAGAAGTTGTTTACATTTATATGCAGAGAAAGTGATTTCAACAAACTTGAATACACTTATTTTATGTAAATAGCAAAATAATACAAGTTCAGTTTAGGACTGTTCCTTTGACTTTCCTTTGGCTTTTCAGTTAAAATGAGAAAAGCGAAAAGCAAAACAAAAAAAAAAAACAACAAAATGACCATAGCAACACAGGCTAATTCAAATTAGAAAGTGGACACATTTCCTAGATTGACATTTTTTGACTTGTTTTCAAGCACATTTTGAAATCTTAGAGAGTTTTTATGTAGTGCTGCAGCATGGACCAGAAAGAAAATGCTTAAAAAACCATTTGAAAAATAAGATATGAGATGGCAATTCTAAGAAAGTTTTAATTTCCTAATGACTGTAGTTCTAAGACATTTTGCAGCTGGTGTAAGTGCAGAAGTTTAACTCCACGTGGCTGTTGCTGATTGTATTGGCAGATATGGCTCAAGGATCTGGTGGTGCACTGAAGGCAATTCCTGAGCACTGAAGTCTGTGCTGTATCTCTGAAGTGTTGACTTCAGCTAAATTCACTCAGGTAAATAATTTACATTGCAGGTCTGCTATCATTTTAGCCTCAGAGTGTTGCACATGGATTTATCATCAGCCATGGGAACTGTCTAAGAGACTTTTCAGTCCTTTGAGTTCTTTCAGGCCAGTGCAAGAAATGATTATTATTGAATTTCATTGGGGAAAACTCACAGAATGAAAGCTCTAAGGTAGAGTAAAAGGAGAGTTTAGACTCCAGAGGCTTTGTTCCTCTCTCCTGAGCCAACCACCAGACTGCTTGTTTGTGGGATATACTCTATTGCCTCACAAAAAAAGTCCTGTTGGGCACATTTCCTCTGCTCTCACAATGATATTATCATTACCTATGAAATAAACTAAGAACCTGAGTAGTTACCATCTGAAGCTAATGGGAACCCCTTGTCCAGCCCTGGCGGTTTCTCATCACGTTCCTGTGGATCTCCCTTCACCACAGCAGTCAGACCCACTGAAGGCAGGACTTATCTTTACTCTTGTTTCAACAGTGAATACAATAATTTTCCCTAATTCTTTTTCTTGTAGTAAGAGTAGTGTCCTCAGACAGCTAAATAAACATCAGAGTGATTTCATGTCATTCCACTTCTGCAGCATCCACAGTGGTTGAAATTGAATTTATTATTCAGATGTATTCAGAATTCTTCTTACCTCATAGTGAATTGTTTGGCTGGAGAAGAATGGATAGCTAAGGCAATTTTCCCAGATGCTAGGAAAAGAAATGAAACAAAACAAAGTATTTTGTCATGATACTCTACCACTGATGAAATCCTAGTAGTAGCTCCTCCTCAGTGCTTTGACCAGACGTTCCTTGCTCATTGCCAAACTCTGCTCCTCTGGGCAGACCAGCTGCAAAGCTGCCAGCTGGGGGAAGGTGATGCCCCTGCCCTGCTTTCCTCCTCATACACTGCACCTGCAGAAGTCTGTGGGCATCTTCACTGGAAAAAGAAACAGTGATTTTGATGCTTTAAGCATTTGTAAGGGCATTACATGAAATTTGATGGATGGACTGACAACAGATAGGCTCGAGATCTGGTGACTGGATGGCTGACTAGATCTGAGGAAAGCAAAACCCTAGGTCCTAGTTGTCTCTTCAGCACCAGAAGAGCTACCAGAGGCATCAGGAAACTTAATTCCTTCACCTCTCAAGTGAGCGGGGGTGAAAGGTGAATGTTAGGAAGCTCATGTCTAGCACTGAAGGGACATTATTTGATTTGTTTTCATTATGCATGTAAACGACTACCTGTAAACTGAACTGGGGTATGTTATGTTGGAGTAATCCTCCCGATGTTATGCCCTTGATCTCCTTGCAGATCAAGCCTCACAGATGTGGGCAGCAATACTCCAGCATCACATTGTTCTGGACTACCTGCTAGCTGAAGAAGGGGGTGTCTGTGGCAAATTAAATGATTCTACTTGTTGTCTAAAGATTGATAATGGGATTGCTGCAAACGAATTGCTCAAGGTATATGAAAGGTAGCACGTGTTCCTGTCCAAACTTGGAAAAGCCCAGACCTCGACCTCTTTTCCTGGCTCCCAGGTGGCCCATGGGCAAACGTATCTTATTTTATTTATCGTGTGTTATTGCAAGTCTTATCTTTGTTCCTTGTATGATACCATGTTTTTTTCAACTAATACAACGTATGGTATCTTCTATGTNGTTCTACCATCTGAACCCTCACGAGCTGATGATCACTGCTCGCTGCTTCCCGGAGAGGCCTTCTCTTAGGAGAGCCCTCACGAGCTGATCACTGTTCACTGCTGCCCCTCCCGGGGCTGACCCCTCACTGCTTCTGTGCTGACCCGGTGCCGCTTCTCCAGGACAGCTGCTTGCTGCTCAAGGCTGCCCGTCGCTGCTGCTGTTCTCCTCACTTCTGCCACCGCTGCTCTTCTGCCTCGGACCGTCGGAGCCGCTTGTAACCGGACCGCCCCTAGGATCCTGGCTGGTGACTTCCCCTGCCTTGTACAAATCCTTGCTTCTTTCCTATCTTTCCTATCGCTCGCCTTCCCTTCCCCATCACCCTTATTGGTAACAGTGTCCGCCTTCCCCATCTCCCTGGTCAGTATTGGTAATAAACTGGTCGGGCCAACATTTGAACCATTGCTTCTTAATCTCACGCTGGGTATATACATAATCTAAGAACCTTGTCTCCCTCCTTTATATTGGAGCGTGACAGCATTGAAACTTGCCATGCAGTTCATGTAGTTTTATGTAATCTCTGCCCTGATCAGTGCATCACCATGTCCATGCATAAAGGGAATCAGCAAACATTCGGACTGCCCTGCCTGAGCTTTAGATGATAGCACTGCTGGAGTGCCTGACACTGGACCATCGCTTCTGCCCCCATGGACACACACAGGACCCCGATCAGAAAACAGGCAGGTGAGACTGTACCGAGCCTTATCAGAATGGCTGCCACTTCCAGGCAACAGGATCCTTGGCTGATTTCTGTTAGTGCCCTCTCATGAAGGGGATCACTCAGCTGGATGCGGAACAAATCAGATGGTACTGAAACCTTTGAAAATGGTAAATCCTGCACAGCAAGGCACTTAAAGGCATCTGAAAGTGGGACACATTTTGACACATGATTGCTTTTCATCTTAAAATGGTTTAAAATGGTTTGCCAGCTCTTCAACAATATTACTTTATTTAAATAAATGCTAAGCACCTGTTGCAGCACTTGCGTTCTTCCTCAATTCTTCCCCAGTTTCAGTGGAACAAATCTGTTCCCTGTAGCCAGGGGCTCTATTTGCCTTCTCAGGGCTCAAAACATGCATTGGCATTTTGTTGTACTTTGAATGGGAACTTTGTGCACATGATCTCTGTTTTCCTTTCAAGGTGGTGTCTTACCCAGCCATCCTCAGCCAGCACTGATCTGCCCATTCCTATGCTACTGCCATGAGGTGATGGAGACTTTGCTGTGAGGGCAGATAAGTTTCACCCTGAGCTCACTGATCAGGGTTTATCTGTGAATATAGCATCTTCACTACGTATCCACTGAGGTTTATTGCTTAGATTTTGTTGTCTGGAGTTCCCTTTGATGCACAGAGAAGTTCCAGGTTTTTAAACTTTCAACAGCAACAGCAGTGTTAGCTGGCTGTGGGTTTTCCATGTGGCAGGCCTGTGGGCTGCCAATGGGTTTGTAATGTCTGCAGAGCCAGAAGCACAGTTGAACAGAACTGAAGCATCTGTCCCTGATTTTCAGCAAATGCAATGAAAAAATATGAAACTCTGCATTGGTTTTTTTTGTTGGTTTTTTTTTTTTTTCCAAGAAGTGGTTTTAAAATTATTAATCACCTGAGGAATCAGAAAGGTAATCTTTGGAACACAGAATTACAGAAGAGAAGTGGTAAAATAAAACAAAGATATAAAATAAAACATAAGAAACATCTTGGACAAATAGTTTGTGATTTGCAGGGACTGGGTGGGCTAGCCACAGGGCCTCCAAGGAGAAAGCAGTCTCTTAATCAAGATGTGCACAAGGCTCTGCCGAGCATCTGAAGGCTGCATCGTAGCAAGAAGCAGCAGGGAGCAAATGGGAACAAAAGGGAATCTGCAATGTCGTGCTTTCTGTAATGGCTAGAATGAGAATTTTTAAAAACAATGTCTACTTGCTACTAGAACATTTGGTGGGGTGTGTGCCACCTTTTATTCTTCTCATTAAATGTACTGTGATTTTTCTGTCCATTCTCCAAAGGTCCTGGCCTTCTTGCCTGTCCCCTGCAATTCTCAAAACCCTGGGGCAGCTGCCCCATCTCTGTCAGCAGAGTGCAGAGAATTTACTGCCTCAGGCATCCACAGGGCAGAGCGGAGTGGAGCAGAAGGGCAATTTTACTAAATGTGACAAAAACTGATGAGACATGTGGATGTGCATGTGCAGATGAGTCCACCACAGGTGGGTCACTGCCATGCTAATTGGTGTTATCAGGAGTGGGGTTGGGCTGGCAGAACTGCTGCATAGTTGTGTCTGCAGGGCCAGTCTGCTGCTCCTACCTAATTACTGTGCAAAGCAGTAATAGCCTCGTGCACCCAGGATTTTAAGAACGAGTGAATTCCTTATGTGAGAATTGGATCGGATCACTTGGGGATTTAATGACTATATATCCAAACACAGTGCATAATGAATTATTGATTCCCACCTTTATCACACACACAAGCAAAGGACCCAATTCAATGAGCAGTCAGGGCAGAGGGAATAATTATACAGCCCCTTTTTAAGCTGAAAGTTATTTCTGTAGGGAAATAACAAAGATAATGCCTTAAGGAAATAAAATGTCATCAATAACGTATGCTTTGGGGTAAATGTTGTATATGACCTGTGGAAACTAAGTGATGTGAAAGATCTATGGACGTCACCTTGCTCTAGTCACAAATGCAACTGGGATACAAAAGTAATGTAAGCTTATCTTCTATAGATAAAATATTTCTATATATAAAATATATCACAAAGAAGCAAAATAAAGAGCATACAAAAACCCAAGAGATTGATTGGTTTTAGGATCTGTGGCAAGCAAACAAAAGCCTTATGTAGTAAGTGCTATTGCAAGTTGATTTGGAGAAGCAGTTACTCTGACACAGGCTGTTACATCTCCCTTGGGAAGGAGAATTGGAAACACCTCGGTGTCTTTCCCTGCTTCCCCACAGGACTCATTCGTGTCAATGTTCCTACAGTGATGCTGGAGGCAACATGCCTGCAGCTCCAACATCCATGCAGGCACTGAACCTGATCTCAGCCATCGGCATCCCTTACAGAGGCTGCCTGGACAAACCTACCCAGACGACTAGAGTTTCTGAATTTTAATAGTCCATCTGAGTGACAAGTGTGGTGTGACACTGAATCCTCGCTGACGCTCCCTGCCTAGAGGCCTGACAGAGCCCTGATGGAGACTGACAGCTACAAGTCCTACAAAGAGCGGTGGAGAAGTTCAGTGTGTGTGTGCGGCCTCGCAAGGCCTGGCAGGGCTCCATTGTGCTGGAGCACGAGGCAGGGCTTGGAGGCAGGTCAGACTGATGGCAGCAGGCCTCACAGCAGGCCAGGAGTGCTAGGCATCCCCTGTTAGGGAGCTCGCCTCTACCAGGTCTGCCTCAGCACAGAACTTACAGAGTACAAGCACAAACGTGGTATGACTGTATGCTAATGCCTACCAGGAAGTATCACAGAATCACAGGATTATAGGGGTATGAAGGGACCTCTAGTCCAACCCCCCTGCCAAAGCAGCTCCCTAGACCAGGTTGAACAGGTAGGTGTCCAGGCGGGTCTTAAACGTCTCCAGAGGAGACTTCCTTCACTCTAGAAAACAGTACTGAAGAACTGCAGCAACGCAGACAGCCACAGTTTACTGCATCACTTCTCAGAAGCTGCAGCAACAAAAGATGTTTTTCAGTTGTCACTGAGTATTTGAACACAGTGACAATCTAGAATGGCACAGAGGGCTCTTTTTTTGCCCTTCTGAAGGATCTGCATGGGAACTGATTCCACCCTCTTTTTATCACTAGATGTGTGCAACCTGGCAAATGATTGCCAGCGGGTTGGAATAACATGACCTCAGAAACTGTTTCCCAGGAATTAGAGGGTTTTAATTAATTGTGAGTTCTAAAGAGAGCTCAGAAGAAGGCCACATGCAGCTACAGTAAGAGTGCAACCTGGCCATTCTGCCTATTAAATGCATTTCCAAGTGGGCAGAGAGCAGGAAGAAGGAGGAACCGTTTCTTTGGAAACAGAAAGAGCCACAGGGCCCCATCCTGATCAGATGTGAAGAAAACTTGTCTGCTGGTGTCTATTGAGACTGACCTGCAGAGAAATCAGAAACACTAGGGCTCATTGCCTGCTTGTTCTGTGGATAGCAGCAGTCCTCAGATTGAGAAAGTTTTAAAACATATTAAGACATTTTTTTCCCCTGTTTTTGCATTCTTCTTATTCAGCTGTCCAGTGCTCCAATTTATTCTCTCACTGCAAAGAAAAATCACACACTTTCTTGTATATGCCAAAATGCATATGGTATTGTAGAAGAGTGCTTTGACCTGCAATGGGTGCAACACCTTAAAATGCCCAGACAAAGGCTCCCTCTGGCTGCCAGAATCAAAATTTGTCTGTGGATGGCAAAGCATGACAGTATCCTTTGTGATGCATAGTAGGGAACATGTAACAGTTTCTCACTCTTTGTGGATGAAAGAAAGGAGAGGAGTGATGCATCTTACGTCGGTGACTGGGGATTACATATCCTTTTCACAAAAAAAAGCCAACAGTGCAGTGACTTTATTGCACCAACATAGCAGTCACTTCCTCGGCTCATGTAAAAGGGTACTTGGAAGTCAGCATAGTGCTGAAACAGAGAGGAGCCTTTTATGTCTGATGAAGAAGAGAATTGGCGCTGAATATGTTTGGACTTCTTTCTCTCAGGATTGTTGTCTGCATAAAAAATGCTTTTTTCTAATATCAGCCAGAGAGTCCTTTTTAAAAGTAAAGATAACATTTTAATGAAACTGCTGCTAATGAGAGCTCTGTCAAAACCTGCCAATTATTACCACAATATTCCTTGACATTTGACCTCCTGATTGTAAAGAGGATCCCTGTAGCAGAATGAGAGTAAAAAAAGAGAAGCTTTTGGACTCCAGTGTTACAACAGGGAAGAAAGCTCTGAAAGTCATCAGGGCAATACAAAAAAATTTCTTCTGCAGAGAAGTGAAAGCAACTGGATTAACAAAATAGGTTCATATCCAACGCTGAAGTCAAAGTGAGTTGTCCTCTCGCAGTAGAAAAATCTATGTGTGAAATCTAGATAAGGAATAACACGTTGCTTTTTGCCCTCTATACATGCCTCTGGGCACCCTCAATGTAGTTGCAGTTGATTAATTCTTCTGTATGCCATACTGCCAACAAATGGTTTTAGAGAGGAGCTGTTTCGAGTCAGTTTTGTGTTGTTTTTTTTTTTTTTTTTTAAATCAGGCAGAAACTGAGAGAACCTGGTACTTCTTCCAGAAGTTTGGGGACAGTGGCATTACTCCAGCGCTGACATCACAAGTTGTAATGACTGCCACCCTGAAACCCTTCCGTGTTCCATGAAAGGAATAAATTGTCTGAGAATGAGTAACACTCACTGAAAAAATAAAAGCCTGAGACAGGAAGTCTAACCTGATGAAATTAGATGACGTACTTATGCCTAGAAAAGTATTGTGACAGAGAGTCCATAAAAATGTGTAACAAAGTTGTTGTTGACTTGCCTAATCTATAAATGTCAAGTTTAATTCGTTTATTTCACACTGTTAAGAGCTTGTGTACACTGTAATCTACAGATAAATTCTAGGACAAATAAAAATCTATACCTCAGCTCTGCCTGACATTTCTAGTGGTGTGCAGTAGAGTTGCATTTCTTCCCTTGAACAAGGCAAGACCCATAATCACTGCCTGGTTGTGCTGATGGCACGAGTTACACTGGTTGTCGTCAGTTTGAAATCTGAAAGAAAACATCTCTAAGCAGAGACTTGAATCCCATTTAACTGTGATGAAGAGTTCTGTGGTCTTAACTTTCACAGTTATAAAAGGTAAATGTACTTACTATGGGGACAACATGAAGTAGGGTAAGGAGACAGAAGGTCAAGAGCAATGCATTCAGAGATACTGAGCATATCACCTCTCTCACAACTCTGTGCGTAAACAAGGGGATAGAATTTTGGTATATTTAAGCTTCTTATGCCAGTTAATTGCAGAAGCCCAGAATGGCTGAGGAAGGCAAAGACCTACCTATGCTCAAGTACAGACACCCACAGCAGGGTGCCCAGGACCATGTCCAGGCAGCTTCTGAAGGTCTCTGAGGAGACTCAACAACCTCTCTAGGCATCCTGTGCCAGTGCTCTGTCATCTGCACAGCACAGAGTTGCTTCTTGGAGTACAGAGGGAACAACCTGTGCTGCAGTTTGTGCCCACTACTCTTGTCATGGCGCTGGGCACCACTGAAAAGAGGTTGGCTCCATCCTCTTCACACCTTCCCCTCAGGAATTTATACACATTGACAAGGTCCCCCTGAACTTTCTGTTCTCCAGTCTGAACAGTCCCAGCTCTCAACACAACTCTGTAAAAGAGAGGTGCACCAGTCCCTTTATCACCTTGGAGAAGATGGGACTCTACTTACCGGACTCTTTGCATATCAAAGTTTACAGACAACAGAGAGCTCTAAAAACATACCACATGCCTTGAAGGAGTGACAGAATGAAAACTTCCAGCAGTGTGAACTAATCTCCCATCATGCTGGGAAAGGGTTGAGCTTTCCATTATGCCTCAGGAAACCTGACGAAATGAACTCTAACAACCGGATTGCTGCCTGCCCAAGTGAGGGCAGTCCTGGTGTCAGCAGTGCCTCACCACTGGTCATGAAACAGCCTCTGGATAGATCTACATTTGAACAAGCTATGTCTCAAGAGTTATGAATGGGCTGTACTGATCTAGTTTGTAGTGTGAGAAATAGTACAGTTCAGAAAACTCCCTCTCAAACTTTCAGAAGTTTATGTGAGCCATTTGAACTTCATGAGTAACACACTTGGAGAAAAAAAACAGTGTTTTTCCACGTTGTTTCACTTCAGCTTTCTGCCTGAAAGACCTCATTTATCTCTCACTGAAGCTGACGGGAATGCTCTTTCCATACTCTGACTGGAAAATAATGTCTCATTCATTTCTACTACTTAGAATACAAATTACGCTGGGCCAAAACTGTCCCAGGGATTTCTGCAGTGGTTTAAAAGTACACCCGACCAAGTCACTATGCGACAGAATGCTTTATGGCGTTATGGTGTTGAATGTTATAGACATAACCACAGTGTGGGTCTGCTTAAAGCAAATCTGTTAGTTCACGCAGTACATTGCAGAAAACAATCTGGCCTTAATACAGAAGTTCACAGTTCTGCTGTGAGTGTAGGAGACACAAAAGCATCTGAAATGCTGTCAGGGAAGAAAAAAAAACAAAACAACAACAATGCAACAACAGTCTGCAGTAAGGCCCTCAATTTGTTAGCAGCAATTTTAAAAATATCTTGAAAGTTCTTCTGTTGGCAGAACTGATTCAGACTTTTTGGCAGGATAAGACTTTGACAAAGCCAATGTCTGTAGCCAGATGTGATCTATGCTATGTCACCCCTAGCTTAGTGATATACCGAGCCATTGTTGAAATAGCAGGTTATTAGAGATAAGTACTACGAAAGACAGCAGGATAATGCCAGATTTGTGATCCCAAGCTATGTGACAGAACGAGAACAATTTTGAAAGCTTCAGTATCATCTACAATAGAAATGCAGCTTTTACTAATTTAGTAATAGTGTTATTAACAAACTATCTCTAAACCATACCACAGTACTCATTGTGCTACAGTAAAGTTAATTAAAATACAATAATGAACATAATAATGCAGCCCTTAATAAAAAAATAAAAATCACATATTCATGTGGATTATCTTTCCATACTCAAATATTCCAATGAAAGACACTATGATTAACATCATACTAAACATTCTTAATGTAATGCAAGATAGAAATAAGTCAGAGGAGAAACTACTATGGAAAAATAATCCAGAATGCTGTCCAGAATGTTCAAAAGTTGCTTTGCTTGATACTTGGAAAATCTTCAAACACACAGTTAGCAAAAACCAGTCATCCCAAATCTTTTTGAGTTGCACTTCCAAGTGAAGATCCCATCAAATCCACTCTTGCCAAAGGCAGAGCATCTAGGAGGCTTCTTCCAGGATCACTGCCTCATATTAATCACTTCTGGTACAATAATGACAACAGGAGGTCTCCAGGGCAGGCCAGGGACCTTGATTGAGTTTTGTCCCCCTGAGGTGAGTTGCTGGTCTAGAGGGAGGAGTCCCTGCCTATAGCAGAGGGGATGAAACAAGATGACCTTAAAGGTCCTTTCCAACCCAAACCATTCTATGATTCTATGGCTACCAAAGACATTACACACCTAAGATCCTGGCAAGGTCCAATGAAGAATTCTTCAATACAAGAAAAATTTCGTATACAAGACATCTTAAGGTTTTTATCTGCAGTCCTTAGTTTCTGCTGAAAGATAACAGATGTCTAAGTCACTTCCAGAGACTTCTGAAAATTGTCTAGAAATGGAACACACACAAACACGCTAATGGTAAACTTAGTTACAAGGGTTAATTTTATAGTTTCTGAGAGCTGAATTTAAGTTTTCATTCAAAAATCCATCTCTAAGACATAGCAAAAAATATCAAAAGGTTAAATTCTTATCCTCAGTCGGCTCATTCTGAGCGTGTAAACTATTTATAGCATCAGAAATTCAGGTGCAGAATATTTTCAGGTTCTTGAACATCACAATAAAATTTGGAAAATACTACCAGCATTAAAGGGTTTTAGTGTTCTTAAGACCAGATAGAAATGTGCCACGAGCCTTACTGGACTTGCATCAATGCTTGTGAGTGATGAAGAGACCAGTGCCAGCATCTTTTGCTCAATCTGCTGAAACCTTTCAGGCTTCAACAATCCCAACAGGATTGTTAGCTGATACCCCTTATGATGGGTAGTAGGTGGAAAGTCTCTGTAAACGGGCTGTCAAGTTTATCTGGACTCCTTGGTAAATATACTGTTATTAAATAAGGATATGTTTCTGTGTGGTGTTGAACTGTACTCCTTGGGCTGGCTTGGGACTTCAGCAGCTCAGAACTTCTCAGGATAAAACCCAAGGTGCCCGCTGTTCCTCTCACCAAATACAATTGCAATTTCATCACTGATGCTATTGCCAACAGGACTAAGCTTTAAAACTTGTAGAAGGCTTTTGAGCCCTGTTTGATCAATGCGTGGCATAGCAGCAAGGCTCTCCAACACTATTAAGCACGTATTGGGAAGTTAGATTGCATTTGCTGATCCAGACTGTGACAACGCAGCCAAATGAGCCCTGCTGCTGAGTGTTTGTTTTCTCAAATCCCTGGAGGTGAGTGGCTATGGGCAAATCTTGAGTTCATTAAAATCAAATACACTCCTGGTGTGTGTGATTGCCAAGGAAGGTGACGTAAGTGTTCCCTGGGCAGAGAGCAAGCAGTATGTATGAGTGCCTATGTGATAATTTGCCCACTGTGATTTTTGAGAAAATTTAATGAATTCCAAAGGCCTGACTTCATGATTTCTGAATGTAATCATGCAATAATATGTGGTTGGTTGTTTGTAGGTAAAATATTTCACCGGTGCCTGAAGCAGAATTTTTTAGGAGACATTTATTTAATGACAAAAAATGTGCTATCAAGTGGAAGTGTGTGGGAATACATGAAAGACTATCCAGAGGAGAAGCCGTGAAGCAAGATAAACAGCAAGAGAAATCAAGGCTGAGAACCAAGGACAGCTCCGGAAGAAGAGAAAACCAAAGTCAAGTCATGATGATGACGCTGATTGGAGGAAGAGAGCATGGTTAGCAGTGACTGATGACTCTGACTGGATAAGCACCTGCATCCACAGTTAAGCAGCGTTTGCGGAATGTTTTGTTGACTTGTAAAAGTGGGTGGGAAAGTTAAAAGAGAAAACTCGTGAATGTATATATGGGATGTTGGAACCTGCAATAAATGATTTGGATTGTGTCTCAGACTCTGCAGAAGTACTGATACTGATTCTGTAAACTAGCCCACCTGCTTGCTCTGATTGTCCTACCTCACGTATAGATGTAATATCAACCATAACAAAGGAATGTCAGTATACCCTCCTGATAGTGATAAATGCTCTCCACTCTATACAGGCAGTTACTTGGAGAGGGTAAGGAATAATTTCAGGCTTACACAGAGAGAGGAAATTCCTGTCCCAGAACCAGCCCTGCTCCAGCTCCACAACTCTCAGGGATCTCCCAGCTGAAGGTTCTCATCTCACAAGACTCTGGTTCAGATAAGTTGAGCAAGGGGAAGATTATCTGATTTCTAGCCATAACACTGCATTTTGTGGTGCTTTTCTTTCATAGATTTGCTAAAAAACCCATGTCCAAAAATTGCAGTCTGCTTTGTACACCTCAAGTGCAAGCCACTTCACAGTTCATTTTACTTGGTTTCAAACACATAATAAGAAGAAACACTGCACTTTTAATACATGCACTTTTGCTAGTAAAAAGTAGCTACTTCAGCTAGAACAGCTCAGATTTAGCACCATCAGTTTGTAGTGTTGCACATAAACTTTCAGACCACCACTTCTGGACAGGAAGATTCCGGCTGGCAGCAGCCATACAGGTAAAGGAGACACTTGACAACTTTATGCCTTCTTCAATCACGCTCTCGAGTCACTTGCTCGTATCTCACATCTTTCAAACATCTTTACTCCAGATACTGACAACAGGAGATGAATCCAAACTGCCAAAGTGATTGCTGCTCTCTGGCCAAGAATGCACTTGTTCGGTGAGTGCGTCGTGTTCACAGTGCACTGAGCCCAGAAATAAATCTCTCATTGCTTTACCTCTCCTGTGCTAGAGTGAGGGAAAAATGGAATTACATGCTGAGCTAAGATTACATGATCAAATTACTGTATAGAGACCGGGAAGCAATGAAAATTAGCAGCACGGTCCTGTCAGGCTCTACGGCTGAAGCAAGGCCAGTTTGCAGGCTCCTTTGCGCCTTGCTGCAAGTAAAAAGCTGGCACCCCAGGGGACCTTAGGAAACTGCCTGTGACAGGTTCCAAAGCCATAGGTAGGACTGCAGTTAATTCCAAGGTTGGTCTTACAATTATGGTACAGTTCTAATGTTTGGGGGAATGGTCTTGCCATCAGTGAAAGTATATTTAACAAACCACATTCCAATGCCAGACATACTTTTATGATTTTATTTTAGTTTTTGATTTGTTTTAATATAAATAATAATTATTACTTCTGCAGAAACAAGTATGTTCTTTGTTGTATAAAACAGAAAAGGACACACTTTGTCCTGCAAAGTCCAAGGGGACCTGAAACTGCTGAACCCTTGACAGTAGTGGACCAGAAGATTCCTCACGCATGCAGCTGTCTCCAGATGTTTCAGTAGGGTCTCTCACTCTTCACAGAAGTCTCCCTTTCCAGAGAGCTGATGCCACCTTCTCACCTGCTTTGCTCAGCCATCCAATGTAAAAGTTAGACCGGAACCCAGGGACATCTTGACTGTAATGAACTGTATTGCACACTCTGCTGGAAAGACAAAAACAATGTAGAACCAACTCTACCCAAAAATGAACTGTATTTTAAATGAGTATTAACAGAATTAATTAATTATTTCTGATTTGCTGGATTTAATCCAATAAATTTGGCAAGTCATTGAATATATTCTTTCCAGGATCAAATAAGCATCCATCATCCAAACTAGGTGCAATTGACAGTTCAATATATCTAAGTGACTACTATTGATTAGCAAAACCTAGGCCAAGAGTTCGTGAAACTCTAAAATTCATCACCTGGCTTTCAGAGGCACCAGGTAGTCAGCCCTGTTAGCCTCAGGGGAACCTGGCATCAGCTTTGCGCTTCCCAGACTCAAGTCATTTCCTCGACTGGGTAAGCATAGATTTATATACCTATACTTCCATTTAAAATTGCAACACGCTTGCTAAATCCATGCCATTTCAAGAAAATGAAAGATCAAAACCATGAGGTAGGCTAATGGACATTAGAGAACTGTGCTTGGCACATTTTTCATGTTACTTTTCTAATCTCAGTCTCCCTGTGGTCTCCTTTACAAGGCAGATCTGTCAAACCTGGGCAGAAAGACAAATCTGCATGGAGGGAGGTGGAGGTCAGCAAGGTGGGGGCTGCACCCACACCAGGACAGCTGGCCCCAGGGCACTTCCCACTCTCCTTTCTCTCTCCCTCCTCAGAGAAACCCTAGACCAGCCTCCCCACACTCAAACAGGAGAGACAAGGCAGCATTAAAGGGGAGAAACTACATTATTTCACTTCATCTATGCTGTCACTGTGAGCTCAGACAAGGTGCCAGCGCTCATTCACACAGCAGGGGAACAGGTTGTAGGGAGTGCTGTAGGTGCAGCTGAGGCCAAAGAATCACAAAACAGCCCAGATCGGAAAGGGGCCTCAAGATATCACCAGCTTCAACCTTCTGTGGGAAAAGGGAGGTAGATGAGATTATCAATCAACCTATTCAGTCACATCTTGAACACTTCCAGTGACAAGGACTCCACCGCATACTTGGGGACACTGTTCCAGAGAACAACTGTTCTCTCAGTAAAAAAAAAAAATATTATTCTTTCTTACATCAAGAATCACTCTCTAGGTACAATCTGTACCTGCTGCCACTTGCTCTTCCATGTAGCTCCTTGTGAAGAGACCGCCTCCATCCTTGTTACGGCCACACTGTAAGTACTGGAATAATGTGAGGAAGTCTCCCTCAAACCTGCTAAAGGGTGAAAAGCCTATCTGCTTCAGTCCTTTTACACAGGGTAGGCCCTCCAGCCCTTTGACCCTTCTTCATGGGCTTCCTTTGGGCTTTCTCCAGTCAGAACAGAACTGAACACAGTGCACCAGGAGCAGCCTGATGAGTGGAATGATAACATCTCTCTCTCTCTGCCAGCAATTATCCTGTTAATCTCCATGCAGGAAGGTGGTCATCTGCCTCAAACCCCACCCCTGAGCCCTCACATTAGGCTCAGTGGAACATAAGGTGGGAGGGCGGCCAGCAGACATCTCAGGATGAGGTGTGTGGCCACCGCATACCTGGAGAAGTGATGGAATTATAAAATCATAGAATCACAAAGGTTGGAAAAAACCTACACGAACATCCAGTCTGACCGTCCACCTATCAACAATAGTTCTCTTTAAATCATGTCCCTCAATACAATGTCTAAATGTTAAGTACCTCCAGGGTTGGTGACTCCACCACCTCCCTGGGCAGCCCATTCCAGCATCTAACCACTCCAATTCCTTCCATGAACTGCCTCAAACTCCAAAGGGAAGCAGTCAAACTACACATCTTCCTCACTGAGGAAAAGGAAGCTGTATCAGAAAAACTAATACTTTTTACCAATAAAACCTGACAAAGAATATGACTGCCTCCCCAGGGCGAATATTATCTCCCACTGACAGAAAAAGAAAAATTATGTTAACTCTAATGGCACTAGAGCTCATTTAGCTCATCCTGTTATGAAGATGACACTGTACCAGTGCTGCCATCCGTGGTTCCACCTTCCGCCTGTGAATTTCTCTGCTTTCAAAAAGTGCTGCCAGAAGTGATACTGACAAAAACAAGCTGGTGTTAAGAGAACTTTTCCCCTTTTCTGTGACCATGGTGGTAACTGTCTTGTTCTCACAGGAAAAAAAGCTTGAAGTATGAATAGGACCTCCTGACCAACCCAATGATTTATGGGGTCAAGTCTCCAGTTGTTCACAGACAAAATTTTTACATCTCTGGTTAAGAAGCCCTGCTGATTTAAGGATCTCACAAGAAATGTGTGCATAATCATTTATCTGAAGATTATAATTTAAATTGATCCTTGATGATTCATATCACCTTCCTTTATTAAATAACAGTTTTAGAAGTCTAATGAGGGCAACACAGGCTGGCAAGTTGTGACATTATGCTGTATATGGCAGGTCGGCAGGGTAGCAAATTTGGGTAAGCAGTGTTTGGTACCAATTTGAGATGTCAGCATAAAGCAGGGGCTTGAGGAGATACAAGAGCTAAATGGACAGCATTACAGGATAAATCATCCCAAACATCGCAAATTTTTAACTCTTGTGGGTCTGAATCTGTGTTAATTTCTTTCCTTATTTGAGTAAAATTTTCCAGCAAGATGTCAGCAGTAACGCCCCTGCTCCCAGTGTAACAAACTGGCCCTGCCTGACCTTGCTTAGGAAAAACTGAGGGCTGGTTGGTGTCACCAAAATATACATGGGGTGAATGACATGATACAAGCATATGTAAAAAGTTGTGGTAAAGTGAATGCTGTTTTTGCATTTGGGGTTAATCTTCTATTAGCAAAGGCTTACTGCATCTCCAATTGACAGGATTAGGGACCTGGAAATACCTGCTATGTCCTGTGCCCTCCAAAAGGGCTGTCTAGCAAATCAGGGCTGAAGATAGCACCTGTCTGTCATGGTCTGACAGTAGAAAGAAGCACAGGCAGCTTGAGGAGTGGGAACTGGGAAATGCAAAGAAAAACAAATGCACACACACAAAAAAGAACAAATTACAGCACAGATTATATCATTGGCTAAGTGTCACATTGCATTTTTTTCCAAGTACATGCATGATAGCAATCTCAACCTCTGCACATGACATATATCAGGAGACAATTCAAACATGTAATAACACACTTTTAATCTTGTCATGGTTTTATTATTTTTGTTATCGGTGTTCCACATCATAACATCATGCAAGGCACTGAGAGTTAAAGAGTAAATGCTCCAGTTCTGTGGACTGCCAAATTTCCAGGTACCTGGTTCTCAGAAGAGAAGAAGAACTACGTACCCCAGAGGACTTTGTGTTCCCATATTCCATTCAGAAAGAAGGAAAAAACTGCATGCAATTCCCAAGACTTCTTCTCTCTTTTGCTGGCCATCCCAGCAGTGAAGGTTCCCTAGCCATCTCACCTCCATCTTTAGAATAAAACCTTTGGTTTCAGACACCCTCGCTTTATTTGATTTATTAGCATCAATTCCAATTATATTGTAGTGCATTGTGTTACTCTGCATATTTAGTAAATCAGTTTTCCTCCTCAGGTCATTGCTGCTGTTTTGTTCTTAGACCCATCTCCCTACGCTTTCCCTTTTTCCCCCTTTCCTGGGCCGTGGCTCTATCACGGAACCTGGCCAAACCGTCCCGTAAACCATCAACCAAACTTCACCTCAGCATATCCCCATAAAATGGCTCTGCTTGTTCCTGTTCATGCTTCGTAAGCAGACAGGACTTGGTCAGTGTTGATTCCAGGAATCCCTTTTCCTACCTGGGCTGTGCTTCCATGCTTCTTCTTTCAGAATGCATGAGAACTGCCTCAGGTTGTGGAGGCTGTGCAGGGCCTGTCCAGGGACCTCAGGACCCAGGTGAGCTGGTTTGGGAAGGAATTATCCATCGGGTATTGATGTGATAGATGCCGTACATCAGGAACTGACGTGATGGCTTTTCCCACGTTCATCAGCAGCCAGTGTGAGGGTTGAAGGCAGTCTTTATGGTCAGATGTACTTGCCCCCGCTACTGGAAAGTTACCTAGGAGCAGCTGTCCTGGAAAACGCAGTGAATTTACAGGATCTTCAGGTTGTCTTTTTCCAGGAAGTAAGAATGGGGCTTCAGGGCAGAATGCAGTGGGCCATGGGGACCCATTCATTCCCCAGTGACTCCTGACCTTTGCTACTGCATCCGTCACCCATTGTGCCTGTCCTGACTCTTGGGTTCCAGTGTCCATTTCAAGAGGCCATTAGTATGTTTAACAACACCTGATGGTAGTACTATGGGGTGTGGAAAATCCAAAGGATTCCTTCATACCATGCCCATGCTTGAACCACCCCAGCAGTGCAATGGTTACCAGTATATGATTACTCCTTGTCCTATCGCTGTGCACCACCAAGAAGAGCCCGGCCTCTTCCATTTGCCACCCACCTCCCTTGAGGTTTTCATAAGCATTTACGCGACCCCCCTCCAGTCCTCTCTTCCCCAGGCTGAACAGATTACTCAGTCACAGAGTCCTAGAATCACAGAAGGGTTCGGGCTGAAAGGGACCCTGAGAATCATCAAGTTCCAACCTCTCTGCCCCAGGCAGGGCCACCGACCTCCAGATCCAGTTCTAGACCAGGTTGCCCAGACCCCATGCAACGTGGTCTAGAACACTTGCAGGGACGGAGCACCCACAGCCTTTCTGGGCAGCCTGTTCAGAACCTCAGCTCTCTCACTGTGACGAACTTCCCCCTGACATCCAATCTAAACCTTCCTTCCTTCAGCTTAAAACCATTCCCCCTTGTCCTATCATTATCTACCTGAGTGAAAAGTTGATTCTCCTCCGTTTTATAATCCCTTTTAGATACTGAAAAGCCGCAATGAGGTCCCCTCACAGCCTTCTCTTCTCCTGAACGAGCCTAGCTCCTTCATCCTGTCTTCACAGGGGAGGTGCTCCAGCCCCCTGACCATCTTCAGGGTCCACCTCTGGACCCTCTCCAACGCATCTCTCCACATCTTTACCTCACTGGCAGCCCCAGATCAGAATGCAGTAATCCAGACGGAGCCTCACGAGGACAGAGTAGAGAGGGACAATCACCTCCCAGTCTCTGCTGGCCACCCCTCTTCTGGCGGAGCCCAAAATATTGTTGGCCTTCCAACTGCAAGAGCACACTGCTGGCTCAGGTCCAGTTTTTCAGCCACCAGGCCTCCCAGGTCCTTCTATGCGGGGTGCTTTCAAGGAGTTCTCCCAGTCTGTATACGTATCTGGGATTACTCCAACCCAAGTGCAAAACCTTGCACTTTGCTGTGTTGAACCTCATGAGGTTCACATCTTTTGAGTTTGTCGAGGTCCCTCTGGATGGCGTCCCTTCCTTCTAATGTGTCAACTGCACCATTCAGCTTGGTGTCATCAGCAAACTTGTCGAGGATGCACTCGAGCCTGTCATTGATGTCATTGATGTCACTGATGAAGATGTTGAACAGCACCGGACACAAGACAGACGCATGGGGGACACCGCTTGATGCTGGCCTCCACCTGGACACAGTGGCATTCACCACAGCCCTCTGTCTATGGCCTTCCAAATAAGTCTTTATCCACAGAAGAGTTCACTCCTTAAATCTGTACCTCTCCAGTGTAGAGATAAGGTTCTGGAGGGGGACCATCTCAAAGGCCTGCGCAAGTCCAGGTAGATATCAGTTGCCTTCCCTTTGTCCATCAATGCCGTCACTTCACAATGGATTGGTCAGGCGCAGCCTTCCCTTGGTAAAGTCATACTGGCTGTCTCTGATCACCCACTTATCCCTCATGTGCCTTAACACATCTTCTAGGAGGATCCGTTCCATGATCTTCTCAGGTATTGAGGTGAGGCTCACTGACCGGGTCCTACTTCCTCCCTTTCTTGTGGATGAGAGTGATGTTTTCTTTTTTCCAGTTCCCAGGGACTTTGCCTGACAGCCACGCCTCTTCTAATACAATGGAGAGCGGCTCACCAGCCACATCAGCCAGCTCCTTTAGGAGTGCATGTCATCCAATTAGGATCCTTTAGGAGTGCATCCTCTTCCAATTGCGTGGAGAGGGCATCCAGAACAAGTTGTTCCTTCACCTTTCCAGGCACAGAGGTAAGGCTGACTAGCCTGTGGTTCCCTGGATCCTCTTTCTTGACCTTTTACAGACTGGAGTGATACCGGCTATCCTCAGTCTTGAGGCATCTCTCCTGTTTGTCAAGACCTTCTAAAGGTGAAAGAGAGCGGTTGAGCAGACAGCTCTTCCAGTTCTCTCGGCACTCATGGGTGCATCCCATCAGGCCCATGGATTTGCGTTATTGCAAATTGCGTTATTACGTTTGCCCATTAATTTTGTCTAGATGCTCTCTGGCCCATCATCTTTGACCAAGGAGAAGCCTTCCTGTCATGGTTTTATGATTTTTGGTACTGGTATTCCACATCATAACATCATGTAGTGCATTTAGAGTTAAAGAGTTGATGCTCCAGCTCCATGGATCATCGATAGTTCCAGGTATACCTGTATCAGAAGAGATGAAGAACTACATTCCCCAGAGGACTTTGCGATGCTTTGCGTTCTTACGTATTTACGTTCAGAGGGGGAGATAAAAACTGTCTGTGGTCACAGGACAGGCTCCTCTCTTTTTCCTTTGGGATCGACTCAGCAGTGGGTGCTCGCTGCCGTCTCGCCTTCAGCGTTAGCGTAAGGCCTTCGGTTTATCGGACACTCTCTCTCTCTTGCTCATTTTATTTGATTTATTAGCTTTAATTCCAATTATATTGTATTATAGTGTGTTATTTTGCTTTCC